>CM038796.1:26438625-26844436 GCA_021764765.1 Vicia sativa | reverse complement strand
AGATCCACACACATCAATACTCGAGCACTAGTTTTCAGACTGGACCTGTTGAATTTCAATGGTTGTCCAGCCCGGTTCAATTCATAGGAGTGCCCAAACAAACAGAGTTTGCTCCTCAGCATGTCAAAGTCCCAATTACCACGAGCCAGGTGCTCATGGTAGACATCCAATTGATCCTCTGGGGCTATCCAATTCAAGCCTAGGAAACGGTTGATAGCTGTGCAAGAGAAAGATACCAACTTGCCCCGCACAACAGAAGCAAACCTAAATTCACTCCCCTAAGCCGGAATAGCATTGGCCTAGAACTCACGAACTAGCTCAACATTCACCTTCGTCTGAGGCTCACAGAGAACATCCAACCCGTAGTTAGAAAGAATAGCATCGATCTCTGTATAGTGACCATGGTCACGGAGGCGGATAATGCGCTCAGTCCAAATATTGCGCTCCTCAAGCTCTTTGTATCGAGCCTCCTGAGCATGTCCCATGAAACGAACAGCGTCGAAAGAAGCGGGCCTAGAGGACCCAGCCCCAGTAGAAGAAACTTGTTGTCTTTTAGGTGCCAGTAGAAGAAACTCGTTGTCTTTTAGGTGCCATCTGAAAATCAACACAAAAATCAACGGAAAAGTGACACCGAGGTGTCCATTAGCAAATATTCATGCAAACAGCAGAGCAAACCAACCAACCAAAGCATTACGACTAATCAGAAAACACAAAAATAAGCAGAAGAATTTTTCAAAATTCTGCAGACCGCGCTAAGCGCGCTCTGCGATTTTCAAAAAAATTCTTCTGTAAAAAACAGAATTTTCTCAACAAGAACACACCCACTAGTAGCGAAAATACTAATCTAAGGCTTCTATATCATCTAAACAACCTAATCCTAAGAGAAAATTCGAAAATTCCTAACCCTAGGTTTTCAAAATCTACGCTAAACATGAAATTTAAACGAAATTGAAAGAAGAAAAGGTTAGAACACTTACTTAGATGCCTTGGAAGGTTGATTTGACAAAGAAATTAGCAAAAACTCGAAGATTTTTGGTTGGGGATTTTTGGAATTTGGGAAGAGTGAAGAATGAAGTGGAAACTAGGGAAAAAGGGTTTAAAATGAACCCTAACCCTTTAAAAACAACAAGGCCACAAAATGGGCCTCAAAAATCCGGTTTCTGAAATTATTTTTTTTTAGAAAAATTCCCAGACCGCGCTAAGCGCGACCCCTACCGTGCTAAGCACGAAAGTTTCTGGCAGATGGGTCAAAATGCGTGCTAAGCGCGCTCTGAGCGTGCTAAGCGCGACCTGCAGAATTTTGATTTTTCAAGAAAAACAGCAAAATGACAGTTCGGGCAAGTGAAAATGAGTTCAAGGAAGAATACTTACAATGTTGGGGTGCCTCCCAACAAGCGCTTTGTTTAACGTCGATAGAGCTCGACGGTTCGGGATGATCACTGATCATCGAAGAAAGATTCGGCTATGTTGCGGCTCACCTCTCCGCCAACGTACCGTTTCAACCGCTGCCCATTCACAGTCCATTCTTCCGTCCTTTCAAGATCTTGCAAGACAATTGCACCATACTCTTTTACTTTTTGATTAAAAGCGGACCGGACCACTTTGTTTTGAGTTTTCCCGGAAAAAGCCTCATCCGGGAATTGAACAAGAGAACCTTTGGCCCCGGCCGAAATTCCTTGAGCTTTATCTTCTTATCATGAGAAACTTTAACTTTTGCCTTGTACCTCCGGTTTGAATGGTATGCTCCTCTCGCATTTCATCCAATTGAGCGAGTTGTGTTTTCTCTTTTCACCCGCCAAAGATGGATCGAAATTCAAGAATCGGAGGGCCCATAATGCTTTGTGCTCCATCTCTACCGGAGGTGACAAGTTTTGCCATAAACAACCTGAAACGTGGTTAGTCAATAGGAGCTTTATAGGCGGTTCAATACGCCCATAAAGCTTCATCCAATTTTTGTGACCAATCTTTTCGAGAACCCAAAACAGTTTTTTCCAAAATCTTTTTGATCTCTCTATTTGACACTTCGGCTTGACCATTCGCTTGCGGGTGATAGGGAGTCGTCACCTTATGCTTTACACCGTATTGTTTCAAAAGTTTTTGTAACAATGTATTGCAAAAGTGCGACCCGCCATCACTAATGAGCACCCTAGGCACACCAAACCGAGAAAAAATGTTTTTGTTCAAAAATTTGATAACGGTTTTGGCGTCGGCCTTAGGTGAAGCAATGACCTCCACCCACTTAGATATGTAATCCACATCCACAAGAATATATTCATTTGAAAATGACGAAGGAAATGGACCGACAAAATCAATCCCCCAACAATCGAACACCTCTACTTCCAACATGTTGTTCAAAGGCATTTCATCTCTTTTTCCTATACCGCCACTTCTTTGGCATTTATCACAAGACTTAGCGTGAGCATAAGCATCTTTGAATAACGAAGACCAATAAAATCCCGATTGGAGGACTTTGGTGGTCGTCCGTATTCCATTATAATGTCCCCCACAAGGGGAATTGTGACAATGCCAAAGAATGTTTTTGGCTTCCTCATCACTCACACACCTTCTTAGCAACCCAGCGCTACTCAACCTAAAAATGTAAGGTTCGTCCCACACATAATACTTAGTATCGGCTAAGAATTTACGCTTCTCATTCCAAGTCAAATCCTCCGGCATTAATCCCACGGCCTTGTAATTTGCCATGTCGGCAAACCACGGCCGCTCTTGGATTGCAAATAACTTCTCATCCGGAAATTCCTCCTTCACTTCTTTTTCTTTATCCGTAATTTTCACGTTCACTAAGCGAGACAAATGATCCGCTACCAAATTCTCCAAACCCTTTTTATCTCGGACCTCTAAATCAAATTCTTGTAAAAGAAGAATCCATCGGATTAACCTTTGTTTAGAGTCCGGTTTGGTAAGCAGATATTTTATCGCGGAATGATCCGTGAAAACCACAACCTTTGAACCAATGAGGTAAGGACGAAACTTTTCCAATGCATATACAATTGCGAGCAACTCTTTTTCGGTTGTTGCGTAATTAATTTGAGCATCGTTCAAAACTTTGCTCGCATAATGAATAGCACGGAAAATTTTGTTCTTCCTTTGGCCAAGTACGGCTCCCACCGCATAATCACTTGCGTCACACATCAATTCAAAACCAAGTTTCCAATTAGGCGCGGTGATTATGGGTGCATTTATCAAATTTTCCTTCAATTTTTCAAAAGCCAATAAACAATCATTATCAAACAAGAAAGACTTATCTTTGTTGAGAAAGTTGCTCAAAGGCTTGGCTATTTTTGAGAAGTCTTTGATGAATCTTGATAGAATCCTGCATGTCCTAGAAAGCTCCGAATGCCTTTGACATTGGTAGGTGGGGGAAGCGTCTCGATAACATCAATTTTTGCTTTATCGACCTCAATTCCTCTTGAAGATATCTTGTGGCCAAGGACAATTCCCTCGGTCACCATGAAGTTGCATTTTTCCCAATTCAAGACCAAATTGGTATCCACACACCTCTTCAAGACGGTGTCCAAATTTTCCAAGCATAAATCAAATGAAGCTCCAAAGACGGAGAAGTCATCCATAAAAACCTCAATTGTTTTCTCAATCAAATCGGCAAATATGGCTTGCATGCATCTTTGAAATGTTGCGGTGCATTGCATAAGCCGCATACGCCTATACGCGAATATTCCAAAAGGACACGTGAAAGCCGTTTTCTCATGACCTTCCGGATTCACCAATATTTGATTGTACCCCGAATAACCATCCAAGAAGCAAGAGTATTATTGTCCCGCGAGCCTTTCTAACATTTGGTCCATGAATGGAAGAGGAAAGTGATCCTTCCTCGTTGCTTTGTTGAGCCTTCGGTAGTCGATGCACATTCTCCATCCCGTCACTTTTCTTGTGGGCACCAACTCATCCTTATCATTAGACATAACCGTCAACCCTCCTTTCTTCGGAACCACATGCACCGGGCTCACCCAAGTACTATCCGAAATCGGATAAATCATTCCCGCTTCTAGCATCTTTACTACTTCTTTGCGAACTACCTCCTTCATCACCGGATTCAAACACCTCTGAGGTTGGGCTACTGGCTTGTACTCCTCCTCCATCATGATGTTATGCATACAATAGGCCGGACTTATGCCTTTCAAATCGGCTAAGACCCAACCAATCGCATTTTTGTTAGATTTCAAAATTTGAATTAAGCTTTCCTCCTCCTTCTCCGACAATGTATTACTAATGATTACGGGTTTTTGACCTCCCTCCTCAAGAAACACATACTTCAAATGAGATGGTAGCTCTTTCAACTCAAGTTTTGGCTCTTCATCTTTTGGATCCTTTTTCAAAATTTCCTCTTCTTCCTCCCAAGGGTGCATTTCCTTGGAAATCTCTATTCCTTCCAAACACTCCTCAATTTCTCGACTATCATCATCATCATTCACTTCTTGGGTTGCTTCCTCAATAACATCAATTTTGAAACAATCTTTCTTATCAATTGGATGCTTCATTGCTTCAAAAAGATTAAAGCAAATCTCTTCATCTTGAACTCTCACCTCCATTAAGCCATCATCAATGTCAATCATCATCCTAGCCGTCTTCATGAATGGTCTTCCAAGAATTAAAGGTGCATCCACATCTTCCTCCATGTCTATCACAACGAAATCAACCAGGAAAAAGAATTTGTCCACTTTTACCAACAAGTCTAAAGCTACACCATGCGGGCGAGTAATAGACTTGTCCGCCAATTGCAATGTCATTTTTGTAGACTTTAATTCTATCTCCCCCAACCTCTTTACAATAGATAATGGAATCAAATTGATGCTTGATCCCAAATCAATTAATCCTTTTCCGACATAGACATCCCCAATGGTAACGGGCAAAGTTACACGCCCCGGATCACTCTCTTTTTTTGGAATAGTACGTTGAATTATTGCACTACAACTTGCATCCACCATTATAGTTTCTTGATCCGTGTACCGCTTCTTTTTTGTCAAGATATCCTTCATGAATTTTGCATATTTGGGCATTTTCTCTAATGCCTCGGTAAATGGAATATTTATTTGCAATTGCTTAAAAATATCCATAAACCGAGCATAGTGCTTTGCATCATCCTTTTTAGAAGGAAGGTGAGGATATGGTAAGCTTCTCAATGGATAAGTTACTTCCTTCTCTTTTCCCTTTTTCATTTTCTTCCTTTTCTCCTCTACTTTCTCCTTTGCAACTACACCATTCTCCTTTTCATTTTCAACTAACACCTCATTTTCAACTAAATCATCCTCCACATCAACATCATCATTTTTTTCAACTACAACCTCATCATCTTTTCCAACTACCTCTTCCTCCACTACTACTTCTTCATTCTTCTCCACAACTCTCTTTTTCCTTTCAACCACTTTCCTTTTTTCATCACAAACTCTACCACTTCTAGTTGTTATGGCTTTGCAATGCTCCTTAGGATTCGCTTGAGTAGTAGGAGAAAATGATGTTGAAACACTTTGTTCGGACATTTGCTTGGCTAGTTGTCCCACTTGAGTTTCCAAATTCTTGATAGATGCCTCCGTGCTCTTTTGATTAGCCATAGAAGCTTGCATAAATTGAGCTAGAGTGTCTTGAATGTTGGAAGATCTCACTTGATTTTGAGGTTGGTTTTGTGGTTGAGCTTGATTTTGATTTTGAGTTTGATATGGATTTTGCCTACCTTGATTGTTGTCTTGTCTCCACCCTCCTTGATAACCTTGGTTACCCCTTTGTTTGTAACCTTGGCCTTGATTTTGATAAGGGTAAGGAGCTCGTTGTTGGTATCGGTGGCCTTGGTTGGCCATATAGTTAGCTTCCTCATTCTCTGGAGGACAAAATCCGGTTTTATGATCTCCTTTACACAATTCACAACAAGCTATTTGGCGAGCTTTCTTACTTGATGTTCCTTGTAACTCCATGATTTGTTGAGGGAGTCTAGCCATTTATTTTGTCAATTCTTCAACTTGTTTCGCAAACAATTTGTTTTGCGCCACAAGTGCTTCGTGACTCGAACCAATTTTTAGAACTCCCGTTTTCACTTGTACACCTCCTTGATCATGTTGAGTTTGATGATCATTCCTCCCCATCTTCTCAATTATTTGGATTGCTTCATATGGTGTTTTTGCCATCAAAGAACCTCCCGCCGTGGCATCCAACAACAATTTGTGTTGCGGTTGGAGACTATTTCGGAAGATATGAATTTGGGTGAGCTCGTCAAAACCATGGCTCGGACACTTCCTAAGCATAGACTTGTACCTTTCCCACGCCCGATTCAAAGGCTCGTTTACTCCTTGTGAAAATACCGAGATAGCGGTCTTTGCCTCCATGAAACGTGATTGAGGGAAAAATTGTTCAAGGAATTTTTCCTCCAAAACATTCCAATTTGTCATTGTCTCTTGCAATTGATCAAGATACCAATCTTTTTCCTTCCCCACTAGAGAATGAGGGAAAAGCCTTTGGAAGTATTGCTCTTCTTGGTCTTCCGGAGCACCGGCCGCTCCCGTGATCTCATAAAACTTAGTAAGGTGGGTGTAAGGATCTTCATGGTCATGGCCATGAAAAGGACTTGCGTAGAGAAGTTGAAGCAAGCCCGTTTTCATTTCCGCGACCCTTGCATTTGCTTGTCGAGCAAATTAGGCGTTGTGACGAGGGCTATTGACACACGGCCCCCGCGGTGGTGGTGGTGGTGGTGGTGGTTGATTTTCCACCATCGTGATGACTTCTCCTAACACGGGTGGTCTAGAAGAAGTAGATGTTTATCCTCTTTCTCCTCTTTCCTGCCTTTGTCGAGCTAGTCTTTTCCGTCTTTTAGCACTACTATTGAGTCTTCTAGCCGTCCTTTCAATTTCGAGATCGAAAAGGAGTTGGTCAACCGGAATACTTCCCCGCATAAACTAATTCCTGAAAAAGTCTAGCCACACCAAAGAAACAAAAAGAGATTAGTAGAAAAATGTCTTAAAACACACAACTATTGCTATACTAACAATATCAAACGCCAATCCCCAGCAACGGCGCCATTTTGTTGTAGGTTTTCTCCGCGAACAAAGTATTTTTAATTATCGATTCCACAGGGATTGGTGTATGTTGTAGTCTTTCAATAGAAAAGTGTATTTTAAGATTATGTAACCAAAGGGTTTGTTATCTACTCTACTAGTACCATGAGTTTCCAAACAAATAACTAAATCAATGTTTTCAAAAGAGAGTTAAGGTTTGGATTCAAGAGAGTTGGAGTTTGTTTTCAAATATGGAGGCATGTCAAGATTAGTTTCATTGATCTATTTTCATACATATTCAATTAATCAAGTGATGAACATAGTAGATGATTTCTATAAATACATATCCTCTCAATCTTGTAGATTTCCACCAAGATTGTGAATGTTATCATGTTAATCTTTGCATGATCCTCACTACAACTATTGACATGATAAGCATTAAGTTCAATATTTTGTAAACACTAACACACAAATCTATCCCTAGCATTTGTTCATTAGTGGATGAATATCCTAGGTCTACTTTTAAGTATTCTTTTCCAAGCAAAACTCGAAGCATAAAGATGAAGAACAAAGATATTCAACTATATTGATCATCAACCATGTTCATACACAAATGCATTAAAAGAAATACATACTATATAGATCAAATACCTCTAATCTTGACACAAAAAGAGCTTAGCCACTCATTTCCATGGTTGCTTTTCTCTCAAGATTGTTGGTAGAAATGATGAACATCAAGAAATCAAGAAGAAAAGCAATGGTTTTTCTCTACAAAATTCTTGCCCTAATTTTACAAAGATGAAAGATAATGACGATGAAGTGTTGTTTTCCCCTTTTGCAAGCCAAAAAGTCAGCTGGAAGTGATGGGTTGGTGGCTAAAAGGTGAAAGCATGGGTCTGTCCTTTTTCTGAATTTCGCAGACCGCGCTAAGCCCGGTTAAGCGCGCTGAGCGCGATCATGCTGGCACCGCGCTGAGCGCGACCTGTAGCATGCTTCCTTCATCCAAAAATATCTTCAAAAAGAATCATCCCTAAAGCTCTTCAAATGCCCTTGAATCCAAGCTTGGGAGAATTAGTCAATAAAATCCTACAATTGAAAGTAAAATAAGTTAAATAATATATATTGAACAAAAACTAAATAAAAACCTAATTAAACCAAAATACTAGAATAAATAATACTAATTATATGAAAAGATATTGTTAAGGACCACAAAATCATGTACAAAATAACTACAAATTGGTCCTTAACAGTATCTTGATAATCAAATACAAGATTTTGTTTCAGATTCTTGTATTTGATTTGAAGCTTCTGATAGTTTTCAAGTATTTCAGATAAGCTTTTTTCTAAATCAGCTTTAGAAAAATTAATTGCAAAATTTGGAAATACCTCTTCAATATCTGAATCAAAGTCAGAGGAATCTGAGCTGTAAGCTATGTTGGCCATTAAAGTTATGTTGGCTCTTTCATCTTCTAAGTATGACGAAGCTTCAGAAGAATCTGAGTCATCCCATGTTGCCATAAGAATTTTCTTCTTTTATTTGTCAAACCTCTTCTTTGGCTTCTCTTTAAGAAGTTTAGGACAATCACTTTTATAGTGACCAGGTTCCTTACATTAGTAGTAGACAACTTATTTTCTTCTTGACTTTCTGTGTCCAGAGGATGGATCAGAGAAGTTGCTAGATCTTCAGGAATTTTTGAACTTCCTCTGTCTATTCTTCCAGAGTTGTTGAACTCTTTTGGAGAGCAGAGATAGCTCATCATCTTCTGATGATGATCTTCCAGAGTTTTCTTCTTCTGCCTGAAAAGCTTTAGAGTCATATTTTTTGTTCGATTTAAGAGCAATAGACTTACCTTTGTTTAGGGGATCACCTTCTTCTAATTCAATCTCGTGACTTCTTAATGAGCTGATGAGTTCTTCCATAGAGATTTTGTTGAGATCTTTTGCAAGCTTGAGAGCTGTCACCATATGTCTCCATTTCATGGGAAGACTTCTGATAAATTTCTTTACATGATCGGCAATAGAGTATCCATTATCCAGAACTTTTAAACCAGCTACCAGAATTTGAAACCTTGAGAACATTGCTTCAACAGTTTCATCTTCCTCCGTTTTGAATGCTTCGTACTTCTGAATGAGAGCAAGGGCTTCTCTTTAGAACGTGAAATAACTTCAGATCATGAATGCATGTTATGACATTTATCCATTGTATCAGAACTTCCGTATCCATTTTATCAGAACTTTTGTATAGATTCACAATCTTCTGACATATATCCATTGCATTAGAACTTCTGTATTGATCCACAATCTTCTGACATATATCCACTGCATCAGAACTTCTGTATTGATCAGAATTTTCTTCTACTGTCAGAACCGTAACTTGTTTTTCCTTTCAAGGTCATAACATCATCTACTTTAAACAAAATTAAGAGACAACAATGTTTCTTACAAAATATTTATTTATTAGGGTCAGAACATAATTGTCATCAACAATACTTGTTATCATCAAAACTTCCAAGATAGGTGTAGAACCAAACTATGTTCTAATGAAAGAATACAAGAAGTTCATATGAATGTTCTTGAAATTGATGGTGATTTCAATGCCTTGGGTGAAAAAATTCTAGAAAAAAGTGGTAAGGAGGATGCTCGATTTCTACCTAAGAGATTTGATACGAAGGTAACAGCTATTGAAGAAGCTCATGATATCAACAACATGAAAGTGGATGAACTTGTGGGTTCACTCCAAACATTTGAGATGAGTATTAATGAGAGGTCTGAGGAGAAGTCTAAAAGCATAGCCTTCAATTCCAACACTGAGGAGAAAGATGAGGAATATAATCTTGATACTGAAGAAGGAACGACAAAACTATAGCTCATCTTGGAAGATAATTTAATGAGTAATGAAAAGAATGGAGGAAGCTCAAGATCAAATGTCAGGATCATCCCTTATAATATCTGAAAAACAGGAAACTCTGTGAAGAAAGAAGAAACTAAGGAAAGAGGCACTCAAGGAAGAGAACTAAGGTGCTATGAAAGTGGAGGCTTTGGACACATTAAATGGGATTGTCCAAACTATCTCAAAAGACAAGACAAAGGATTGAATGTGTTATGGTCTGACTGGTACTTTGAAAGTGAAATAGGTGGAGAATCAACCAAACTTGTAACAGATCTGACTGGTACTTATATTTATGATGAAGACTCAAGTGATGCAGAATTGACATTCGAAGAACTTGTTGCTACATACAAAGAACTATGCATCAAAAGTGTTGAAATATGTCAAGAGAACGAGATGATATATATAATGAGCATCTGGAGATAATAAAGAGGCTGGAAAGTGAGGTAACTGTGCTAAAAGGTGACCTTGATCAAATGACAAAATCTATCAAGATGCTAAACATTGGATTTGAGACACTAGACAAGATACTTCAAGCTACAAGAGTGGTAGGAGACATGACTGGATTAGGTTACAATGGTACAAAGGAGTCTCCTACAGAATCTACTCAAAGTCAGATTGAATCCAAGATGTCAAATCAAATGTTTCAACATCCCATAAGGAACAATTCCGCACAACCTAACGAAGACATAGCGTTGTAGATATCATTACTGTGGAAGATATGGTCACATAAAGCCATTTTGTTTCAAGCTGTATGGTTACCCCAACTCTACACACTAATCAAATGTGTCTCAGGTTCAACCAAGGAAACAGTGGATTCCCAAAACAAATATTGCATGCTTCTTGGCTCACACGTCTTCAATGAAAAATCACGAAGGTTTTTGACAGTGGATACTCAAGGCATATGACAGGTGATCAAAGCTTATTGAAACATTTTCAAGATCACCAACTGATTATGTCAACTTTGGAGATAGAATGAAGGGTGAGATCAAGGGAATAGGAAAGATACAATGCTCAAATCTCCCTAACATTGAAGAAGTATTGTTTGTCAAAGGATTGACCTCAAACTTGATCAACATAAGTCAACTATGTGATCAAGGATTTAATGTGAACTTCACAAAATATAAATGTATCATTACAAACAAGAATGGAGAAGTTACTATGAAAGGTATAAGGAAAAAAGACAACTGCTATTTATGGGTCCCTTTAGAGACAAATCTAAACGACAATTAATCTGTAGACAAGAATTCCCTGAAGGACAATACAAGTTTGAAGTCAGCTGATCATAATGTCCCAATGAATGTTTTGACATTATTCAAATCTGCCAAAGTTAATGATAAGTCTACAGAGAAAAGAACCATGAATCTAGTTCAAAAATTCACTGAACTAAAACTAGTCAATGGTTATTAAAGAGGATGGAATATATATGAATGCTCAAGAAGAGAGCAAAAGGTCTGTTTGCAAAAACCATTATAGCAATTAAAAGCGTGTGGGGACGTCATTAAGTGGCCTAAGATTTCAAAATATCACTCAACAATATTACAAGATAAGGTGCAACATATAAAAGGGCCAACACACGTTCAAATATCTCACTGTTTCACCACACGCTACACTACTCCCGCATACTCCAAAATCTCCACCTTCAATCCTCAAAAAATCAATCCTTCATACTTAATCATAAATATGTCTCAACACACTGCACCAGGATCAAGAAATAAAGACGAAAGTATTCCAACTGAAGAAGCCTTAAACATCATTCCACTCTCCATGATTCCTTGTTCGGATGCAAGACCTAAAAAGCTTCGCACCTGCCATGCAAGACGGCCAAGGGAAACTCCTGTCTCGGTTGGATATAATGAATTTGAACCCACTAAAGATGATATTCAAAATGCTGTTGATGTAGACAGGGTAATAAGAAGGTTAGTCGTTGATACCCTAAGTGTGGGTTTACCTGTTGAAGGGATCACAATCCCTCGTAATCAATTTCCTGGTGAAGTTGCTCCAAAACAGCCCACCAAATTATATGTGAGGGAGGAAGAGTCTTCTAAAGAGAATCTTGAAAAATAAATTCTTCTTGATGAAGTCAAAACTGATGTTGAAACATCATCCCTGAAGAAGAATCCTCAAGAAAAGTTTGTTGATTCAACTGATTAGAGGACCGAGAAAGATGTTGCTGATGATGTCATAGATGTAGAAGATTTGTCTGATAATGAGCTTATCATAAATGTCAACCCTGGTATGGAAAAGAGACTGAAATCAAGAAATGGCAAGGCTGTTACTTCCAGCACTCCATTAGAGTCCTCATCTGACCATAGTACATTTAACCCTTTGTCTTGTATTTTAAGATAGGTTGGATAGTCCCATTTGATGTGACCAAAGCCTCCACATTCATAAAATCTTTTTTCTCTTCCTTGAGTGGATCTTTCCTCAGTTTCTGCTTTCCTCCCTAAGTTACTTGTTTTCTTGATGTCGTATGGGATGTTCCTGACAATAGTTCTTGAGCTTGCCTCCATACTTTTCAATACTTTGTTGAATTGTCTTCCAAGGAGAATTATGGTGTTTGACAGACCTTCCTCAGTGTCTAGATCATATTCCTCACTCTTCTCTTCAGTTTTGGTCTTTAATGCTATGCTTTTGGGCTTCTTCTCAGACCTCTCATTAATACTCAGCTCAAATGTTTGGAGTGATCCCGCAAGTTCATCCACTTTCATGTTATTTATATCCTGAGCTTCTTCAATAGTTGTTACATTCATATCAAATCTCTTAGGTAGAGATCTAAGCATATTCCTTACCAGCTTCTCTTATGGAATCTTCTCACCCAAGGCACTACAAGCACCAACAATTTCAAGAACATTCATATGAAATTCATGAATACTTTCCTTTTCCTTCATTCTCAAGTTCTCAAACTTAGATGTGAGTAGTTGCAGTTTGGACATTTTAACCTTGGAGGTCCCTTCATCAGTAGTCTTGAGTATTTCCCAAGCATCTATAGCCACTTCACATGTATTGATTAATCTGAAGATGTTTTTGTCAACTATACCGAATATAGAGTTCAATGCCTTTGAATTTGAAAGAGCTAGTCCATCATCTTCCTTTAAACAATTTTTTTAAGGTTTCAGCTCACTAGTAGGTTGATTATCAGCTCCAATAATCACAAGATGTTTCCGTCCTTTCATAATAGTCTTCCAATCCCTGATGTCCAAGGACTTTATATATGCTGCCATACGAGGCTTCTGTAGAACATAGTTAGAGCCATCCAGGATGGGTGGTCTATTCAAATATATTGCAGTCTTTAAATAGAGTAACAACAACTAGGGTTGCTTTACTCACAAGTCTTCAGCGCCTCCTATCTTTTCTCCATGAAAGCAGGACATTAAATCTCAAAGTAAATTGTTGAAGGCATTTCTCAAGCTTCCTTAGTCGAAGCATACAAATAACAAACAAACTGACTTCCTAAAAATTCTACACTTTTGTCAATTTCACATGTCAGGACATCTGCTGTGACATCTTCTACTTCAGTAACATCTGCTACTTCAGTAAACTTCAAGTTATTTTTTAGCAGAATTTTCTACCAAAATAACTGCCAATCAATATAACCAACAAATATGTTTTTGCGTTAGAGACATTCACAGGTCAGTTTTAGAAACACATATCTGAAAACTCCACTGAGTGGTAAAAACAAATTTAATTGTAGCAAATATGACTTCATACATGCCTTTCAAAATTTACCTTATCAGTGAATTCAGTTATTCATATCCAAACTTCTTTTACAAAAAAAAAAGGGTAAAGGGTGTGTTCGGATAGGCAGATCTAAATTCACCAAGGGGCATTCTTTGGATTTTTGAGGGTGTTGATAAGTGCAAATTTTAGTTATTTTTATATATCAGTTTTCTTGCACTTATCAATATTTTTTGTTAATATTCTTTGAATAAATCCCATTTTGTTTGTAAATATGTTTAGTTTGTATATTATTGTGTTTTCATGAAATTAATGTTCTTCCGAGGTGTTTTTCAGCAATTTTGGCAGAGGAGTTTTTTTGAGCCCTCTAAGCGCGGGAAGTCCATTTAGTGTCGTTCATGTGGTTTAACGAGTATTTTAGAGGAAGTTGCGCTTAGCGCGCCAATATCGCTTTGCACGGTCTGTTGATTTTAATTTTATAAAACATATTCTTTCATTTGTCAGGGTCATGTTTTAGGGAATTTTTGTCCCAATTCATTAACCTTCCATTTTTCTTAAAGTTTAGCTAAGAAAACAACATTTAGGCCTTGCATATGGATGATTTGGGGATGGATTTCTCATCAACCGGTGCTGACAACCCTCGAGATGTTTGGTTTTCATCTCTTCCTCTTTATGTATTCCTCTTTTGTTGGGTTATGCTTGTATATTTACTCCGAAATATGTTAGGTTCTAAATTATAGAGATAGTTATAGGCTTAACAATGACTTGTGTATCGAAGCTTAATATTTTCGTGTTGTTGTTACACATGAGACATAACTGACACGAGAATACGGTTGTTCTCACAATTTAGGTTAGACATAACCTTAGTTGTGAAACGTCTCGTAGGTGTTTCAGACATGGACACTCATGTGAGAGATACATGATGATTTTGACGAGTATGATAAGTTAAGTATAACTGATCAATAGGTGTAAGTATGTGACGAGTAGTTTATATTCATGCTTGGTAAGTTTTTCCTCTACGAAGAATGTATTTATTTTCCAGTTAATACCTTTTCCTTTTAACACAATTTAAACCCAACCTTCTTAACGGGAGACTTGACGACCGACAATTTAGTATGCACTAATCCCTATGGAGACTATACGATAAAACTAAATAAATACTTACTTTTTTTTGTTGCTTAACCGCTTCAACCTGTGCACAACATAGAGCAAGGATTTGAAGAGAACAACATATATATGGCATAATCTTTATATATATATATATATATATATATATATATATATATATATATATATATATATATATATATATATATATATATATATATATATATATATATATATATATCAATTCATACTTTAGTTAGAATCCCTTTTTATTAACTTTATAAATATAATGCATTTTACTATTTATTATTTAATAAATAAAATTTTAGTTCAATATCGATTAAAAATATTATATCAAACATTATCAAATATTTACTTGATTGCATAATTTAAATATTACACAACAATGCTATTTTTATTTGTACATTTTAAATTTTATAAACATATGTTATATTAACACTAATAAACTTGTTTTTGAATTTTTCAATTAAGCCAGTCTCGATCACAAATTATATATAAATTATATATAAATTATATATATATATATATATATATATATATATATATATATATATATATATATATATATATATATATATATATATATATTGATTTATTGTCTTTTAAAAATAATGATCTATAAATAAGTAATATCATACCATCCAAAATTTAAAAATAATATTATATTAATCCAAAAATATTATTGATGATATAATTATAAATATAGAAGTTTTATGTATTTTAAAAATAAAATTTATGTTACTATGTACTGCTAAAAATATTAATGTTATCATATATTAATCCATATAGTATTAATATTATTTTATATTTATTATTGTCATGAGTATAATTATATGTTAATTATTAAATAAAAATACAATTATAAAACTTATTTTTATCGTTATTATCAAAAGTAAAAAAGTAATATAATTGAATATTAACATTTAAGATAAATATATAATTATATGAATCTTTTACACAATAGATAAATATTTTGTATTGATTATCAATATTTTTAAGAGACAACAAATTTAATATTTTATTTATTAATATATAACTAAATTTTGATAAAATTATATAAATTACAAATATATAATACTTTAATCAATCTATATATTTTTATAGGAAAATCACTGATTTAATTATATTCATTATTCCATTTTAAAAATTACATTAGTGGAAACCGTGTTTTATAAATAGTACTTTTTATTTTTATAATAAACAAACATATATATATCCATTTTAAATATATAAATATATATATATATATATATATATATATATATATATATATATATATATATATATATATATATATATATATATATATATATATATATATATATATAAAGATCATTAAATAAAATAAATCTATTAGATCTAATGACTATTTATATCATAATTTCTAAGGGCTAGACCAAAATCACTTAATACTACTATTATATCTTCCAACATCTTTTGCATGGAAAATTTTTAGGTAGACACAATCCTAACACATGATTTTACACAAAATTAATCACAATTTTTTATTAATTAAAAATTAAATAAATATTTTTCTTTCTTTTTCTTTATCACAACCGTTCCGATGAATCCAATGAAAATAGAAAATAAATTTTAAATAAATTTAAAATTTTCTCTTTTTTTATTGGACGTTTCTATAAATATAAATTTATGTGTGTTTCCAGGTAAGAATTTATGGTTTTGCATAATTTATGGCTCGATTGACCGATGTTTACACGAAAGTTATTGTATGGAACTTTCAAGTGCAAATGGATTATTTGAAGATGACTATGATGATTGAACAAAAATCACACTTATTTTGATATATTATTCTAGTGATTAGGTCATGATTATCATATAATTCATTGGAAAAGATTTTTGTAATTATGTTTCAAGCCATTAGAAATCAATATTAAGATAACATATTACATAAAGTACATTCCAGATTTGTCATAAAATGACATATTGTACAATCACAAAGACATAGTTGTAACTCATTTAATAATAGTTTTATTTAGTAAATATGGATGAAAGCGTCTAAACACAAGATATTGATATTTTCGCATCATATTAATTCCCATAAATTTACTAAATGACACAAGGATGTTCATTAGATTCACTTACATCAGGTACCCAAGCAATAGCCTTGTTTCCCAAAAAATGGCAAACAGGCACAGTTCCTGGCTTAACATTCAAAACTTCATGCAACACATTTGGATTCATACCTCTAGTGTCATGGTGGCAAATAGTTAGTGCGTTCGATTTAGTTCCATCAGAAGCCACCAATGGGACCATGTAAGTTGTTGTTGCATTGACCATGTGACAATAAAATACAACTTTTTCAAATTCCAATCTATGGCACATCACTGCTTTGTCTCCAATTTTCTTTATTTCCTCCACTACATATTTGTCCTGATTTTGAACAAAGGAACTTGACATCACTTTAATATTCTTTCCAAGCTTTGAAATAGCAAAATCCATCATTGATTCTACTGACAGGGCACAATGTTTATCTTCCCCTATTGCTGATGGGGTATCACAAGAGTTGTTAAGAATGTGAGCTTCTTTTTCTTTTTTAAACCAGATCCATACTCCAAAAGGTAGATTTGTTCTATCAGTTACATGTGTCGTTGATTTTGATGATTGAATATCAGAATGTTTATGGAGTCCTAAATTCATTATTTTCTTAGGATACAGGTCATGTTCAAAAAAGATAGTCCAATATTGTTTCTCTTCTTCGCCTTTGATAGACGTATTGGTTCCAATATCTGCAACACCAATTGTTAAACATAAAACATAT
The DNA here is from genome assembly GCA_021764765.1 of Vicia sativa. Lineage (NCBI taxonomy): Eukaryota > Viridiplantae > Streptophyta > Magnoliopsida > Fabales > Fabaceae > Vicia > Vicia sativa. The sequence continues at coordinate 26,826,948 of CM038796.1, read as the reverse complement.
TCATAAATAGTTGTCATCTACATTAATATAACCCAATCATATAAAATCATATATACAAGTAGATGTATATAATTGACGAAAAATTTAGACATGCCATTGATACTCACCAATATTAAAAATATTTATTTTGGTCCTTATACAAAATATTATTTTGTTTTTATTCAATGCAAATATACTTCTTTTTACTTTTCTTCATTGAAAAATTTATTTGTATTGATATTGGAAGTTGTATATAGAATATTTAATTTTAATCTTTTAAGATAAATATTACAAAAATTGATTTTAATATGTCAATTTTTTATATGGCTCCAACAAAATATAAAAGACTAAAACAATATATATATATATATATATATATATATATATATATATATATATATATATATATATATATATATATATATATATATATAAATTAAAACTAAAATGTAATGATGCACAGTAAACCTCATTTCTAAAACTATCTGATAAAAATTATTAATGTGGAGAAAGGTAATATTGAACATTTATTTATATGACAAAGACTAATGTAAGCCGTTAAAAAATGCTAAATAACTCAATATAGAAATATATAGTCTTAAAATTGAAAAATAAAATATTTTTTCAATACAATACTCCTAACTTATGATAATAGGGCACAAATTAGTGGTATATTTTTTACTAACCAGACAAGAACAGGTTTGAAAGTTCATGAGGTATAGAAGTGTTTGGCCAAACAGATTTCCAATATTCTTCTTCTAATTTAGATTCATTGAGTCCCACAAGAGCGCACTGCAAATATATTTCAAATAGAATGTCAGTGTCATAGAATAATATTTGTAAAATATTTTTTTGAAATAAATTAAATAAACGATATTTAAAATAAGTCAATCAACAACAATTATTTTAAATTACTATAACATAAGTGATACCAATAACTAATTAATTAAAGTAAAAAAAATATTGAGTTGTTTTTCCTTTTAAAATTAATCACTCTATACACATGGAAACAATAAAATTTTCCAAATCACATAAAAGATTGATTGAAATTTGAGACAGACAACTAACTATAAGTGATCAAGCAAGAAGAAAATAGCTTACAAAAAGGAGAGCTAAAACTGCTAGATTTTTAAACTCCATTTAAGCTGTGAAGTGATGATTGAAACTTAGTAACTGTGTGAGTATGAACGAAAACTGCTGGCAATATATATAGTGATTTCAATAGCCATGCTCAATGAATATGTTGTCGTTTTGTAGTTAAATTGATAAAACAATTTACTAAATTTATACTAAATATTGATGAGCCCTAGGTTATCTTTGAGTAATTAATCTATTAAATTAACTATAAATATTGCTAAATACTAAGTTGTTAAGTTGTCTGAGTAACTAAATTCACATTAAATTTTAATTGTTCAGTAATAAGTTATCTTTGAGAAAGTAAATTCACAATAAATATCGATGAGCCCTAGGTTATCTTTGAGTAATTAATCTATTAAATTAACTATAAATATTGCTAAGTACTAAGTTGTTAAGTTGACTGAGTAAGTAAATTTACATTAAATTTTAATTGTTCAGTAATAAGTTATCTTTGAGAAAGGAAATTCACAATAAATATTGATGAGCCCTAGGTTATCTTTGAGTAATTAATCTATTAAATTAACTATAAATATTTGCTAAGTACTAAATTGTTAAGTTGACTTTGAGTAACTAAATTCACATTAAACTTTAATTGTTCAGTAATAAGTTATCTTTGAGAAAGTAAATTCACAATAAATATTGCTCAGTAAGGAGGTTAGCATTAAGAAAATTAGTCATTTATCTATCACATGTATTTTATGGAAACAATAAAATTTTCCAAATCACATAAAAGATTGATTGAAAGTTGAGACAGACAACTAAATATAAGTGATCAAGCAAGAAGAAAATAGCTTACAAAAAGGAAAGCTAAAACTCATAGATTTTTAAACTTCATTAAGCTGTGCATTGATAGAAGCTTAGTGAGGCTGTGAGTATGAACAACATACTGCGGCAATATATATATAGTGAATTCTATGACCATACTTAATGAATATCTTCTCTGTTTTGTAGTCTAATTAAATTTTTGTTTCCGCGTTAAAATTCATCTCAAACGCTCGTAAACATACTGATTCACAATAAATATTGCTGATCACGGGTTATTGCTGAGCACTGGTTATTCTTGAGAAACTAAATTCACACGGGTTATTGCTAAGCACGGGTTATTCTTGAGAAATTAAATTCACAGTAAATATTGGTGAGCAGCAGTGTATTTTTGAATAACTAAATTTACAATAAATATGGTCAACACTAAGTTATCTTTAAGGAGTTGATCGATTTAATTCACATTAAACATTGGGGTATAGTACTAAGTTTTCTTTGAATATTTGTAGATAATTAAGTTATTTTTGTAGATAAGTTTCCCAGTTTTCTTTAAATATTCGTAGATAAGGTTCTCAGTGTTATTAAGGATAAATATTGGATAGATTGGCTGTAGGATCTATTTTAGTTTTGACAACATGGTTTGTTTAATAAAAATGCCAAGGTTAAAAAAATAATTTTAGTGAATTTCTTAATTCACCCCTACTAAAATTTCTTAATTCACCCTATAGTGGTGGAGGCATTCTATGGAAAATTGAAAATACTCTTCATAAAATCAGAAGTATATTTTCAATTTGCACTCCATTTTGTACAAATCAGTCAAAATGTAGTGTGACCCCTCAAATTATAAGAAACTGAATCGGAGATACACTTCCGGTTTGGAATTGGATGTATACTTTCGGTTATAGTAGTGAGAACATTAAATTGTGTTGCCACTTAGATATTTTGTATAAAATCGGAAGTATACTTTCAGTTTTGGTCACAACACAAATTGCTTAAAACAGCAACCATGGTGATCACCACTATTACACCCTTTCTCCTTCAAACCTCTCAAACACCCTCTCCATTGTCAATCCATTTTCCACTCCAAATCCTCACTTTTTTGGTTCATCATATCATAAATAGCTCAATAAAGTACAATTTCACGTAAACTTTATCCCTTTTATCCCTCATTCACTACATTAATATGTTACTTTTTGAAGAAAATAAGTTTACGTCTAAATTGGATTTATATTTCCGGAGCAGAAAACACATGGCTCGCATTCAAAATTTTAAACGCAAGGACACCAATACAAGAAAATATGAATGTCTATTTCTATTGCGTGGTTATCTCATGGCCAACAAAAAGTGGAAATTTAATGTGATCAGCGGTGAACACAATCATGATTTAACTCCAAAGTTGGCTAGTCATCCAATAGTATGTCGACTCCTTCCGGATGAGAAGACATGTGTTTCTGACATGACTTTGAATTTAGTATCGCCCAAAAATATTCTTGCAACTTTGAAGCTCAAAAGACTGAAGAGCACATCAAATATCAAACAAGTGTACAATAAGCGTTATCAAACCATGTTAGATATTCGGGACGATCGAACCGAAATGCAACACCTCATTAAAGTTTTAGATGATAACAATTATGTTTGTAGGCACCGACGAGGTGATGATGAAGTAACAGTTAGAGATATTTATTGGAATCATCCTGATCCCATTAAATTGTTTAACACGTTTTCTACCGTGCTCATAATTGATTCGACTTACAAGACCAACATGTACAGGCTTCTGTTGTTGAAAATTATGGGTGTCACGTCGACTAAGATGACATACTCTCTTGGTTTTGCATTTCTAGAGTGTGAAAAAGAAGACAATTTTCAATGGGCTTTAGAGGTGTGTAGGTCAATGTTGAAGGACCAAGAGGATATGCCAAGAGTCATTGTTACCGGCCGAGATACGACATTAATGAATTCGGTTCCAACCGTATATCCCACTTCTTCCGCGTTACTTTGTAGGTACCATGTTACTAAAAATGTGAAAAGTCGGGTTAAACCTATTGTGGGGACAAAATAGATAGCCGGCGAAGATGGAAATTTGTTCAAGTTGGATGTTATTGTGGAGAAAATCATGGTTGCATGGATTGTTATAATAAATGCATCTACAAAAGAGCTTTATGTTGATGTTGTTTTATAATTCTGAGCTGTTTGTGTGAAATATCCCAATCTATTGAAATATGTTGCGAGCACAAATCTTGATCAGGTTAAAGAGATGGTTGTTTGTGCATGGACCGATTAGGTTATGCACCTCGATAATACAACATCAAACCGATTTAAGTCTGCGCATGCATGTTTGAAGAATTGGTTGGATATAGCAAGGGTGATTTATTTACAGGTTAGGAATCAATGAACCATATGATACTAAACTAGCATAACAAGATATAAATGACATTTGGTCGTAGTATTATGGTGTTGGAACACAGGTTCAAAGACAACATGCTTTATTCTTAGTTGGTTGGTAACATCTAATGGGCGGCTCTTAATTATAGTTTTCATGAGGCCAAAAGAGCTTCTAATGTGGTTGCTGACACCTCAAAGTGTGGTTTTACTATTGTGAAAATCTATGGTCTCCCTTGTGGTTGTGTCATATCCAAGAATATGAGTGGTGATAGCCCGATACGTATGGACGAGGTCTCTAGTCATTTGAAGAGACTTAGTTTTAACGATGACGGGAAAATGAAAAGCGATAAGTAAAATATCTCCATTTGTAACGAATGAGAAGCAATTCAAGCAAGATTTCTGAAAGCCGATGACGCCACTGTTGATGTGGTAAAGCGACAAGCAAAGAGTTGGTATTATTTTTACCAGGTGATATATACCAGTTAGGTTATATCGTATCGTGGCCACCGAGATTGGTTATTGATTTGTCGTTCGACAATTCTACCGTTAATGAGTTTGGGATTAAAAGAAATGAAAATAAAATACTGAAAGTAAATGAACAAAAACCCGTCACAGACTTAAATCTACCACCCATGTCATACTCGGCCTACGATACTCGTCCGTGTCATCACATACCTCTCAAAACCTAAGCTATTTCTAACTCAAATTGAGAATCCTCCCGAACCACCTCGATATCCATTTCTGGCATACCTCGACAACCAGAAGTTAACTGCGTCACCTCCATACCCATCTGTCATACTTCACCGACGCAGAGGCATTAAGATCAGATGCTCTATAGTGAATGTCAACTCTAAACCCATTTCTAGCCTTCACAAACTAACAAATAATCATCCTAGGAAAGAATCTAAGCGATCTATCTCTAGCAAAGCTCAAATCCCTAACATAGAGTAAAAACCTAAGACAATCACCAACACAGATTCATAAAGCAAGCTTTATACAATGCCAAGGGCGACATATATACATGAGTAAGAGTAGATATACATACAAAACCCAACAAAAGATATTACAAAGAGAAGAGAAGAAGAGGAACCAAACATTTCTTGGTTTGTCAACACCAATCGACGAGGGATTCGACTCCGGATCATCCAAATGGAAGCTCCAATGTTGTTTTCTAAGCTAATCTATCAAAAAAATGATGTTGATGGTGTTGGGACTCAAAAATACCCAACCCATAACCTAAAAATGTGTTTTTAGCCCCTTTTAAAGATTTCTGAAATCGCAGGGCGCGCTTAGCCTGGTATTTTGGCGCTAAGCGCGGTCTGCACTGTCCTAAAAAAAATCAGCATCTTATTTTTGGCATAACTTGAGAACCGTAACTCAGAATTGCGCCCGATTTTAAGCGTTGGAAAGCTTATTAAATTTCTTATCTAACCATGACAAAATATCAATCAAATTGACGATTTTTATTCTTTGATTTTGAGCCTTATTCGTTGATGAGTTGCTCAAATCGCGCATTTGAAGCCGTGTCTTCGACACTTTATTACTCAATGCTCCAATTATGAATGAATACCTATAACAGAGATGAAAATATATCAAATGATACAATATTTACACAAAAACTCAATTATTCTATTATGCACACATTTATACAAAAAACGGGGGATTTATTCGAAAAATATCAACAAAAGAACTGATAAGTGCCACAAAACATATATACAAAATAACTAAATTTTGGCACTTATCAGCCACCAAACTCCACATCAAAGAAGAGTTGAGGAAGATTGCGTTTCCGGAGACCACGGATTTGAAACCACCCTCTCATCCAGTAAAAACTAAAGGTGCACCAAAGAAGTTGAAACTGACATCGGGCAAGAATTCTACTACGAGCATTCCTTCGTATTTTAAACATGTTGACAAAGTTTTTCCTGATTCACCAACATTGAAATCTCAAAAAAGTGCTTTTCAAATGTGCCCGTATTAGTAAACCACCATCTTCATCGACTCCATCAAAAATACCATTCATCGATCACATGTCGGTTTTGATGCACTAGTACATTGAACGAATAGTCAGTGTGGGTGGTGACGGTAATTGTGGTTTTCGAGTTGTCTCTTGTTTTCTTGGTAGCCGTGAAGAGTATTAAAATATTGTGTGAGATACCCTAATCACAAAGTTGACGGAAAATAGAGAATTGTACACACGTGTGCTAGGGAGTAAAGAAAAGGTTGAGAAAATATATCACGCACTTGTACCTGCTGAGGTTGGATTTGTAACAGAGGATAAATAGATGCGCTTCCCTGAAATGGGTAATATCATAGCAAGTGCATATGACTAGGTGTGTACTAATATGGCAAGATATGGTTTTTCGAAGACTTATTTCCCTCTGCGCACTACTCCTACATCAAATCCCTGTGATTCTATCATATGTGTTGGGTGGATTTAAAATCCATGAAATTTTGTTTCAGTCTATTTGAAACTGGGATGCTCTGTACCACCTACATCATCGGTTTTCATATTAGAGACATGGTTGGACGAATTCATGGAAAGGATGCAAGAATATAACAAGTTGAACCAAATAGAAATAGAAAAAAATAGGGAAAAGTAAAAAACGGTGCCACCGGTGGATTTATCCGGCGACACTTTTTTTGACGTTTTCAAGTAGTTAGGTAGCATTTTAATGTTAACTTCATTTTATTCATGTATTATGATGTGGAAATATACTCATTTTTGTAGTTTGACCGAATGCACAATATTTGAATACATGAGATTTTATAAGTATAGTTGCTCTTTCTGTTTTGTTTCTGGTTTTTCAACCCCAGTTCATTTACTAGAAATTTACTTTTGGTTTTGGTTAAGTTAAAAAACAGAATTTAACTTCTGGTTTTATCACTGACACAAGGATAGGATTTCTATGGTCCATGTTTACATCCAACAACTATAAAAATACCTCTCCTCTAATAATTTTCCATACCACAACACAAAAAACCAAAAATGGGCATCAAATTGAACATCATATGGGTTATTGAAGTTGTCCATTTTCCAGGCACCACACCGTCTCGCAAATTCAAGATCACTATGTACACCCCTATTGAAGAGGTGCGTGAAACATTGCAGGAACTTATACCTTACGACGACGGTCAAAAGGTTGAGTACCGCTCGCCATCGATTGATAATGAAGGGAATCTTCAGTTCATAAACCATGAACTGAAGAACGACGCTGATTTACGGGCTATGTGGTCTACCTATTAAAGATTTCGGGAGAAAGTTTCAATCGAGCTGGATGCGACTTTATCAAGAATCGTCGATGACATTATGAGGATGGTGCAACGTCCACCCAGATATTGATTTGTAATGTTTGATTTATGTTTAACTACTAATTATAATCTCTAAGTTTATGTTATGAATTATATGTATCTCTATGTTAAACAATGCAATGAAGTTTTCTGGTTTCTGTTATGATTAAAATCGAAATTCCAGTTTCGGTACAAAACCGAAAGTAAAGTTCTGGTTTGGTGTATATTTTATCAGATGGTGGTGCGCACCAGAAGTATAGTTCCGGTTTTGAAGGGAATTTTAAGAATTTCACGTGGTGCATAAGAAGGTCATAGGGTGGAATAAGAAATTCTCTTATTTCAAAAAGAAATTATTTTAGTTCAATATTCCTAAACGGGGTAATGTTATGGTTCTTGTTCAACATGATATTGCTCCAGCGACAACTTCACAAAATGTGGGGCTCATATGAGATATGCGATACGTATAGTGTTGTTTTTTGGATATTAATCATATGTGAATGGAAGAAAGGGTCATACCATGACTTCCTTAAAGGTAGTTAAGGGAGAGTTGTTATTGCCTCTAAGGATTTTCTAAATCCTAGATCCAAAAAGCTTCTATAAATACTTCACCCATAATGGAAGAGAGGATAATTCAAAACTTATGCATAATTCTCACAACTTATAGTCTACCACATAAGCATGTCCTCTAGAACCTCCCTCAATTGTTATACACCTAGTAAGGTCTTTTAGTATCCCTATTTTTGTAGGGATATTATGCACATATGTACAATTTGACCAGTACATTAGTATCCACCTCGAGGTCCCGAAAAGACTAACTCGGGATTCACCTTCTTCATCATAATCACAATATTCATTGTTACTCCCCACTCATTTAACTCACATTTATTGGCCATGATTAATAGTAGGGCTTCATCTACTACGCTTAAGGATATTATTGGTTGCAGTTACACCAATGCTCTGGTAAATATATGTTCTGCCATGGACACATTACACCTTCAAAATAAAATGCTTGAGGGCAATGTCCACAACATCATAAAATGCCAACAAGAATCAAATCCCTTGGAGGAGATGGAAGTATTATATCCCTAGTTACTCTTAAACGAGATATGAGAAGTCCCAATCTTTAAAGTGTTCAAACCTCCCTCTTTGGCAAAGTTTGATGGATACAGTGGCTCTAGTAAACACGTAGCCTCCATTAACAAACACATGGACATCTTTAGAGTATCTGACTCCCTGAATTATAAAATATTGTTTAGAACCTCTATTGATGCCTCCCTGTAATGTGTCTACCTTTAGAAACTTGTATATCAATTTTTTGCCATCTGTCATAGAAATATGTCCACCATCAATCTGTTCAACAGAAAATAGGTCTATCAGAGTCACAAAGGGACTATCTCGCTGGATTCAATGAAGCCATCATCAGTGTCGTTCCCTGAAACCAAGTGATGTTCACAGGGGTGTTCAAGAATGGACTCAAGGAGGAACACTTTATAAATTCTCTTGCCTAGAAGCCAAACATCTCGTTAGCACAAGAAATGACCATGGCGGAATGTTATATAAAGGGTGAAGAGAGAAACTTCGAGAAGAAGGCGTAAAACATTAAGGAACATGTTCCAACGCCAAAGGTTCACACCATCATAGGAAGATTAATTATACCTAACCCATTAAATACAAGACTGGATTTAAGAGAATAGGTAAGACAATATAGAGTTTTACACCTTTGAACGCTAGTCATGAACAAATTTGGCGCGAGGATATTCACCTGCACAACATCCTTACTGATCAGTGCATTTTCATGCACATTCTTCCATGTTTGTATCTAAGAATTGCCTTGTTTTCTTTTGATTATTTTTATATTTTATATTGTTTTTCTATTTTATTCTATTTTTGCACTTATTTCATGTTCGTATTTAATTTTCAGCATTTGAAGCTTTCGCAGAAACATTTATAACTTGAGCTACAGGAATCGGATTGAGGCGTTTGACCATGCGTTGGAAAGCTAAGAGAAAGATCTACAACTCTCTAGTTGTGGCCAGAAGCTGATTCGGACTGTAGCAAGGTTGAAAAGTCGTTGAAGTTGCAGCATTTTTTATATTTAAGTTTTGGGTCATTTGTTTTGGGTCTGGGTTGTGTTTTTGACTCAGTTGGGTTATGACCCGAATCCTTGTCCTTGCTATACCTAGCAGCCGCTACAGTAATTGGAGATGATCTTTCATTATTCAGAAAAAAATACTTTTTGTTTTTGACGATTATGATGAGGAACTAAACATCCAGAGTCGATCTAGTGTATTCAGGTTCCAACACTTGAGATTATTATAATGTTAATTTCCGTTTAATTCCTTTCAATAATATTTTGTGTTATTGTATGCTTAATTAAATTGCATAAAATATATTGATTCAATTTGGTTGATTGTATGATCCTAACTTAGACTCATCGCGTTTTCTTAATTCGTTGTTGTGTCTGATCAATCATGTTTGCTTAATCCATGAAAATTTATCCCGTTTGCTTAATTCGGACAATAGGATCGTACATCTCACAAACTTCACCGCGCTTGTCACTGAGTTTGTATCCAAATAGGAATAGACAATCCGCTTCGGGTATTAAAATTATAATAATCGATGATAGTAGGAACTGAATCGGTAGATTGACTTATTTTACAATCGCTTATTTTAAGCGCTTATTTTCTGCTTTTTCTTAATCGATCACCAAACCAACCCCCTAATTCAATTTACCATCGGTTAGTAATAATCAAGAATCCTTGTGAGACGATTCGAGTCATTGCCGCTATACTACGTTTTTAAAAATTACTCGTTTTGATTCGCGTGCGACAGCGGATCAAATTGGCGCCGTTGCCGGGGATTCTTGTTGTTATTAACTAATTTTAGAGTCTTAGGATTAGTGTTCTCGCATTTAGGCGCTAGTTTCCTCACGGTTTTGGCCAATTCACGTTTAGAGTCGGAAAAAACAGGTTTTTAGAAAATTTGTGTCCGATTGTATAATATTTTTGCCTACTGGAAGCAGAAAAATCGTGCGATCAATTCTCCCGGACTCCGACGTCAAATTGCCAAATTCACCTTTTTTCTATTTTTAATTAATTTATTACTGTTTTCATAGAGTCGAAAAAAATCAAAAAAAATCTCAAAATTATTATTTTACGTCATTAGATTAAATTTGGTGTTTTTGTATTTTTATGAATTTATTTTAATCGTTTTTCTTCTTTCTATTTGATTCTGCATGTTTGGGACATAGTTTATATTTATGTGTTTGTTGATAAGATGGCTGAACAAAGAAATTTGAGGCAATTAGTTTTCCCTTATATGAACTATAATGGTTTATGTATTGACTATCCTACAAGTGATGCACCTTTTGAATTGAAATCTAGTTTAATACATTTGCTGCCTAGATTTAATGGTTTTGCAGGTGAGGATGCACATACGCATCTAAAAGAATTCCAGGTTGTGAGCTATGCACCTCCCAAGCCTTCACTAGAGGACATTGTTAAACAAATGGCTGCAAATAATCTCCAATATCAACAACAAATAGATTATACTTTACAGACTCTGCAAACACAGATTGGACAACTTGCCACTTTGGTGAATGTCATTCAACAGGCTCAAGGATCAAACCAACAACCCTTGGAAGAGAGTTCTATTTTTCAAATAGAGTTTATTTCTGAAATTGTTAATGATACTTGTAGTGATTTATTTGCAGCTGATTTTCCATCATTGTCTGATTTTGACGATGTTTATTCTTGTGATGTTTGTCCGACACTAAAATTTGCTCTGTTTGTCTTTGAAATTGAGGTGCCTTGCAAGTTGATATTCTTACTGCAGATGAGGTTGCAAATGAAGTTTTCATGTAGATGAAACTCGGACACCCGGCTGCCGGAACAAACCATCCATCGAACAACCACCTTCCCAAGAGAAACAAATTCACGAAAATCTTAAATATGCTTATTTAGAGATGAATGAAAAGCTACGGTTATAATTTCTTCTAACCTTAATTTTTATCAAGAAAATAAGCTTTTGCAGGTTTGAAGAAGCATAAGAAGGAGATTGGGTGGACTTTGGCATTCCCAATATTAGCCCATCTATGATTTTGCACACGTTCTCAATTGAAGGGAAGATGAAACAAAAGTAGTGAGGAAGCCCTTCAATCTTTTGATCTCCGATGTTGTTGAAAAGAAGATCACGTGCCCATTCGACACTTTTACTTATCGAAGATTCTTCTTTGATCCTGGAATAAAAGGCGGGCAGTGATAAAATTCTCAAGTTCAATGGACATTACCCAAAACTACTCCATGAGAGCCCCACTTTGGAAGAAGAGAATGTAGAAGATCTCTTTGAGAAAGGATGCTTATGTGATTACTTATCCTCCTTGACTACTCGGGTGTGCTCTTTCCTTTCTCTCTCTCACTCCTATTTAGTAGTTATGTCTTTTCATTGAGGACAATGCTTGTGGGGGAGAGAATCCTTTGTTTTATTTGCTTTTGTTTCTGTTTTCTTGTTTTGTTTTGTTTTAGTTATAAAATAAATTGCATCCGGTTTGAAAGTTCGGGTTAGAGATTAACTGAGGTTAGTTGTGGAGACTTGGGAAAAGTTCATAAGATTGGTATCGTCTTAACACCGTAAGTCTCCTGCATATGGAAATTGATTTGAATTCTTATTATGTTTTAGCCTTGAATTCTCATTCTCTGACTCTTGAGTAGTTTATTTCAACAATCGACACCATCTCACACACACTCTTAAGGATGAATATAAGTGAGTGGTTCGGAAAAAAAGATAGAAAAGGAATGCGCCTTCTAAGTTTGGTGACCTCACCGGTCACTTAACCCAATCGTAGAACCTACAAAAAATTGATAATAAGACTCGTTGTTAGTTGGTTCACGGTTTAGTCTTGAACTTGGTAGGCGGACTACGGTCGGTCCCCATAACTACTGTGAGTAAGCAAAGGGTTATGCCACGTAAGTACGAACCCCACGCAAAAGGATCGAGTCACTAACCGGTCGTTTTGCTATGAGTGTGTGGAGATAACTTAATGTGATTGCAAGCGAAAAAGAGTAAAAGGAGGATGAGTAAGTTAGGCTTTAGCATAATAATTTGATTTGAATTGGGTTCTATATTCGGAGATAATATTAGTGTTTCTATGATATCCTTAGTGTGTAAGATTAGTACCTATTGATGCAATCTTAACGAAGAGGAGTTTGTAGCCTAGAGCGAGTAGCGATGATGCTTTTGTGTTTCTTTTTATTTTATTTTTCTCGGAGTGCAAAAGTTCAAGTGTGGGGGAATTTGATCAGTGCATTTTAATGCACATTCTTCCATGTTTGTATCTAAGAATTGCCTTGTTTTCCTTTGATTATTTTTATATTTTATATTGTTTTTCTATTTTATTCTATTTTTACACTTATTTCATTTTCGTATTTAATTTTCAGCATTTGAAGCTTTCGCAGAAACATTTATAACTTGAGCTACAGGAATCGGATTGAGGCGTTTGACCATGCGTTGGAAAGCTAAGAGAAAGATCTACAACTCTCTAGTTGTGGCCAGAAGCTGATTCGGACTGTAGCAAGGTTGAAAAGTCGTTGAAGTTGCAGCATTTTTTATATTTAAGTTTTGGGTCATTTGTTTTGGGTCTGGGTTGTGTTTTTGACTCAGTTGGGTTATGACCCGAATCCTTGTCCTTGCTATACCTAGCAGCCGCTACAGTAATTGGAGATGATCTTTCATTATTCAGAAAAAAATACTTTTTGTTTTTGACGATTATGATGAGGAACTAAACATCCAGAGTCGATCTAGTGTATTCAGGTTCCAACACTTGAGATTATTATAATGTTAATTTCCGTTTAATTCCTTTCAATAATATTTTGTGTTATTGTATGCTTAATTAAATTGCATAAAATATATTGATTCAATTTGGTTGATTGTATGATCCTAACTTAGACTCATCGCGTTTTCTTAATTCGTTGTTGTGTCTGATCAATCATGTTTGCTTAATCCATGAAAATTTATCCCGTTTGCTTAATTCGGACAATAGGATCGTACATCTCACAAACTTCACCGCGCTTGTCACTGAGTTTGTATCCAAATAGGAATAGACAATCCGCTTCGGGTATTAAAATTATAATAATCGATGATAGTAGGAACTGAATCGGTAGATTGACTTATTTTACAATCGCTTATTTTAAGCGCTTATTTTCTTCTTTTTCTTAATCGATCACCAAACCAACCCCCTAATTCAATTTACCATCGGTTAGTAATAATCAAGAATCCTTGTGAGACGATTCGAGTCATTGTCGCTATACTACGTTTTTAAAAATTACTCGTTTTGATTCGCGTGCGACAGCGGATCAAGTTGCGTCTAGCTCTAAAGGCAGATGTATTGTGTTTGAAACTAGGTAGATAGTTCTAGTTCAATGGGATGAAAGAACACCACACTAGGGATTATTACCAACTTAAGAAAGGGATTGAAAGGTTGATCCAAGAGGGATACCTCGAGAAGTATGTCAAGGTAAATTCTTGTCGTGGAGTGGAGGCAGGGAAAAACTCTTCGCCCATGGAAGCCATAATTGCCAAATTATGAATGTAAAAGAACTTCCTAGAATTGAAGGAGAAATATGTAGCTGATATTTGTTGGACCTGTGACTCCATACACGAGAAGAAGGGGTGAATTGTGGGTTTTTAACAAAATTGTGTTTGAAAAACATTTTGAATCAAAATTAGTGTTAGAAAATATTTTAGAAATGTTTTAGAGTTAATAAATGGAAATATAATTTGCAAAAGATAAAGTGGGTAAATAAATAACTAAGCGGAAAAAGAAGAACATTGTGAATTATACATGTTTAGTAAAAACAAATTAATTATGTCCCGAAGATTTGATCTTGAGAGTAACCAATAAACTTAAGAGTTTTTAGTAGGTTTAACTCTCGAACCCCTTATACAAGGAAAAAAGAAGTGTGTGGCTTACATACAATCAAATAGAAAATATAGGAGAGAAGCAGTGAGTCTTCCTCCCAATGAGGTATCGAAGTGGTTACCTTTCCACAAGAAACTTGGAGGGATACCAAAAAATTCCATTATTATTATGAAGGTTTTTTTCTAGTGAAATCAAGAAATTGTATCACTTCATTCTCATAATCTTTACTTAATTTATTGGCTTTCATTAAACTACAATCCGTAATCACCTAAAGCTTCTGAAAATAAAATAAAAATAAAGCCATCAAAATAGTAAACAAGCTAGTCTCAAAGTAACAACAATAACAAGACCAAGACAAAATAGTAATAGAGACATTGTACAGACCGCAAATGTGATGAGAGACTAAAAGAAAAATGGTTTTTGAGCTTCCCTCCTCCTAAGAGAAAATTGGTGTTCTTTCGTTGGCAGGAGATGAATGGCGATCAGTCATTCACTAGTGCTCCGAAAGTGAATGAGTTAGACTTAACATTAACTCTGAAACCAAGTATAAACTATTTCTTTATGATCAAGAAAAAAAATAGGGTAAAAAATATGATATAACACGAAGAACAATAAGGATTGGTTATAACTATTATTAACTCCTTTCTCTTTAAACAAGATTACAAGTACACAAGAATAACTAATAACCCTCTCAGCCTAAATTAGGATTTGATGTATTTAATTATGAGAGACTAGTATGCTATTTATAATGAACTTAACATACTAAATTAATGATATTTTCACAATTAATCATTACAAGCTATCTTAGGGTACAAGTTAACTTAAACAATTTGACATAACAAATATGCCCAATTCGAGATGCTAACAATCCTAACATTTTCGACAACTGCATGTGAGCGACCTTCGGCTGTATTCGACACCCGCATGTGAGCGACCTTCAGATGTATTCTAACCTTTGTTGAACTTTTCGAACCCCGAAGCTACCCTTTGACCAGATACCTCACAAATATCCACCTTGGAACAAACTCTATAACATCAAAGAATAAACTAGCATTCTTCATGCAGCTTTATCAACTACGTAAAGTGGAAAAACTTGTAACTTGGTAATGTCTTGGTGATCATATCACTAGCATTGTGATTTGTCGAAACCTTCAGCACTTATACTTTTCCAGGCTTTATTTCCCCTCTAAAGAAATGCATTCTCATATCGATGTGATGGGTTAACTTATGATAGGTTGAATTCTTCGAAAGGAGTATTGCATTTTGACTATCACATTTAATAGTTATAACTTGTCCTTGAAGTTTTATCTCCTTAGAAAAACCTTCAAGCCACATTCCATGTTTCACAATTTCAGTGCGGGAAATATATTCTGCTTTAGTTGTTGATAAGGAAATAACCTTCTGAAGTTCTTTTTTCCAACTAATTGCTGAGCCAAACATAGTGAAAACATATCTAGAAATAGATTTTCTAGAATCCATACAAATTGCATAATCAGAGTCGTCATACCATTTAATTACTATTTTTTATCTTATCCCAAGGCTCCACCATAAATTAAGATTCTATTCAAAGATTCGTTTATGTACCTTAGAATCCACTTCAATGCTTTACAGTGAGCCTTTTCAGGATTCGCCATGTACCTGCTTACAAGACTTACTGCATATGATATGGCAGGTCTAGTACAAACCATAACATACGTCAAAGAACCTATCATCTTAGGGTATGAGATTCTATTCATGTAATTTCTTTTGACCTCAATACAAGGACACTTATCTATACCCATCTTAAATTTAGGGTTTGTCGAAATCACAACAGGCTATGAATTCGACATACCAAACTTGTCAAGAATCTTTAGTAGATATGCCTCTTTAGATAAACACAATTTCGACTGTTTTTTATCTCTTCGGATGTCAATCCCAATAATTATGGATGAAGCTCCTAGATCATTCATGTAGAACTCCTTATTGAGTTCAACCTTTACCTGTATTACATCTTCAACATTGTTTCTTCCTTTGACAATATCATCCACAAAAGCAACAAAATAACAAATGGATTTTCAAGTCGAAATCTAGAATAAACACAGTGATCAAAATGACTTCTAATGAAACCTGTGTGTGCGATGAACTTTTCAAATATCTTATTCCACTATCGAGGAGATTGTTTCAGTCCATGTAATAATCTATTCATCTTTCACACATAACCTTCCTTTCTGTTTTAGACATACCCTTCAGGTTGCCTCATTAGGATTGTTTCATCTAGATCACCATACAAGAACACAACCATAACATCCATTTGTTCTGGTTCAAAGTCAAACTGTTCCACCATGGAAAGCAAAATTTGAATGGACTGTGCTTCACAACAGGAGAAAACACATCATTGATGTCAACAACTTCTTTTTGAGTGAAACCCATTGCGACCAGTCTTGCCTTGTATCTCTTCAACGTAACTCCTTAAATTTCTTCCTTAACTTTGGAAATCCACTTAGAGTTGGATAACATGGCTCTAACAGGATTTTTAATCAATTCCCAAGTGTTATTATCATGAAGAGATTTCATCTCCTCATCCATGGCCTTCATCCATTCAGTCTTATTTCGATTCCTCGTAACTTCCTTATGGTCTCTATATGACTCTTCTCGACATATCTTTTTCTAATAGGTAGTCATTGATAGTTTCCATAACTTCTTCAGCATCTTTTGCTTCTTCTTCGATTTCATCTGGGATATGCAATTCAACACCAACATGCTCCATCTCAACAGAAATCCCTCCATGTTCCAGCTCTTTGTAACATATTTCTGCACTTCGACCAACATCATCAATTTTTTTAAAAGCCATTTCAGCTTCATTGAAAACTACATATAGACTGGTGATACACCTCATATGACCTGGCTCTAGGTACCATAATATCAAGCTTTGACTTCTTTAGGGAATCCCAAAAACATGCATTTCAGAGCTCTAGGTTTTACCTTGTCTTGCCTAATGTGAGCATAGGCTACGCAGCCAAATACTCTTATTTTGTCGAGATTAATCTAGTGATTAGGTTATGATTATCATATAATTAATTGGAAACAATTTTTATAATTATGTTCCAAGCCATTAGAAATCAATATAAAGATCTATATAAAGTACATTCGAGATTGGTCATAAAGTGTCACATTGTACAATCACAAATCCATAGTTCTAACTCATTTAAAACTAGTTTTATTAGTAAATAGGGATGACAACGTCTAAACAAAGGATATGATATTTTTGCGTCATATTTATTCCCATATTTATTCCTATATAAAAGACACAAGGATTTTCCCTAGAGTCACTTATATCAGGTACCCATACTACATAAAAATATCAAATTAGCCAAGTGATTATGCCAGGTGTTATTCACCTCGATAAATAACGCACTTGTGGGGTAATAATCACCTTACAACACTGTTTTTTAAATATTGTAAGTTTTTCCATCTCGCAATAGATTGGGGGAAATTTAGAATTTTCGAAAAGAAAGTTGCGATGTGATAAACACCCGCAAATCTTTTAATAAAATTTGGGGGAAAATCCACTTGTACAATTATTGCTGCGTCAGTGGTGGCAGGTGAGTTATATTGTCAAAGATTTTGCTAGGTGAGTTAAACCCCACAAATCCCAACGGATAAGAAAATTTCCAGGTGATTTTTACCTCACAAGCTTCCTTTATATATGACCACCTCGCTTTCCTTTTTTTAAGTTCTAGATTCGGCTTCCTTGTTTCTTTCCATTATATTTCTTCATAAACCCTTTCCCAATTTCTCTAAATCTCTCAAATCTCTCAATTTTAATACCAAATCAAGACTTCAATACTCAAATTTTTTGATAGATTCAGATTTGCTTTCCATATTTTCATCAAATTTGTTTACAAAAGTACACATATTAATAAATTATTTTGTTTAGAAACATATGAATTGGTTTGTATGATATTTATTTAGATGGGTTTCGTTTGTATGATAGAAACATATGAATATTTGTGAAATTCTAGTATCAGATATGAGATGTGGAAGGTGTAACACTCCGATTTAAATTAGAATTTATGTATTTAAAATAAATAGATGATTCGGTGTATTTTTATGAATTGATATGGTTGTGACGCATTGTTGATGATTAGACAGCTTAGAATTATAGATGATGAGTTTGGAGGGGTGTATGACTAAAATTGTAGAGAATGGGGGCATAGAGAATATAAGGTAATTAGTAGTAATATTAATATTAAGTCAGTTATTGTTAGTATCATTATTATTAATAATAAATAATAATTGGTTTAATGAAGGGGAAGATGGGAATTGAGAATTAGGGGTCCAAGGGTTATTTGATCGTGAAAACTAGAGAAGAGGAAGAACGAGGAAAAGAGAAGAGAAATCAAGTTAGGGCAAGAAGCTTCACTGTAGGAATGAAGGAGATTAACCAAGAACCTAAGACAAGGGGTGACTCCTCCGACTATTATGCTTTATATGCTTTATAAGGTTTAGGAATTTTAGACCCTAATGCATGATTTTGGTGAATTTGAGTCAAATTGATGTGATAGTGTTGTTATATGATGTTATACCATGATAGAAATGTATTATAATCATTTTTGTGGATCTATTTTGGTGTTACATAATATTGGGGTCGGATTTGGAATGAATTGGGAACCATGGCTGCTGTCAAAATGCTGAATTTTCTGCAGTCATGACCTGGTAATTGATTAACCATATATGTTAATCGATTTCCTGAACTAAAAATGCTTAATTTTGGCTACTAGATTGTGGTTAATCGATTAACCATATAGGTTAGTCGATTTCCTGGACAGAATCCAGAAAAATTATAATTTTCAAATTTTCGTAACTTTCAAATCGTAAGTCCGTTTTAATCGCTGTTTTGGATGTTTTGACTTAAATAAAATATTTTACTTTATGAAATGGAAAACTTGGCAGTAACTTGATTTATTTTAAAAGTCCCAATTTTTATCTAATTATTCTGTTTTATACATTGTGCGCATACCAGTGAATATATGTGACAATGCGATATTTGTGGTGTGGTTATGAACACATGATGTTGCTGAATTGTGTATGTTGTGATAGCATTACGAGTTGTGAATGAAATTGCTTGTATGTGTTTTATATGATTGGAAGTTGTTTATGATAAAAGTTGTTATCATATTCGATGTTGATAATGCATGCTTTAAATATGTGCATGAATACATATCATTGTTGTAATAACTAATGCCCATTGTGTGGAATTTGTGGAATTGCCATAACCGTGTCTGGGTTGGAATGAGACGGAGGGTGATAATCGTGACAGGGTTGGAACGAAATGGTGTAGTGAATTTAATTCACAATTGGTACCACATGCATAAAGTCGGTGTCTCATTGCATTAATTATATGTGTTATAACATGATTGGAAGAATTTTAGTGTTTCAACGTGATTGTTGTATGTTATTATGGATTGTTGGTTTATGTATTTATTCGGTAATGAAATGATAAATATGAATATGCTGAATAGGGTGGAATGATTTTCTTATGAAATTCTATTTATTGATGAGCTTATAATGTATAATAATTGTGATTTAGTCTCACCCTTATTGTTGATCATTTTCAGATTGAAGTTAGCCGCTTAGGCGCTTTGGTGACGATAGCTCGTAGATCTAGATTATTATTTTGTCGAGTCCGATGTCATACTCTGATTTGTAACACTGGGGAACGTTTATTTGTATAGAGTTATTATTATTAAACTCTTGTTTTGATTTAATTCTTTAATTGGATAATAATTTTGTGGAACTAAGGCTGTGACCTTATTGTTTATGTTTTGAATTATCCAAGAGTTATGAATATTTTCTGTTGTGTTAAACATGTTTAATTCAATTATTATTTAATTGGTTTATGTTCCTCAAATAAGCATGACATGCGTAACTTTTATTATTATGAGTTGTAGCATCCTTGATGACGTGTTACTCTGAAATAACTTTTACATTCTGCGAGGGGTTTTAGAAGGGTGTTACAATAGTGGTATCAGAGCAGGTTGGTTCGTCCGGCCAAGTTTTCTAACCTTGTTTGTTCTTATGTATGTGACATGTGTGTGAAACATTATCATTACTTGCTTGTTTTTCTAATTACTTGGTTGCCGAAGTGGGTTTGAAGCAAGTGGGGGAGAAGCTTTACTTCTCCGAGATGTTCTGGTGTGAAGAGTTGGATCGATGTGTTATTGATTATGTGAGTGCAAATGTTGGTGAGGCCGCGTGGTTTCCCGAATTTGGAGGAAGCACGAATTCAAGATTTATATCTAGTGGTCAGATGGAGTGCTCTTAAGGGGTAACAATTAAGTACCTGGTACCTGTACTCTGGATGCTCACGACACATGACGGGATGAAAGTCTATGTTCCAAAGTCTGGAGCTTAAATCTAGAGGAGATGTAAAGTTTGGAGGTAACAAGAAAGGAAAGATTATTGGTTCTGGAACTATTGGAAATGGTAACCTCCCTTCTATATCTAATGTTCTGTTAGTAGAAGGATTAACGCGTAACTTAATGTCCATAAGTCAATTAAGTGACAATGGTTATGACATAATCTTAATTAAAAGTCATGTATGATAGACGATGTGCTCGATCTAGAAGGGGGGTTGAATAGATCGATTTAAAAAAAAAATTGCGCGTTTAAAATATTTTCACAAAAGTCTCCTGGATTTTCAATCGTCTAAACAATCCGTTATTGAGAAGATTGATTATGCAAACCGTATTATCAGGTAACAATCAATCGGATTGTTATGAAGTGTTTGTTAAACCTCGACACAACACAAATTTAGTTTATGCCCGTTTGATAGGTTGAATCTTACTAAATCGATCAATCAAATAATGAAAGTAAAATGCGAAAAACAACACGAGAATATGATAAAGCTTTTTAGAAGCAAACTAATACAATTTTAGAAGTTACTTTTGTAACTGTTCCTTGAGAGACTAGTTGGGTCAGATTTCTCAAGAGGGCTAGGACTAGAGAGTCTTAGAGGTGTTAGTCACTTGCAGTTGTCTTGTGCACTGTATTGTTAGTCGCTTACAGTTAGCTTATGCACTATATTGTTAGTCACGACAGTTAGTTGGGCAATTGTAATCAGTTTTGATTATAGTGGATTAAGTCCTCGTTGAGAAAGGTAAAATCACCTTGGCGGGTGGACTGGAGTAGTTTGAGTTTTAAACGAACCAGGATAAAAAATAAATATGTTTTATATTATTATTAAGAAAAAAAAATAAAATCAAAGAGAGGAAAAACTTATTAAACCCCCCCCCCTTCGATGTGTTTTCTTAACCTTCAGAAGAATGAATGGTTAATTTCAAACTGGAATGGCTTTGAGAGTGAAAACGAAGTTGCAGAAAATATGGTTCAAGAGAGAGTTTGGCAAGGGTTTTCTGTCTATAAAAGCTTGAGTAAATGAGTGGAATGTGTCTCTTATTTATAGGATAAGTGAATGGGATCAAAAGAAAGGGTGAATGATGCAATTTGGAGGGAAATCGTGCACACCCGTGGTCATGAAGAAAATATGACTTCATGTGCATCAAAACTCAATCATTCCTTAAATTTTGATGTGCTAATTAATCATGGGAAGTTATTAATCACAATTATTCACAAAAACAAAGCTTAATTTGGCTCAAAAATGAGTTACACACGCTAAAGCACAAATTGATGGTAGGCTCGAACCAGAACTTTGCACAAACTTTGAGTTGAGGCCAAATCTAATTCCCTCGTGTGTTGTTTGATTTTATTTGAGCCAAATGAACTATTCTAAGAGTAGAACACGATGCAAAAACAATCAAATCAAATGGATGCTTGAATTGAGATATTGAGCCTTTAGGATTCTTGAAAACTCACTGATTTTCTTGGCCAGGCCTTGGTCAAGCATGCCACTTTCTAAAAATGACCTATAATGTTTGTTCTTCAAACTTGCTCTTCCCCTCAAAATTTTCTATTGGTTTTCAAAGATGATATGAAGTAGATCTCCCAAAGAACATTTGGCAAAAAGAATCACTCAAAAATTCCAAAAATTTAGAAAGTTATGATCTTGTGAATTTGATGAAAATTTGTGAAGTGACCTATAATCTTTTGACTTCTTCAAGCAACTTCCAAACACTTTAAATCTTCAAAACTTAAATGGAGATAAAGTTCACGTCTTCAAGATTTTTGTGCAAAAATAATGACCTCAAGAAGATAAATGATGATCTAGATAAGATCTTTTGAAGTTGATTGTCCCACAAATGAGAAGTTCATTAAGGACTTATAATCTTTTGACTTCATAAGAAAGTTTCCATGCATTTTCTCTTCAAACCAATTGAAATAAGTTGTATTAGACATCATTAGGTCCATTTTGAAATGAAAATGAGCTCAAGGAGACAAGGGATGACCAAGTTATGATCCTTTTAAGTCATACAAGATAAATTAAGCATCAATCTAGAGAGTGGGAAATCATAGACCTCTAAAACAATCTTTCCATCAATCAAACTCCTTGAATCAAAGTATATCCATATTAGAAGTCCTCTTAAGAATCAAATGACTTTGAAACATCCACAAACTTCACACAAACACCAAGACATGATCCTCAGAAGTCCAAAAGCCTAATTTTAGGATAAATGGCCATAGAATGGAGAATTCGTTGAATTTGATGATCTCTTTCTAATATGAAGCATGTAATCAAGATAAGAGACCATGGTTGGAGACAAGATAAGTCTTTAATGAGAGACAATACTTCCAACATCTTGAGAATTGAGGAGAGAAGGCATGAAAATAAACACATGAACCTATTAACTTCTTGAATAAAAAACTTATGCATCATTCACCTACAACATTTTGCAAGCAAAGTGTATACATATCATTGTTAGCCAAGTATCAATGACCACTCTAGAAATGAACACACACACAAGATGTTTCATGATATCCTAAGGCCACAATTGAAGATAGGAGAGAGAGAGGTAGATTCAAAATTGTGATCTTTGTGCCATGCAATGCTATGAAGTATAAGTGAATCTTAAGGGAAAAAATTGGGGTACAACAACTTCCCTTATTTAAGTGTCTTCTATCCGTATATCAGAAGGGAACTTTCACCTCTGAAATTCTTGGCAGCAGATACGTGATGTCACAGAGAATGTTATGACACTATCTGACACTCTGTTAACAATTCACACAATAAATTTAAACAGTAGTAAAGAACACAATAAGTTGTTTACCCAGTTCAGTGTCTAACTACACCTACATCTGGGGGCTACCAAGCCAGGGAGGAAATTCACTATTAGTATAATTAATTCAGGAATAAACCAACCAGTTTATCTCCTTCACTTAAAACCTACCCAATGCAACTTCAATCTAAGTCCTACTTAGACCGAGTTCTACTCACTCCCCTCAATCACAGTGATATCAACCTATTGAATAATTGAATTGTGAAGACACACTTCAATAAACTATCTTGATTTTGCTTCACAGCTTTAATCAAGAGATAAACACTCGTGCTTCAAAGCTTTGAGTGATAAACTACCCTTACAAACAAATCCTAGTCCAAGGCACTTATCAATTGATAGTTGCTTGGCTCACAAGAGACTAAAATTACACAAATAACAACCTGCTATATCTTCAATAAATTCGGGCGCACAATGTAAGGTTGAATTCCTTTTATAGAAGCGATCCTGAAACTTATTTGGGCTTCCATAAAGATAGCTAGGGTTCACTTAATTTAATCCTAAAAACATGGTCTTTTCAACAACCAATTTAGGTTTAACTAAGCTTAACCTAGCAGCCACGTGAGCATGCAATTTAATAACAGAAAAACATAATATAGCAGCTCAACAAACTTCCTGAAAAGTCTCAGGAAAAACAGATTCTACAGAACAGAATGTCACACTAAATGTCATAACATCTGTTATGACATTAGACTATTTTAAATTCCATGACTTTTAGCTTCGATTCTGAGCTGCACTTTAAACATCCTTGTCAAGTAGGATTTATCTTCAATCTCTGAATGTCATGACATTTATCAAGACATTGCCATAGCCTAGTTTTACCAAAAAATAATGCCAACTTAAAACACTAACAAACTTCCCCTTTGGCACATTTTTGGCTAAAACTACTTAAGTCATCAGAGTACCTATGCAGCAGAAGAAAAAACTAGTTCTAAGCTTAAAGAAACCAGAACCTAGAGAGAAGATAAATTCTACCCATACAAAATTCCCAATGTCCCACAATTGCCCACATACAAATTTCCATACAATTCCCCAATTGTAACAGTATTCTTCTCCCCCTTTTTAGCCACAAAAGGGCCAAAGAAATAAATAGAAGTACCCCAAACTTTCAAAATGTAATTAAGAGAAGTACCAGCACAATGTTTACAGTTATCGCTCAGTCAAAGTATTACAATTCTGTCAACAAAATGGTTACAATCTTCCAGAATACAAAAAAAAAACAGGAAAATAGGATTTAAGCAACAAGGCAATAAACAACAATGGACAGACTTCCATCTCAAGTGCTCTCTTCTCCAGAAGGAACACTAAGAAAGGAAGCATCTTCTGAACTCCCTTCAGCTCCAGCCATCTGAACATCCTCATTTTCAGTATCACCAACAGCCTCATCAGCAACTATCCCTTCATCCTCAACCTCTGTGTCCTGCTCTAGTTGAGAGATCAGCTTTTCAAGGCTTTGCTTCCTTGATTCAAGCTCTTTGCAGGTAGCTTTTAGCACAGCTAGGATTGTTGCCTTTTGAGAGGTTGCCTTGACATTGGATGTCTCACCAGATGTCATGACAATGTCTGGAACATGTCTGCCTTGAAAAAGTTTGTAGTGGAATCCAAGAGCAGGGGCTCTTTTGCAGACTACATCTCTTTCAGCTAGTATATCAGGAAATTGGTCAGTGATAATTCCACACAGCAGGGAGGGAAAGGCTATGGGTCCTTTGATAGCATAGCTTTCAGCATGCTTGAGGGTCTGCTCAAATATATAGGATCCATAGTCAAATTTAGCCTGAGTGCCTACTGCATATATGAATCTTCCCAGTCCAATAGAGATGGTGGATTTGTGATTGGTTGGGACCTAGTTAGCAGCACCAATCTTATGCAGGATGGCAAATTTGACACTCAACTTGCTTGCTGAGAGTTTTCCCTTCAGAGGCCATTGCCTTACTTGTTTGGCAGTGAGGGTTTAACAGATCTTGTTGTCAGTTTCCTCCAGCTCTGGCTGAGCATCATCAGATCTACCCAGGAATCTGTTGATCACACTTGGAGAAAACCTGACCTTCCTCCCCCTCACATATACAGTCTTGTAGTCAGCAGACCTCCCATCCCCATAGCCACGTGACAGATTGACTATAAACTCTTTCACCAAAACTTCATAACAGTTTGAGAAACTCACAACTGTTTTCATCAGACCAGCCTCTTTGATCAAATCAACAATTTCCTTGCACTCAAGTGCACTTTTATTCAACTCTCTTTCCAGAGCCACCCTCTTTAAGCAAACATACTTCCATCTTCCAGCATTCTCAGGATGATGGAATGAAATGTTATCAATGGCCACTTCAGGCACCTTGGGCAGTTTCCCAAGAGTTTGCTTCTTTCTGGGATGAATGTCTGTGACATTCTCCTCAACATCAAAATCAGAGTCTTGACCTGACTCTGAGAGTTCAGGTTCCTTCCTCTTTTTCACAATTGGTGTTCTCTTTGGTCTAGAGCCACCATCAACAGTTTTTACTCTACATCTCTTTGTATAGGGTCCAACCTTGGGATACTTCCCAGCCTTGCACACATCTTCAACACTCTTTTCTTTAGAAGGGCTCTGTGAGACAGCCTGTTTTCCCTTCCTTTTCATCATCCTCTTTGCAATGCTTGGATTGACAATTGCAATGAGGTCATTATCTGAGAACACTTCATCCAAGTCAATGACTGGAGGTTCAGTTAAATGATCAGACCCTTGAACTGGAGACTCTTCAAGATTATCACCACATGGTTTTTCTGGAGTCTCTTCTAAGATACTGTCAGAAATGTAGTCAGCAGGGGCTTTATCAGAGGCACATTTTGTTGGGGATTCCTCAAGAATACTATCAGAAATCACATCTTCCTTATCAGCAGGGGTTTCATTACAAACATCATCAATACGTACTTCAGAATCTTTAACTGAAGGATCAACATCATTCTTGACAGGGGAAGCATCATGATCACCAGATGTCTCGACATCCTCAGTAACATCTGGATCAACTGCTAAACTAGGGCTAGCAGACTTATAGTTTAGAGGGATTGAAACCCAGTGCATTGGTCTTCGTTTAGGATCCTGGTTACTAATCTAGCAATGGCTATATGCACAGACCTAGACCCCTCTCTGTTCACTCTTTCTGGGGGAACTGAAGAGGATGGTACATAAGTCTTACCAGAAGGTGATGCTTGTGACCTTCTTGCATTCCTTGTGCGCAATTTCTTGACTCTTTCGGTCGATGCTGTGCAACGGAGTAACCCTCAGGGCTTCAACTTGCATGGTTTCATCATTTTCCCTAACTTCTGCCATGGAAGGAGGTGAAGAGCCAGATTCTTGAGATGATGAAGATGATGAAGACATATTTTGCTGGTGACTTTTGAGAGAATGGGAGCGAGAATGGCAGAGGGTTTGAAAGTTTCTTTTGGATGAAGAAAAAGTGATACTTTCAAATGAAGAAACTATTATATGTGGGAGTCTCTTCCTATTCTTGGACCTTTTAAAAATAAGATGAATATAATTAAATGACCAACTTATAAATAATTGAAGTAAAAGGTCTCTTCCCTTCCTTGTTGTAGGCATAGTTAATTGCTACAACTCCTCATATTGACAAATACCCAATTTGCCCTTAAGGTCTTAAATGACTAGCCTCAAGAACTTGAAAAGATGTCACAGTACAATGTCATGACATCCTATATGACATTGTACTCAGTCAGCATCTGCTTCATCTAGATCATCTTAGAGCAATTGCTACCAGCTGCTATGTATTCATCCTCAACATTGTATAGGAACACACAGTTTTGCTTTTTGCTGAACCAAGAGCCAAGATTGTTTCTCAAGAAGAAACATCCATCAAGAGAGCTTTTACACAAGCTTTGATCAACTCTTTCTCCACTTGTTTTCTTGGACAACTTCAAATGTGTAGGAGCAGGAGTCCTATTATGGCAGCCATTCTTCATTCCAAATTTCTTGACAAAATTCCTTGCATACTTGCTCTGTGGAAGGAATGTTGAGTCTTCCATCTGTGAGACTTGCAGCCCAAGAATATAAACCAACTCTCCCATGAGGCTCACCTCAGATTCAGCTAGCATTTGGTTGCCAAAATGTCTCACCATTGTGTCTGACATTCCTCCAAATACTATGTCATTAACATAAATGTGAGTCATCATGATCTTTTCTCCTTTATTCTTGACAAAGGGGGTTTTATCCAAGTCTCCTCTCCTATATCCTTTGTGATAAGGAGCTTGGTTAGCCTTTCATACGATTCTAGTAACTTGCTTTAAGTGGTGGGATGTCTAGACATTGAGAGTGACATTCGGTTTCTGTCGACCTATATTTACCATGATTCTCCCTTTATCAATGTGAAATCTTGGTATCCTTGACTCCTCTATGGGCCGATCCTTTTCATTCCTTTGAGGTGTGAATTACTAAGTTCTTGGTGCCACAATTTTACTTCCTCTTTATCTTTTTCCGTAGAACACACAGAAGACAGAGTGGTGTTCTCAGATTCCCACATGTAGAAGTTGTCCTTTGATCTGACTCCTCTCATAATCACTTCTTGTTCATCATTGATTACAAGACATTCAGACTTAGTGAAGGTGACTGTGAATCCCATATCACATAGGCGACTTATCGATGAGATTGGAAGTCAAACCTTTACCAATGACACCCATTTAGGTTTGGAACTCGGACGGTTTGAGTTTCAACACCTTTGATTTCTCCTTTAGCTCCATCTCCAAAGGTAAAAAAACTGGTGGAATGAGGTTGGACATTATTCAGTAGATTTTTGTTTCCAGTCATATGCTTGGAACACCCACTGTCAAAGTACCATTCTTCATTGGCAGACACTTTAAGGGAAGTGTGAGCTATCAGAGCTACAGTCTTCTTCTTCCACTGTTGAGTGTATGATCCCTTGTTGGTCTTAGGCTTCACATAAGGAACTTGGTTAGGATATCCATGTAGTCTAAAGCAAAAAGGTTTTATGTGACCAAACCTTCCACAAAAATGACATCTCCATCTTTGAAACTTTTTGTTCATGTTTCTTTGATCTTGATGTTGAACCCAATGTTGTGACATCTGTTTTGACATTGGTTTATTAGGTCTGTTCCCCTTTTTGTTGTCAACAAATTTCTTAGCCTCCATATATCCTGAGCCAGACCTATTTCCTGTCTTGTGGTGTGACATCTTCTTTGACATTGACTTGCCAGGTTTGTTCTTCTCCTTGTTATCAGCAAACCTTTTTTCAGCCACATATCCTGAGCCAGACACATTTCCTGTTTTATGTTGTGACAACTGTTTTGACTTTGGTTTCCCATGCCTCTTCTTCTTCATGTCACTAACAGGTTTCTTTTCTTCCACATATCCTAGACCATGCTTATTTCATACATTTTGTCCAAGCTGAAGGATTTCTTCCAATTTATCAGTCCCAGTAGTTAGCATCTTGACAGATTTAGTCATCTGATCAAGCTTGGAATTCAACACTATAATTTCACTGTTGAGATGACCTATAGTGACTGTGTTTTCCTTCTTCTCAGCTTCCAGCTTCATATTTTCTTCTTCTCAATCAACTTTTCGCTTTTCATTTCTTGACATACTTCACCACTCGATACACAACTTCTTGTAAGTATCGGAGTTCTTCAAATGACACTTCCTCATCACTAGAATCCATATCAGAATTGCACACTCCAGAAAGAGTAGTGACAAGTTTGGCAGCTTCTTCCTCAGATTCACTTCCTGAATCACCATCAGACCAAGTGACAGTCATCCATTTCCTTTGCTTCTTTAGAAAGGTGGGACATTCGACTCTAATATGTCCATATCCTTCACAACCATGACCTTTGGATTTCTGCTTTGACTTCCTTTTTCTTCTGACTTGGATCTTCTGCTGGAGTCATAAGATCTGTCAATGTCAGATGAAATGTCCTTGACATTGGACCTTGACTTTGGATCAACCTCTTGATGAGTCTTGAGCGCCTTCCCAGATAGCTATAGCTTGGATATCTTCTTCATCATCCACCTTGCATCCCTCTTCAGTATTGGACACAAGTACTATGCTCTTGTTCTTCCTGTCAACAGTTTCACTGATTCCCATCTCAAAGGTCATAAGAGATCCAATAAGTTCTTCAACCTTCAAGGTGCTGATGTCCTGAGCCTCCTCTATTGCAGTCACTTTCATTGCAAATCTTTTAGGCAAGGATCTAAGAATCTTTCTCACTAGCTTTTCTTCTGACATCTTTTCACCAAGTGCTCCTTAGGTGTTGGCAATTTCCAAGATATTCATGTGAAACTCATGACTAGTCTCATCTTCTTTCATCTTCAAATTCTCAAATTTGGTAGTGAGCATCTGAAGTCTTGACATCTTCACCTTGGATGTCCCCTCATGAGTAGTTTTGAGAGTGTCCCAAACATGCTTGGCCAGCTCACATTGATGAACTAGTCTGAAGATATTTCTGTCAATACCATTGAATAAGGCATTCAATGCTTTAGAGTTCCCCAGTGCCAGCTCCTCTTCCTCTTTGCTCCATTCCTCCTCAGGTTTCAAGACAGTAGTCCCATCTTTCTCAAGCTTGGTGGGATGTTTCCATCCTTTGTCAGCAGCTCTCCAAGCTTTACTATCCACTGATCTTAAAAAAACAACCATGCGAGGTTTCCAGTAATCATAATTAGACCCATCCAGAATAGGTGGTCTACCTCCAAATCCTCCTTCCTTATCCATTATGCGAAACTATTATCCCTAGATCTCACCCGGAAGGGGTTCCTGCTCGATGCCAATTGAAATTCTGGCGGTAGATCGTGATGTCACGAGAATGTTATGACACACTCGACACTCTTAACAATTCACACAATAAATTTAAACAGTGAAAAGAACACAATAAGTTGTTTACCGTTCGATGTCTAACTACACCTACATCGGGGCTACCAAGCCGGGGAGGAAATTCACTATTAGTAGAATTAATTCAGAATAAACCAACCGTTTATCTCCTTCACTTAAAACCTACCAATGCAACTTCAATCTAAGTCCTACTTAGACTGAGTTCCTACTACTCCCTCAATCACAGCAGATATCAACCTATTGAATAATTGAATTGTGAAGACACACTTCAATAAACTATCTTGATTTATCTTCACGCTTTAATCAAGAGACAAACACTCGTGCTTTAAAGCTTTGAGTGATAAACTACCCTTACAAACAAATCCTAGCCCAAGG
Source organism: Vicia sativa (assembly GCA_021764765.1). NCBI lineage: Eukaryota > Viridiplantae > Streptophyta > Magnoliopsida > Fabales > Fabaceae > Vicia > Vicia sativa. The sequence goes on along the minus strand of CM038796.1, from coordinate 26,796,073 downwards.
CACTTATCAATTGATAGTTGCTTGGCTCAAGAAGAGACTAAATTACACAAATAACAACCGCTATATCTTCAATAAATTCGAGGCGCAGCAGCAGTGGGTTGAATTCCTTTTATAGAAGCGATCCGAAACTTGATTTGGGCTTCCATAAAGATAGCCAGGGTTCACTTAATTTAATCCTAAAAACATGGTCTTTTCAACAACCAATTTAGGTTTAACTAAGCTTAACCTAGCAGCCACGTGAGCATGCAATTTAATAACATAAAAACATAATATAGCAGCTCAACAAACTTCCTGAAAAGTCTCGGAAAAGCAGTTCGCGAGCAGAATGTCACCGAATGTCATAACATCTGTTATGACATCGGACTATTTTCAAATTCCCTGACTTTTAGCTTCGATTAAGCTGCACTTTAAACATCCTTGTCAAGTAGGATTTATCTTCAATCTCTGAATGTCATGACATTTATCAAGACATTGCCATAGCCTAGTTTTACCAAAAAATAATGCCAACTTAAAACACTAACAACCTCGACGGGATAGAAGATACTTAAATATAATATGAGCCCTATTTTGGGCCCTAAGATATTATGCAATGCTTAATGGTTATCCAATGTAATTTGACGATCTCTATAGGGAACTGGGAACAATAGTAACAATCTTTAGATAGACATCGAACTATATCCTCATAGAGGAGTTAGCAAAAACAAAAGGAGAGACACCAATATTTTAAAGATAATAAACCATCAACCCCGAATAAGCACCAAGAATTGATTCTGAACAAAAGGTAGTAAGAAAACTACATGAACAATAGACTGACTCTCCAAAGAGATATGGCACTTCACCAAAGACAGTATGGAAGTCCTTCTTTAACCAGGATACTTCATCTGGAAAAGGTAACAAAAAAATCAAACAACAAGTGAGTCAATGTTTCGCCTGTTGGAGTATTCAATAAATCAACAACGAACTACTTCCCATAATGGAGAAATTGACATCCACCGGGATAACAAATCTACGATAATATAACTTCCATATAGACAAGTTTGTCATTCATCGGAATAACAAATCTTAGATAAACTGCCTTCCATAAAGACAAGGTTCCCATTCATCGGAATAACAAATCTTCGATAAACTACCTTCCATAAAGACAAGGCTTCCATTAAACGGAATATCAAATCATCGATACACTACCTTCCATAAAGACAAGGTTTCCATTCATCGGAATAACAAATCTTCGATAAACTACCTTCAATAAAGACAAGGTTTCCATTCATTGGAATATCAAATCTTTGATAAACTACCTTCCATAAAGACAAGGTTTCCATTAATTGGAATATAAAATCTTTGATAAACTTCCTTCCATAAAGACAAGGTTTCCATTCGTCGGAATATCAAATCTTCGATAAACTACCTCCCATAAAGACAAGGTTGCCATTCATCTAAATAACAAATCTTCGACAAACTACCTTCCATAAAGACAAGGTTGTCATTCATCGGAATAACAAATCTTCGATAAACTACCTTCCATAAAGACAAGGTTTCCATTCATAGGAATAACAAATCTTCGATAAACTACCTTCCATAAAGACAAGGTTGCCATTCATCTAAATAACAAATCTTTGACAAACTAACTTCCATAAAGACAAGGTTGTCATTCATCGGAATAACAAATCTTCGATAAACTACCTTCCATAAAGACAAGGTTGCCATTCATCGAAATAACAAATCTTCGATAAACTACCTTCCATAAAGAAAAAGTTTCCACTCATTGGAATATCAAATCTTCGATAAACTACCATCCATAAAGACAAGGCTGCCATTCATCGGAATAACAAATATTCGATAAACTACCTTCCATAAAAATAAGGTTTCCATTCATCTGAATAACAAATCTTTGATAAACTACCTTCCATAAAGACAAGGTTTCCATTCATCAAAATAACAAATCTTCGATAAACTACCTTCCATTAAGACAAGGTTGCCATTCATCGGAATAACAAATCTTCCTTAAACTACCTTCCATAAAGACAAGGTTGTCATTCATCGGAATAACAAATCTTGCTACACAGTTATAGGAATTAACCAATATCGAGTTTATATATCACTTATTGGAGGTTTCCATAACAAGTCTTCAACTTGCTGGAGAAATACAGTCAATCCATAGCAAGAGATTCCTCGTTGGGTTGCCGAAAGGGGACCAAATTGGCATTAACAGACTTGCTGGGAAAAACCAACCGCTTGCGGTGAGAGACTATCACCTGCTGTTAGAAAAAGATTGTAATAATATTGTTATACCCCAAAATTTCCCCTCCTTCTAAAGACAATTCACATCTCCATACTTAAGGATTTCACAAGGGTTCACTAGACAAACCCTCTTCTAACCAATCAATACAAACTGGGGTTTTGATTCTCTCAAGTCAAAATGAATTTCAAAGGCTCCAAGTGGTCATCATACCTCATCATATGCTTCAAGGTATCACCATGTCAAGTTTCAAGCCTTACAAGTCAAATTTGCTCATCCAATTCCTCAGATGGTTGAAAATCAACAGTATTGGACAAAAAGTCAACTGTGGTCAACATACAGTCAAACTTCATAATTTTTGGTCAACATCAATATTTTGAAGTAATATTCATCATTTGATCAAGGGTTGACCATGATTCCTCAAGGAAAGTCAAGATTTGATCAAAAGTCAAAATTTCTAAATTTGGGTTTTTTAGACAAAAGTCAACAGAAATTTGACGAAGCATAACTTTCACATACTTTATCAGTAATTTTTCCACCAAATATCATTTTGAAGGGAATTAAATTATCTACAACTTCATGTGTCACAAGCTTTGGCCAAAAATGCTTCATTTGGAAGTTATGGATCAGAACATTACAGGTCATTTTAAAAGTCAACAAAAAGTCATCTTATTGCAAAGAAGTGTTCATGAACATGGAAACTTCAATGAAGATGAAACCAAAAATAGTGTTTAAAGGACATATTGATCTTTCTAAAAAGTCCAAGAACACTAAAAAATGTTGAAAACTTAGGAAGATACAAGTTGTGCATGTTTGGCATTTTTTAGGAGTTGTATGAAGAGAAATACTTGACAAAATAAAATTTTCTCTAAATGGACCTAACTTTTCTTGATTCAAACTTGTTTCTAATCTCAATTAGAACCTCCAAGCCCAATTCCACGCCCTTGAGCTTTTTATTTTATTTATTTTGATTTTTTATTCATTTAAAGTCAATTTAATTAAAATAAAATAGCAAAATTAAATCAATTAATGCAAGGCTGAATATTTGACATTCTTGAGGTCCAATATACTCATTAAATAGCCAAAATTTCAAAAATATATGATTGACATAAGATTTGTACAAGATTGGAAGTATTTGATGCAAATTGAAGAGATTGACAAATCAAATATATTCTCATCAATTCTTGACCTAATTTAGTATATTATATATACATATGAATTCCATATGCCAAAGGACGAAAATTCTTGCCTCCAAGAACCAGAGAAAACTTTCAAAAAACTGTGTCATTTAACAACTTGGAGCCAGAGTTTTGGATCGATCTAGGCCATTCCAAGCATTCAAACAGCTTCCTAGAGGTCCTTTGAAGCATTCCAGCCATTCACAAGCCATACCCAGACGTCCATAATCGCAAGAACACAATCACAGTACGAAGAGATGCCATTGTTAGGGTTTAAAACCTCCAATTTGGGTTTTCTAATCTAGATGAAATTGGACAGAACCCATGACACCATCGTGTTCAGAGGATCAAACCGAGTAGATCCATGTCCTCAAAACAAATTTATATTGCGTATTTTGGGACTTGTGATTTTTGCAGGGATGTCCTAACACGCGAAACTGTCACTAAAGGTTCTAGCTACGAACCAAAACCATAGCTAAAGCCCTAGAAAATTCAAACGGGGAAGACAACCCCTGCGCGCGTTTTGTATTTTAATTATTTTTCACTTTTCAATTTCACTTATAATCTTATCGTTTCGTATTACTAACACCAAAACAGCTTGGCTCAGTTGGTAGAGAGGCGCACGTATGACATATAGGGCAAGGGTTCGATCCCTGGCTACCCCATTATTTTTACACCTTTTACAAACTAACCTTATTTCTTCATATTTTCTTTTCTATTTTATTTCTTTTCAAATATTTTTTTAATGTAACAAAGAAATTATAAAAATTATTTCTTTTTGCATTTAGGTCAGAAAGATGCTTATTTAATTTTTCACATTAAAAAATCTTATTTTTCACTTTTAATTTAATTAATTGTTAATTAACCATCAAATTAACCTTTAATTATTTTTATCTATTAAAATCAATTCACAAAAATTCTTAAAAAATATTTTCTTATCTAATTAGGTTGACTAACCCTAAAAAACATTTTTTTTGACATGAAAATGTATTTTCAACTAACATAATTTGTTCTTATTTCACATTCGATCTTTCTCGTGATATCTTTTGTCTAATTATTATTGCTTACAGGAAGAACAACTAGGATTTAAATTCCTCACTCTTTTTTACCATTATGTAACTGCTCATGGGATGTAATAGATAATTAGGATTTACTTTCCGCACTACTTATTATGTATCTGCCCCGAAGCCATGTAATAGCGTAGGACCTTTACGTTTCCGCACTTTTACTTTCCGCACTTTAATTTCTGTACATATTTATCTGCTAGCTAATAGGATTGTATGGAAAGATAAAATCAACCCTAGATCACCTCTAATTCAAGACTAATATATCTGAATACAACACACTTTTGCACTCACTCACACCTTAGGGTATCCTCTCTCGTTGCCTTATGAACAAAACGTGTTCATGTCCCTCGAACGTAGGGATATCTTAGCACAGTTGCCTACAAACAATATCATCACAGTCCCTTCAAATCAAAGATCATAGTCCCTCGATGACCCTCGATTGTTGCCTACGAATACATAATCTCGTCTCTCGATTATTGCCTGCGAAAAGTGATGATCGTCCCTATGAATATGCTAAGGTAATAAGACACTTTTGCTTGCTTCAATCAATTCAAAAATACTCTTTACACCTCACACTTACTTTCAAAAAAGAATAAAAATCTTTTCAAACACTTTGTATACATTCCAGCGTGAATCATTACAAAGTTAAACACTTTTCCAAAACAAAACATTTCCAAACACTTCGTATACATTCTAGCGAGAATCATTATGAAGTCGAAGAGAAATGCCTTTTTAAAATATCTTTTCAAACACACAAACAAAAAGAAAATTTCAAAGTGAGCTAAGCAATTATGAGCCCGTAGATAACTACGGATGAAAATGGTGCTAATACCTTTCCTTTTCATAACTGCTTCTCGTACTCATAATCTAACAAAGGTCTTTTCCTGTTCTTTTTGCATTCCCTTAATTGGATAAAAGAATAATCGATGGCGACTCCTGTTATCCGCAACATTTGCGATAAAACGCAAAACAAACAAGTCAGTTCTCCCACCGTGTTACAAATATCACTGGAGAATGCAAGTGAATTCCATTGGATTTTTCTTTGTAAGAGAGATGAAATCTTCCTAACATAACTATGCTTTCCAAATAGAACCCATAGTCTAAGAAGAAAAAAGTAACAATGTTGCTTGGAGACCAGAGTTCACACCAAAACCAAGCTGGGGAAAGATGATCTGAGTAATAAAAGAGACTTGCAAAGAGGGTTGAGACGCTATTCTACCACGAGGGATAACTCAGTAGGGAAAGCGAAAAGATGAACCTTTCTGCTTAACGCCGACACTCCAGAGGAAGCAATACTCTTAATATCGATATATGCAAATAAACAATGAATTGAAGTTTAACTATGCATAGTGTATGTATGAACGTATGTGAGAGTGTGTGTATGCATGCATATGGTCACTTTATTGAGGATCAGAATGGAGGGTCGACTAGTGCATGGACAATACTCGACCAAGAAAGTCCCAACGTGAAATCTTCACAAACCAATAATAGAAGGGAAGCTTCCTATCATATCAAATCTCGAAAACTGCAGGCATGCTGTAAACATTCCCAGGCTCCCTTTGATGGAAACATCCCTTTGATGGAAACATCCCTTGGGATGTCAACATGCTACATTAGGGAATTATTCCCGTAAACTCTTCTGAGGAGAAATAAAATACTCTGTGGAAGCATCCAGCTTTGAATTTAAATCTCATGCCCGAAAGAAAAATATTGCTACATGGGCCCTATTGGGACCATCTTCAACATTATTGATGTTGTTTGATATTAGGATAGTGTCATTTTATCCCTTTGCTTCACATTCAGAGTAAACACACTTAGATTGCCAAAAAAATTGCACAAGTATGTGTAGCAAATCTGTTTGTTTTGAAATGCATTTTCGATAATAAAAGACTATTTTTATCAACTGAATAAAAAATAAGATTTCCAAGAAATTGGATAAAGGCTCAAATTTTATTGATATAATGGTAGTCTGCCAATAGCATGACTATATAGATGATTACAAAGTTTTGAAAAATGGTAAATACATGGAAAAGGTACATCAAAGAACAATGAACACTATTCTCCCTAACAACTTTGAATTCTTATATTGTAGTCCTCAATTGAGGTATGAAGATAATCCATGCATATTGTTGCTTCTGTGATCAGGTCTTGTCTGATGTAGTTACTTTCCATATAAGTCCCTAACTTTTGCCTAGACTTCCCTTGTGGGTTTTCAGCCTACAGGGATATTTATTTTGTTTATGTCTCTAATTTTTGCCTACACCGCCCTTTCGTGTTTTTAGTCTACCGAGACGCTCTTTTTTGCCTAAGTCGCCCTTTCAGGTTTTCAACTTAGCGAACTGTTCTTTTTGTTTATTTAGGCGAAGTATTTCTTGACTACATCAGTATTCAGAGGACGTGTGAACTCCTCGCCATCCATAGTTTCAAGAATCAATGCACCGCTAAGAAGGCTTTCTTGACAACGTATGGGCCTTCATAATTGGGAGTCCACTTGCTTATCGAATCGGAGTTGAAAAACATGATCTTTCTGAGCACGAGGTCGCCTTTCCTGAATACATGAGGTTTGACCTTCTTATCAAGAGCTTTCTTCATTCTTTTTAGCTATAACTGACCATGACATATAGCTGTCATTCTTTAATCTTCAATAAAATTCAATTGGTCAAACCGATTCTAAACCCATTCAGCATCAGATAATTCATCTTCCATTATCACACACAAATATGGAATCTCAACTTCAATGGGGAGTAATGCTTCCATCCCATATACGAAAGGGAAAGGGGTCTTCCCTATTGAAGTGCATACCAAAGTGCGATATCCATGTAAAGCAAATGGTAACATTTCATGCCAGTCTTTGTAGATGTCAACTATCTTTTGGATGATCTTCTTGATATTCTTGTTTGTAGCTTCAACCGCCCCATTCATCTTGGGTATTTAAGAAGAAGAGTTGTGATGAACAATCTTGAATTCTTCACAAAGTTCCGAAATCATCTTATTATTCAAATTTGCGTCGTTGTTAGTTATGATCCTGCAAGGAACACCATACCGACAAATGAGATTATTCATGATAAATCTGACCACCACTTGCTTGGTAACATTGGTATAAGAAGCCGCTTTCAACCATTTGGTGAAGTAGTCAATTTCTACTAGGATGAAATGATGTCCATTAGAATCCTTGGGTTAAATCATCCCAATCATATCAATTCACCACATAGAGAAAGGCCATGGGGAAGAAATAACATTGAGAAGTGTAGGAGGCACATGAATCTTATGAGCATAAATCTCACACTTATGGCATTTTTTTGCGGCGGTAGAGCGACAAGCAAAGAGTTGGTATTTATTTTTACCGGGTGATATATACCGGTTAGGTTATATCGTATCGTGTCCACAGAGATTGGTTATTGATTCGTCGTTCGAAAATTCTACCGTTAATGAGTTTGAGATTAAAATAGATGAAAATAAAAGACAAAAAGTAAATGAACAAAAAGTATAAAGGATAGACAGCTTTTCCGGAACGAATGTAAACTACCCATCACAGACTTAAATCTACCACCCATGTCATACTCGGCCTACGATACTCGTCTGTGTCATCACATACCTCTCACAATCTATGTTATTTCTAACCCAAATTGAGAATCCTCCCGAATCATCTCAATATCCATTTCTGGCCTATCTCAACAACACAGAATTCAACTGCGTCACCTCCATACCCATCTTTGGCTTACTTCACCAACGCAGAGGCATTACGATCAGATACTCTATAGTGAATGTTAGCTCTAAACCCATTTATAACATTTAGAAACTAACAGATAATCATCCTAGGTAAGAATTTAAGCAATCTATCTCTAGTAAAGCTCAAATCCCTAACATAGAGTAAAAACCCAAGACAATCACCAAAACAGATTCGTAAAGCAAACTTTATACAATGCCAAGGGCGACAAATATACATGAGTTAGAGTAGATTTACATACAAAACCCAACAAAAGAGATTACAAAGAGAAGAGAAGAAGAGGAACCAAACATTTATTGGTTTGTCAACACCAATCGACGAGGGATTCGACTCCAGATCATCCAAATGCAAGCTCCAATGTTGTTTTCTAAGCTCTCTAGACCAAAAAATGATGTTGATGGTATTGGGACTCAAAAATACCCAACCCATGACCTAAAAATATGTTTTTAGCCCCTTTTAAAGAATTCTGATATCGCAGGCGCGCTAAGCCCGGTATTTCGCGCTAAGCGTGGCCTGTGCTATTCTGAAAAAAATCAGCATCTTATTTTTGCCATATCTTGAGAACCGTAACTCAGAATTGCGCCCAGTTTGAAGCATTGGAAAGCTTATTAAATTTCCTATATAACCAAGACAAAATATCAATCAAATTGATGATTTTTATTCTTTGATTTTGAGCCTTATTCATTGATGAGTTGCCCAAATCGCGCATTTGAAGCCGTGTCTTCGACACTTTATTACTTAATGCTCCAATTATGAATGAATACCTATAAAAGAGATGAAAACTATCAAATGATACAATATTTACACAAAAACTCAATTATTCTATTATGTACACATTTATACCAAAAGCGGGGGATTTATTCGAAGAATATCAACAAAAAAACTGATAAGTGCCACTAAACATATATACAAAATAACTATATTTTGGCACTTATCAACTCTCCCCAACTTGAAACATTGTTTGTCCTCAAACAAAGTCAAGTAAACCTAAAGAAAAAAAGACGATATCTAAAGAATCACGAATGAACAAGTTTTTAAAACGGAAAACAAATGTATGATTCAAACAAAAACGTACACGCAAAATACTTACTTACCACATTCCTACAACAATAACATATAAACAAAACAAATCCTAAGTACAAAAATCATGCAAAACATTCTAAAACAAAACAAGCTTAATCATGAATCACACCTAGCAAAAATTCATCGGTAGATGAAGAACACACAAAGGTGAGGGATAAAAAACACTCCTCCACAATCTTGCAAACAATAGAATAAATTATGCATTCATCCAAAAACGTATTAAAAATACAAATGCAAGAATCACAAGGGCTTTTCAAGATTGTAATGTGGCTTGGTTAACAAACAAGTGATAGGTCCTAAAGCTAATCGAGACAAAAACTTGTCGAAACCTAAGGGAGTGATCAACTCACAAAGTTCCAAATAATATAATATCAATCAAACTTATTCTTAATCACGAATTTCACACCAGACACACCTCACTTATTAACAAAACATTATTCCTACTCTTTTTGTTTTTCTTTTTCAAAGCCTCTCTCTTTTTTCTTTCTTTTTCTAATCTTTCTTTTTCACTTTTTTTTTCTTTTCTTTTTCTTTTCTCTTAACCTCATACCAACCAAAATTTAAGTACATAAACATTCCTCTCCCCAACTTGAATTCAACAAACATCATTACGTGAATACTCCCTACTTTCTAAGACAAGGTAAAAATTCATACAACAACATGTAGTTGAGGATTCAAGAAACAAAGAAATCAACATCCATACAAAAAAGTGAATTCAACACTCATAGACAAGCATCAAGGTCAAATAAAAATGGATGTTGATAAAAGTTCAAAAGGGCTAACAAAGGTTCACACACTCACAACGTGAATTGAATATTTGGCCAAGGTAGTTATGCTCAAAATCAACAACATGCCTTGATCATTTTCTTGCAATCATACAATCAACACAAAACAAAAGATTAAGCATAATAAAATCCAATTAAAACAAGAATGTGGACTCAATATGTAAACAATGGAAACCTTCCTCACATTTATGGGTAAAAAGAGGAACTAAAGTGATTCAATTCATGAGCAAGTAATGCAAAAAGAATGAATAGCATGGTAATTATACAAATGATAAATTTCCTAAACATGTTATGCTATAAAAAGCAATAAACGAGTACCTGACGTGTACCAACTTTGAAAACCATCATTACCATACATCCGCGAGTTGAAACGATCAAATTCGGAAAACAACAACAAAAAAATTAGAAAAACAATACTAATTTTATTCAATACAAAAAGCCTTGGTGAAAGTGAGAAAAAGGAAAACCAAGTGAAATTTTAAAAGAATTCATCGGCCTGCATAGCGAGCTAAGCGCCAATGATCGCTACACCGATTCTTGAAAATGCAAACAGTGCAAGCGCTATGCAAGCTCCACTTACACACCTATACAATCTCATTTACACATCTAAACAATATTTACAATACATACACACTTGCACAAGCTAAAACACTACAAAGTTGTGGAAAATAACAAATTGACATAACAAAAAAAGAAGCAAATAACAATACACACAATTGGTGAAAAGGAATTAACAAGTTGAAAAGTGAAAATTTGAAATTAAGAGCAAGTCCTATTTCAACTTGTCAAAACACAAGTCACCACACACATAAACAACATAAACAAACATGCTTGTTTTACGTCGTAAGCTCGACGCCTTTATTGGCGAGCACTAGTAACCTCCTCTCGTCATGCAATGGTATTGCCACACCGCGCAAACCTAAAGAAAGTGTCCTAAAAACCACACAATAAACATTACGAATACGAGACAACTTACAACAATACTTGAAAACAAGGAAAAACACACATATGTACAAGTATGGAAAGTAAACACATAACATGTACATGTAACAATATACAAGTTCATATTCAAAGTCTATTCAACATATACATTAATTACAAAACTCAAAAACAACGGAATCATCGCAATACAGAAACAATAAAACCAATCCCCGACAACGGCGCCATTTTGTTGCGGCGGTAGAGCGATAAGCAAAGAGTTGGTATTTATTTTTACTGGGTGATATATACCGGTTAGGTTATATCGTATCGTGTCCACAGAGATTGGTTATTGATTCGTTGTTCGATAATTCTACCATTAATGAGTTTGAGATTAAAATAGATGAAAATAAAAGACAAAAAGTAAATGAACAAAAATTATAAAGGATAGACAGCTTGTCCGAAACGAATGTAAACTACCCATCACAGACTTAAATCTATCACCCATGTCATACTCGGCTTACGATACTCGTCCATGTCATCACATACCTCTCACAACCTAAGCTATTTCTAACCCAAATTGAGTATCCTCCCGAATCATCTCAATATCCATTTCTGGCCTATGTCAACAACATAGAATTCAACTGCGTCACCTCCATACCCATCTTTGGCTTACTTCCCCAACGCAGAGGCATTAAGATCAGATACTCTATAGTGAATGTCAGCTCTAAACCCATTTAAATAATTTAGAAACTAACAAATAATCATCCTAGGTAAGAATCTAAGCAATCTATCTCTAGTAAAGCTCAAATCCCTAACATAGAGTAAAAACCCAAGACAATCACCAACACAGATTCGTAAAGCAAACTTTATACAACGCCAAGGGCGACAAATATACATGATTTAGAGTAGATATACATACAAAACCCAACAAAAGAGATTACAAATAGAAGAGAAGAAGAGGAACCAAACATTTCTTGGTTTCTCAACACCAATCGACGAGGGATTCGACTCCGGATCATCCAAATGCAAGCTCCAATGTTGTTTTCTAAGCTCTCTAGACCAAAAAATGATGTTGATGGTGTTGGGACTCAAAAATACCCAACCCATGACCTAAAAATGTGTTTTTAGCCCCTTTTAAAGAATTCTGATATCGCAGGGCGCTAAGCTGGTATTTAGCGCTAAGGCGATCATCTTATCTGAAAAAATCAGCATCTTATTTTTGCCATATCTTGAGAACCGTAACTCGGAATTGCGCCCGGTTTGAAGCATTGGAAAGCTTATTAAATTTCCTATCTAACCAAGACAAAATATCAATCAAATTGATGATTTTTATTCTTTGAGTTTGAGCCTTATTCATTGATGAGTTGTCCAAATCGCGCATTTAAAGTCGTGTCTTCGACACTTTATTACTCAATGCTCCAATTATGAATGAATACCTATAAAAGAGATGAAAAACTATCAAATGATACAATATTTACAAAAAAACTCAATTATTCTATTATGTACATATTTATACCAAAAGCGGGGGATTTATTCGAAGAATATCAACAGAAAAACTGATAAGTGCCACTAAACATATATACAAAATAACCATATTTTGGCACTTATCACATTTCTTTGCAAATTTGTAACAATCTGATCCTATTGTCAACCAATAATATCCTTCCCTTAGCATTTTCTTGGCCATAGAGTGTCCATTGGCATGGGTACCAAAAGAATCCTCATGAATCTCATGCATCAACATGTCTACTTCGTGTCTATCTGTGATACGGTGAACTGACTTTATAGGATTTTTGTATCCAAATCTGCGGATAGCAAGAGTCGCCACCGACTTTTATTTTTATCCAATTAAGGGAAGGTAAAAGTAACAGAAAAAGACCTTCGTTAGATTCCGAGTTCGGGAGAATGGTTATGAAAAGGGAAGGTATTAGCACCCCTTTCCATCCGTAGTTATCTACGGGCTCTTAGTTGCTCTAGATCACTTTTTAAAATTGCTTTCTGTGTGTTTGACAAAATGTTTTGAAAAGGCATTTCGCTTTGACTTTGTAATGACTCATGTAGGAGTGTATACAAAGTGTTCGGAAATGTTTTTGTTTTGAAAAGAATTTGAACTTTGAAAAAGTGTGTGGTGTGAAAAGCATTTGATAGAGCAAGCAACTAAGAGACTTATTTACCCACTCAGAATTAGTCGTTTTCATACTTCTACGTTCCTTTAGAATAGCGCTAGCCGTACCATTAGTTAGTAGGTAGCTCCATTCATTGGATGTAAGCGGGACATTCGAAGGGACATCGGATGGTCATAGAAAGCAACTTGTAGGAAGTATCCTAGCACATTCGAAGGGACTATCATCATTTTTCGTAGGCGACAATCGAGGGTCAAGATCATGTATTCGGAGGCGACATCGTGGGTCTTATGATCTTTGTATCGAAGGGGCTATGATGATTTGTTTGGAAGGCAACGGTGCTAGAATACCTCTACGTTCGAGGGACATGACCATTTGAAATCGAAAGGCATCGAGAGAGAATTACCCTAAGGGGTGCGTGTGTGAAAGAAGTGTGTTGATTTCAGAATATTTTATCTTGAAGTTAGTGGGCTATGTTCAATTTTAGTCTTGCCATACACGCCTAATTACTAGCAATTTATAGGGTGCGGAAAGTAAAATGCGGAATGTAAAGTGCGGAAATGTAAATGTCCTACGCTATTACAAGGCTTTGGGGCAGATACATAATTTAAAATGCGGAAAATAAAATCCTAAATTAAACTATTACATCCCATATACAATTACATAATTGAAAAATAATATGATAAAATGATAAAGAGAAAATCGTCTGAATCGGATCAACCTGTACAAAAAGAAGAATTCGGAATATGCAATATGAATCGAACAAGAGAAAAAATGTTAGAAAAATGCAAATTTTAATATGAGAAAATTAATACATGCTGGAAATAAGATAAATAAGTTAAAATAATTTTTTGGGATTTTTTGGAAAAGATTTAATAATTAAAATGCAATTAAAAGTGAATTAAATGCAAAATTATGAATAAAAATAAATATGCATGCAAAATTATTTTTTTAATTTATTAAATTAAATAAAGATTTTCAGAATATAAATGTGAAAATAAAATATTTTTTGGTAATTTTTTAATGCAGAAATAAAAATATGAAAATAAATTAAAATGATGCAAAATATTTAAAAAAAACATGAAAATATGAAAATAATTGAGTTTGTGAAAAAAGAAACCAAAATTGGCCTTGGCATGGTTCGAACTCGCGTCCTGGCTTTCAAACCTTGAGATCCCTTGCCTTTGCCATCTGAGCTAGCACGCATCACTGTTTGGAAACTGGAGTGAGTGGATTATACGCGTCGCCTTCCCATTGCTTCCTCCTTCGCGCCAGACTTCGTCTTCTTCGATTTGAATATTTGAAGCTAGCGTCGGCCATTGTTCGACGCTATATCCCTGGCTAATTCAAAAATCAACAAACATAATATAAATAAATTCCAAGGCCATGGTTCGATTGAACATCATTCGAATTCACTTGGCTAGTCTCATGGTCTAATTTTTCGTTTTAGCAAAGCCCTAATTCAAGGTTACAAACCCTAGCTATGGCATATCGAGCTCCAGGCTATGGAAATACAATCAAACAACCCAGAAAGCTTGCAAACTTATCACTGATCATAAAAACAACAACAAATCGTGTTAATAATGCATGAATGTTAGAAATCGAATTTGGAAAAAGTGTGAGCAAACCGATTTCGAATTTCTTGTTTCTGGATGGTTTTGAATGAAGTGAGGGTCTGGATCGACTCTGGAGATGCCAAGGAATGCAATGGAATCCTCAGAATTGCTTGAGAATGGCTGGAAATAGGATTGCCAATTGCTTCAAGAACACGGTTTTTTCAGTTTGAGAATAGGGTTTCCAAGGCAATTTTTTCGTCCTCTTGTGATTGATATGCATCAGGTATATATGCTGGATGGATTTGGCATTGTTTTTGGAAAGATTTGATCAATAATCAATGATAATCAAATTTGATTTTTTCATGAAAATCAAATTTTCAAAACTTGATCAATTTCAATCCAATCTTGCCTTTTTGATCCAATTTCGAATTTGCTGGCTTTTAATGAATTTCTTGAATCTCAAGGAAGGAATAAAATCAATCTTTCAATTAATTTTGATTTTATAATTTATTTTAAAATTTAATTTGTATTTAAATGAATAAATTCAAAATTAAATAGAAAATAAATCAAAATTCGTGGCATTGGGCTTGGATATTCCTAATTGCATGAGGAATAAGTTTGGATGAAGAAAAGCAATTTTGCAAAAGATTTGATTTTTGAAGTATCTCTCTTTGTGCATTCTTTCAAAATTGCCCAACTTGTGGATGGTGTAACTTGCTCAATTTTCCATATTTTTAAGTGTTCTTGGACTTTTTGGAAAGCTCTAAGAGTCCTCTAAACAATGTCTTTGCTTTCATCTCAATTGGAGTTACCATGCTCAATATATCTTCAAAACAAAAGTTGACTTTTGTTGACTTTGAAAATGACCTGTAATGTTTTGAGCTATACCTCTCAAATGAAGCATTTTTTGGACATTCTTGCGAGTCATGAAGTTGTAGAGAATTGAATTTCCTTCAAAACAAGAGGTGGTGGAAAATTTTTTGAGAAAGTATGAGAAAGTTATGATCAGTCAAAGTTCAGTTGACTTTTCACCTAGAAACCCTAATTTAGAAAGTTTGACTTTTGAGCAAATCTTGAGTTTTCTTGATGAATCATGATCAACCCTTGATCAAATGATGAATGTAACTTCAAAATGAGGATGTTGACCAAAAATTATGAAGTTTGACTGTATGTTGACCACATTGACTTTTGTCCAATACTGATTTTCAACCATCGAGCAATTATGCGAGGAAACTTGACTTGTAAAGCTTGAAACTTGACATGGAGAATCTTTGAAGCATATGAGGAGGCATGAAGGCCATTGGAGATGTTGGAAGTCCATCTTGACTTGAGAGATACCAAACCCTAGTTTGGGTTGATTGTCTAGGAGAGAGTTTGTCTGATCAACTCTTGAGGAATCCTTGAGTATGGATGTATGAAATCTCTTGAGTAGATGGAGGGCAAATTTTGGGGTATGACAGCTGCCCCTGTTCAATCTTCTTGTACTGGAAGGGTTAGATTGACACCCCTGTCTTTCGTGACCTGGAGGTAGAAGATGATTGAACACTCAATACACCGAAAATTTGCACTCGCATTGGTGGATGATGCGGGAATGGGCTTACAGATGCCATTTGGATACTTCACTGGAGGATGAGTCGTACGCTAGACTCGAGAATGTTGATAGGAGAATTGACGGAGATGGGCTTAAGATGCCATCTGGAAAGATCGATGCTGGGGAGTGAGCCATACGCTAGGCTCTATAGTCGTTCCTGGAAGGGAGAGGAGATGGGCTTAAGATGCCATCTAGAGGGAGTCATACGCTAGACTTCGTGTTCATTTTTTGAATGAAGTTATTGGTTTGTATTGATTTTAACCATATATGCGGCGATTCGAAAGTGGAAGACATTGATAAATGGTCGGAGATGGGCTTAAGATGCCATCCAAGGCAACTGAGTCGTATGCTAGACTCTGTAGTCGCTGTTGATAATAAGGAATCAGAATAAATCTTCGTGCTGATTACTCTGAGGGGAATAGTAGTTGGCAAGAATGCGGATAGCTTCCCTGTTGTGCATCGGGTGTTGATCCATTGCACTGTTATCGGAGGATAACAGGCGGTCTTCGGATAGTTTTCCGTCGGTTCGGGGCTTAATCACGGACCGTCGTCGGAGGACAACCAAGGCGGTCTTCGATAGTTTTCCGTCGATTGGGGCTTAATCACGGACCTCGTCGGAAGACAACCAAGGGGTCTTTAGATAGTTTTCCGTCGATTCGGGCTTAATCCGGACTGTTGTCGGAGGACAACCAAGGGCGTCTTAGATAGTTTTCCCATTGATTGGGGCAATCACGGACTGTTTGCGTCAGTATGATTGTTACATTTTGGAAAACAAGAGAAACTTTGATAGAATATTTGTTAGTTTTATGCAAAGTATGATGCATGATGTATATGAATGACATATGCATGAATTATGACTTCATGAGTAATGTATGAATGATAGATGTTGTGGTATTTCAAAACATATCCATCTTGAAGAAGACGGATGCTCTGTTTGAAGATTTCGACTCTGCTGGGGAATTGAGTAGGTGAGAACCACGTTTGAAGGAGAAGAAAGATATCTGGATTCCTCCGATGCACTATCGACCAAGTCTTGGGCCCGATATTGTTGAGGAAGGTAGAGATTTGAGAAGCTAGTTGTCGGGATCTCATATAGACCTACTTGAGGAAATTTAGGAGGCGCTCTCTTTGGGGATTCTGGTGCGATCTCATGGAGAGCATTTGATAGTTCTTTGGAGACCGGAGAGTCGGATCCGTTGTAATCTCTTTGGGAATGAAGATGTAGGTTCCTCCGATGCACTATCGACCAAGTTTTGGGTCCGAATCGCTTTGGGGAAAAGGGACGGATTGAGAGATACCAGGGATAAATACCTTATTTGGGGTGAGGTGTTCCGCTGGAGACTAATGTAACTTTACTTAGTCGAGTGGAATTGCGCTGTGGATTCCCTTTTGCTGGGAATTGTGTTGTGAGTGACACCTGGGATCTTGCTCGTGGGGAACTTTGGTGACTTTCGTCGTCGTCCCAATTCCGGAGCACGTAGTAAGTACTTTTGTATGTTCACTTTTCGTATGTTTGTGATTAGATTCTTATTGTCAAATGCGTATAATCATTCAAAGCAAGCGTTGGACTTATTGCAAACGACAACAACAGAAATTGTAAAGAGAAGAAGTTTGCGTTTATTTGAAATGTATATGGCCAAGTAGTTTGTACAAGAAAGGTAAAAGCTATGCGAAACAATCTTAAGTTTCAACTATGCTAGTACTCATATATTTCGACTATCTCATCTCCTTGCATCGTTAGAAAGTGAGTAGTGATCTTCGCCATTTGAATCTTGAATCTGATAGTAGTCGGAAGCGGGTGATCGGAAGAGACATAGTCGTCGCTTAAATCTAACTTTTGCCTAGACCGCCCTTTCGGGTTTTCAGTCTACCGGGATACCCTTTTTTGCCCAAGCCGCCTTTTCAGGTTTTCGACTTGC
This sequence comes from Vicia sativa, assembly GCA_021764765.1. Classification (NCBI taxonomy): domain Eukaryota; kingdom Viridiplantae; phylum Streptophyta; class Magnoliopsida; order Fabales; family Fabaceae; genus Vicia; species Vicia sativa. The sequence goes on along the minus strand of CM038796.1, from coordinate 26,777,887 downwards.
CGGGTGTACATGTTTTGTATATATCCTTTATTTTTGCCCGAACCTTTTGGTTCGCCAGATGCTCTTATTTTTCCTAGGCGATCGACCTAGCGGGTCTCTTTATCGTAGTATTTTTGACTATGTGCGTTCACGGTGTGGGAAGTCTTCACCATCCATGGTGCTAAGTATCATAGCTCCGCCGGAAAATACTGTCTTGACTACAAACGGTCCCTCGTAGGTGGGAGTCCATTTGCCCCTGGGATCACCTTGTGGAAGAATGATGCGCTTGACTACTAGATCACCGACTTGGTAGACTCGGTGCTTGACCTTCTTGTTAAATGCTCTGATCATTCGTTTCTGATAAATCTGTCCATGGCAGATGGATGCGAGTCGTTTCTCATCAATCAAATTAATCTGGTCAAGGCGAGTCTGAACCCAATCATCTTCACCTAACTCTGCGTCCTGGAGGACTCTGGTTGAGGGTATCTGAACCTCGATGGGTAGGACTGCCTCCATACCGTATACAAGAGAGAAGGGGTTGCCCTTGATGTTCGTCTTTGTAGTGCGATAACCATGAAGAGCAAATGGTAACATCTCATGCCAATCTTTGTAAGTCACAGTCATCTTCATATAATCTTCTTAATGTTCTTGTTGGCGGCTTCCTGCGCCATTCATCTTAGGCCGATAAGGAGAGAATTGTGATGCTTGATCTTGAATTGCATGCGAGTTCGGTGATCATCTTGTTGTTGAGATTGGAATTATCTGTGATAATCCTTTCGGGGTGCCATACCAAGCGAGATAAGATTATGCTTGATGAATCGAGCCACAACATTCTTGGTAAGATGCATACGAGGTACTTCTACCCACTTGGTAAAGTAATCGATTGCCACAAGGATGAAACGATGTCCATTGGAAGTGTGGCTTGATTTCTCCAATCATGTCAATGCCCCACATTGCAAAAGGCCAAGGAGAAGTTAAAACATTGAGAGGTCTGGAGATACGTGTACTTTGTCGCGCATCGGCACTTGTGACAAGATCGAGCATAGCGGTGACAATCGCTTCCATGGTGGACCAATAGTAACCTGTTCTCAAAATCTTCTTAGCCATGGTGTGTCCAGGTGGGTACCAAATGCTGTGTAACTCTTCCATGATACGCATTGCTGTTTCGGTCTACAGTAGATAAGCACAAGTCGTGGTTGCGCTTGTATAAGATGCATTCTTGAGAAAGAATTTGAGCAAATCTTCTCATGAACTTCTTATCATTATGAGATGCCCTGCGGAGATATTCCGAGTCTCAAGATACCTCTTCACGTCATAGTACCAAGGTCTCTCTTCTGTATCAAGCTCACAACAATATGCTGGTTCGTCAAACTTCTCAATGATGATCTGGGGAGCCTCGTTGTCCCATCTAACCTTGAACATAGATGACATAGTAGCTAACGCGTCAGCCAACTGATTCTCTTCTCGCGGAATATGATTGAAAGTAATCTCTTCGAAGTAGGGGATCAGACCCAGAACATGCTCTCGATACGGAATGAGGTTCGGATGCTTCGTATCCCACTCGCCCTTAATCTGATTGATCACTAAAGCTGAGTCTCCATACACTTGTAAGAACTTGATTCTTAAGTCAATAGCAGCTTTAAGACCCATGATGCATGCTTCGTACTCGGCCATGTTGTTAGTGCAACTGAAACATAATCTGGCGGTGAAAGGCGTGTGTCCGCCTGCGGGAGATGTAATGATGGCGCCAATGCCATTGCCAAGTGCGTTTGAGGCTCCATCAAAGACCATGGTCCATCGGGATCCTTGTTCAGGTCCTTCGTCTAGGCCTGGTTCTTCGCAATCGGTAACTAGTAAAACATCTTCATCTGGAAATTCGAACTGCATAGACTGATAGTCATCTACGGCTTGATGAGCCAAATGATCGGCTACTACACTTCCTTTGATCGCTTCGAGAAGTGTCTCGGATGTCATATTCGGTCAAGATCATTTGCCATCTTGCTATTCTTCCGGAGAGCTGGTTTCTCAAATATGTATTTTATCGGATCCATCTTGAAATCAACAAGGTAGTGTGAGTCAACATATACTTGTCTTAGTCGTGACAGCCCAAGCAAAGCGTTGCAAGTTTTCTCATTTGTGAGTATCTTGTTTCACGCGGTAAACTTTTGCTAAGGTAGTATATTGCATGCTCTTTCGACCGAGACTCGTCATGTTGCCCCAACACACACCCCATTGAGTTCTCTAACACCAGTACATGATAAGAGGTCTTCCTTCGGTGACATCGGGATAGGAGGATTACGAGGTACTCCTTGATTTTGTCAAAAGCGATCGGCAATCGTTATTCCATTCCACTACTTGATCTTTCTTTAGTAACTTGAAGATTGGCTCACAGTAGCGATTAGGTGTGCAATGAATGCGGCAATGTAGTTCAATCGGCCCAAGAAACCTCGACTTCCTTCTCGGTGCGGGGTGGCATCTCTTGAATAGCTTTAACTTGGCGGGATCAACTTCAATACCTTTTCACGATAACAAACCCTAGGAGTTTTCGGATCGACTCCAAAGGTGCACTTGTTAGGATTAAGTCTCAACTACTTCTTCAATCATCAAACAGTTTACGCAAATGATCAAGATGTTCTTCTTCAGTTTGTGATCGAGCTATCATGTCGAACATAGACCTCTATCTCGTGATGAATCATGTCATGAAACAATGTCACCATAGCGCGATAAGTGGCGCTGCATTCTTCATCGACGGCATAACCTTGTAAAAGTGCCCCATGTAACAAAGTAGTCTTCTCCATGTCTTGAGAGCCATTTGATCGATTGTAACGGAGAAACCATCCATGAAGGAGAAAACCTTATCTGGCGGTGTTGTCAACGAACATCAATATGAGGAAGTGGAAATCATCTTTCGGACTTGCTTTGTTCAGATCTACGTAATCCACACACGTACTTTACCATCCTTCTTGGCACGGGCCACATTTGCAACCCATCGGGGATAAGAGGTGACACTAAGAAACCAGCGTTGAACTGCTTCATAACTTCGCTTTGATTTTCTCGACATCTCGGACGCATCGACAGAACCTTCTTTCCTTTGGAAAACCTTCTTTTTGTCGGCAATCGGTGTACCACAATATCAATGTCTAAACTGGCATGTCTTGTGTATGACAAAAACCTCAATATAGTCTCGTAGCATCCGAACCAACCTTTCTTTAACATTTTCTCAAGACCCGCTCCTATCTTGATCTCTTTCATCTTCGTCGGTACAAAATTCACAACCTCAACTTGCTCTTCGTGTGGCTGTATAACTCGCTCTTCTTGCATGTGATCGGCAAGTTCTCCGGCACTTCACAATCTTCCTCACTTTCGTCTTCGACTTGGTAGATCGGATTATCAAAGTCATATTTAGCACTAGCATAGCCATTATTGATTCGAGTGATTCGCGATTGTATCACGTGGGTGTGTAAGAAACACATAGCTTTTGAAGGGGTGATAAAGTAAAGAAAGAAAACACAATTGAATGCAAAAGTCCAACGATTTATTGAATGAAAATACATAAACGACAGATAATAACCCTCGCAAAGCGAGCCATGATGCCCGGGCAAGGCACTAGGCTTTCAAAGTTTATTGTTCAAAACATAAAGAAATACGAAGCAAAACAAAACAAAGCAATTACTCGACTAAAGGAGATTGGTATGCGTCTTCGGTCTTCCAATTCTGAGCCCATGATCAGGTTGGGAAGATCCACTTGCGATGTCGAAGTCGTTGTCGTCGTCTTCTATAGCATGGATTCCACTCGGGCGTCACGAAAGGAAGTTGGCCGCACGTTCGCGGCGTATCTTCGACCCTTGATGGTGAAGCCTAAACCAGTCTTGTCAAATTTGAAAGGAAGATCAGAGCTGATCCCAAATAGTCTACCTCCTTCTTCAACAGGCTTGAGCATCTTTCAATGAGGCCATCCTAGGCGGAACTTGTGTAACCCGAGAGTGGTGGAGAGTCAGCAGGCATGACTGGGATTGTTTCAAAAGCTTGACAGGAGTCTCAAGAATTCACCCTCCATCTCAAGGTATCGGAATATTGAGATGGTGACCATATACTCTTCTTCACCACATCTGTGACAACCTTCCCTTTCACGGGTACTTGAGTTTCGATGCAAGGTAGAGTAAATACCTTGCCCATGTATCCAAGGGCGTCCAAGTAGGCAAGAGTAAGCGGACGGATGTCCATGACAAAGAAAGGTAGAGTCAAAAGCGGGAACCGACTTTAACAGAGTGAGCTCTCCAAGCTTTGTTCTCTTAGAACCATCAAAAGCTCTCACAATAATGTCACCGGGTCTCGAACCAACCCTTCGACATCAAGTCGATCAAAAGCGATCTTCGGTAGGATATTCAGAGCAGAATCGGTATCCACCAAAACATGAGACAGGTGCGCCTTGCATTCAACGAGATGCAAGGCTTTGTTGTGTTTCTTTCGCAGGAGTCAAATCGACATCGAGAAGCTAGGCCGTTGTTGGCAGCCGGCTAGCAATACAAACTTCAAACGGTCGGTGGTAGTGTCTGGGCACATGAGCATTCTTCGAAACTTCACCAGGCATTAGCATGAGCCTCGAGCACAAGCGGAGAGCAAGCATGGAGATCTTGGACGGAGTTTGTCCCAACTGTTCCACAACATTGTAGTCACTCTTCTTGATAATCTTCAGAATTTCCTCCATTTCTTGTTTGGAGGTGTCTTGATCTTCCTTTGGTACTACGGTTGAAGCGGGGATGGGCCCTTTGGTTCTTTCCTCTAGGCGGGGATATTGGTGAGTAGGCAATGCGAGCTGGAGTCGCAGTGTCTTTTGGAGGAGAGATATCTGGAGAGAATACCCTTCCGGTTCTGGTCACCTTACTTGATCCGGTGATGTTGTCAATGTCAGGAATGGTAGCTTCAACTGTAAGATCTTCAATGGTCAGAGGGTCTTGCTTGACACCATGATAGTAAACATCAGCTCCATAATTCCAAGGGATAGCCTTGTCAGAGGAATATGGAACTGGTCTTGGAGAAGTAATAATGAGAGGTGCCACTCTAGGCACAGGATCAGCAGAGGAAATCCTTATTGTGTTAACATCAGCATAGTCTTCTGGGAAATCGTCACCCCATCCGGTCGCCTTAACATCTTCAATAGGAATTTTGTAGCTATCAGGGACAGTGTACTTCACCATGTAATCATACTTTCCACTTGGCTGCCCCAAGGTATCCCACACAGACGGTGTTGTTTCATTCGCATTGCCAATCTTCAACTTAGACATTTCTTCACACGACTCGCACTGTGGTTTAAATAGTATCTCACGGTTATCCATCATGCCCGAACACGTCTTCTCAACCAAGCACAACCATCGGTGCGGATGGGCTTGGCAATTCTCACCGGGCATCCCGGATTGACACCGCTTGTAGCAAATTCTTCTTAACGATTATCGGAGGAATGGTCAAGTCATCTATGTTGAAAACATAAGTATCGTCACCAACATTGGAACTCTTGTCATGATTAGGCATAGGCGCGTTGATCACATTCGGGTCTCAACAGGAGGATCAAACTCAATCGCTTAGTTTCAATCATATCACGAATCTTGTTCTTGAGCCCAACAATTATCGATTAATCGTGCCGGCTATTGGAATGGTAAGCACACTTAGCATTAGGATTATACTGGAGAGGAAGTGTTGACATTCGAGGAGGATCCCTCAGGTAATCGGCCTTTCAACATGTGTTGCAAGGCTTGCGACAAAGGCATGTTGATCTTAGTAAACTGTCTTCGTGGCGCGTTACGGTTACAGCGTTGTCTCCCGAGTTGTCTTGATGTAGGATTGGAGATCCTGTGCCCCCAGATTGAGCACGGTCGGTCTTGGCTCGGCTTTTTCTGACCATACACAAGCTTCTTTCTTACCACCAAAAGATCTCTTTGCAGCATTGAAGATGTCTCACTGAATCTTCCACTCTTGATACCGGCTTGATGCTGCTTTCAATATCATTTCGGTGAATCCGGATGAAGAATTTCAATCGAGATGATTGAAGAGCAGACTGCGGTGTTCCCATAAACATATCAACCAACTCCCTGTTGGACAAGGGTGGTTGAACTCTGCCTGCTAGATCTCTCCATTTCTGAGCATACTGTGATACGGTGAACTGACTTTTATAGGATTTTTGTATCCAAATGTGCGGATAGCAAGAGTCGCCACCGACTTTTATTTTTATCCAATTAAGGGAAGGTAAAAGTAAGAGAAAAAGACCTTCGTTAGATTCTGAGTTCGGGAGAATGGTTATGAAAAGGGAAGGTATTAGCACCTTTCCATCCGATTTATTCTACGGGCTCTTAGTTGCTCTAGATCACTTTTAAAATTGCTTTCGTGTGTTTGACAAAAATGTTTTGAAAAGGCATTTCGCTTTGACTTTGTAATGACTCATGTAGGAGTGTATACAAAGTGTTGGAAATGTTTTGTTTTGAAAAGAATTTGAACTTTGAAAAAGTGTGTGGTGTGGCATTTGATAGAGCAAGCAACTAAAGACTTATTTACCCACTCGAAATTGGTCGTTTTGTTGTACTTCTACGTTCCTTTAGAATAGTGCTAGCCATACCATTAGTTAGTAGGTAGCTCCATTCGTTGGATGTAAGCGGGACATTCGAAGGGACATCGGATGGTCATAGAAAGCAACTTGTAGGAAGTATCCTAGCACATTCGAAGGGACTATCATCATTTTTCGTAGGCGACAATCGAGGGTCAAGATCATGTATTCGGAGGCGACATCGTGGGTCTATGATCTTTGTATCGAAGGGACTATGATGATTTGTTTGAAGGCAACGGTGCTAGAATACCTCTACGTTCGAGGGACATGACCATTTGAAATCGAAAGGCATCGAGAGAGAATTACCCTAAGGGGTGCATGTGTGAAAGGAGTGTGTCAAATTCAGAATATGTTATCTTGAAAATTAGTGAGCTATGTCCAATTATTATCTTGCCATACACGCCTAGTTACTAGCAATTTATAGGGTGCTGAAATTAAAATGCGGAATGTAAAGGCAGAAATGTAAAGGTGCGGAAAGTAAAACCTACGCTATTACATGGCTTTAGGCGGATACATAATTTAAAATGCGGAAAAAAAGTCCTAAATTAAACTATTACAACCCATAGCAATTACATTATTGGAAAAATAAAAAGATAAAAAACGTCCGAATCGAGCAACTTTGTGAAAGAATAAGAAATCGGAAAATATGATGAATCGAACAAGAGAAAAATGTTAGAAAAATGCAAATTTTAATATGAAAAAATTAATATATGCTGGAAATAAGATAAATAAGCTAAAATAATTTTTGGGATTTTTGAAAAGATTTAATAATTAAAATGCAATTAAAAGTGATTTAAATGCAAAATATAAATAAAATAAATATGCATGCAAAAATATATTTTTAATTTATTAAATTAAATAAACATTTTCAGAATGTAAATGAAAATAAAATATTTTTGTAATTTTTAATGCAGAATAAAAATTGTAAAAGAAATTAAAATGAATGGAAAATATTAAATAAAAGAAAATATGAAAAATAGGAGAATAATGCAAGTTTGAAAAGGAAAAGAAAGGTCCTGGTGGATCGACAGGGGACTGCTTCAAACCTTGAAAACCAACGCTGACCAAGTGAGCTAGGCATGTCAACTGTTTGGAAAGCAGGTTAGTGGATTATCACGCGTCGCCTTCGTATTGCTCCTTCCGCCAAGAACTTCATCGTTCTTGTTTGAATTGGCATTTTGCGTCGGCCTCGGAGCGGCGCTGACCCCTAACAAACATCAAAAATGCAACACACATAATATAAATTATATCTAAGACCATGGCTCGATTCCTCTGATCATCCCGAACTCAATAGTATAGGTCTTTTTGTCCAATTTGTTCGTTTTAAGGAAACCCCTAATTCGAGCGAAAACCCTAACCATGGTGGATTTCGATTTAGGTCACGAAAACACAATCAAACTATGCAGAAAGTTTCCAAACTTCATTCTAAACATGAAACAAACAACAAAACACATTAAATATGCATGAATGTTTAAAATCGAATTTGGAAAAAGTTTGACAAACCGAGTTCTGGATATCTCAATTCTGGATGGTTTTTGATGATGTAAGTATCTGGATCGATTCTGAATGGCACAAGGAACAAGATGGAATGCTCAAAATTGCTTGAAACCACCTAAATCCAAGGCTGCTTGTTGCTTGAGAGGCACAATTTTTTCAGTTTGAGAATAGGGTTTCTGAGCCAATTTTTCCGTCCTCTTGCAATTGGTATGCATCAAGTATATATGCTGGATGGATTTGGCATTGTTTTTGGAAAGATTTGATCAATAATCAATGGAAATCAATTTTGATTTTTGTCCAAAATCAAATTTTCAAACTTTGGTCCAATTTCAATCTAATCTTCCCATATTTGATCCAATTTCGAAATTGCTGGCATTTATGGGTTAATTGGATCTCAAGGAAAGAATAAAAATCAAATTTGCAATTAATTTGGATTTTATACTTTATTTTTCAATTTAATTTGTATTTAAATGAATAAATTCCAAATTAAATAGGAAAATAAAATAAAAATTCGTGGCATTGGGCTTGGATACTCCTAATTGCATGAGGAATAAGTTAGGATGAAGAAAAAGTAGGCCCATTTGCAAAAGATTTGATTTTTTGAAGTATCTCTCTTTGTGCATTCTTTCAAAATTGCCCAACTTGTGAATGGTGTAACTTGCTCAATTTTCCACATTTTTGAGTGTTTTTGGAAAGCTCTAAGAGTCCTCTAAACAATGTCTTTGGTTTCATCTCAATTGGAGTTACCATGCTCAATATATCTTCAAATCAAAAAGTTGACTTTTTGTTGACTTTGAAAATGACCTGTAATGTTTTGAGCTATACCTCTCAAATGAAGCATTTTTTGGACATTCTTGTGAGACATGAAGTTGTAGAGAATTGAATTTCCTTCAAAACAAGAGGTGGTGGAAAAATTTCGAGAAAGTATGAAAGTTATGATCACCAAAGTTCATTGACTTTTCACCTAGAAACCCTAATTTAGAAAGTTTGACTTTTGAGCAAATCTTGAGTTTTCTTGATGAATCATGATCAACCCTTGATCAAATGATGAATGTAACTTCAAAATGAGGATGTTGACCAAAAATTATGAAGTTTGTGTATGTTGACCACGCTTGACTTTTTGTCCAATACACGATTTTCAACCATCCGAGCAATTACCGAGGAAACTTGACTTGTGAGGCTTGAAACTTGACATGGAGAATCTTTGAAGCATATGAGGAGGCATGAAGGCCATTGGAGATGTTGGAAATCCATCTTGACTTGAGAGATACCAAACCCTAGTTTGGGTTGATTGTCTAGGAGAGAGTTTGTCTGATCAACTCTTGAGGAATCCTTGAGTATGGATGTATGAAATCTCTTGAGTAGATGGAGGGCAAATTTTGGGGTATGATGACTGCCTGTTCAATCTTCTTGTATTGGAGGTTAGATTGACACGCTTGTCTTCGTGACTGGAGGTAGAAGATGATTGAACACTCAATACACCGAAAATTTGCACTCGCTATTGGTGATGATGCGGAATGGGCTTCTGAGATGCCATTTGGAGAAGTTGGAGACTTATTTGGGGAATGAGTCGTACGCTAGACTCGAGGTTGTTAATAGGAGAGCGTGAGATGGGCTTAGATGCCATCTGGAAGGTCGATCTTTGGGAGTGAGTCGTATGTTAGACTCTGTAGATGTTTCTGGAAGGAGAGGAGATGGGCTTAAGATGCCATCCGAAGGGAGTCGTACGTTAGACTTCGTGTTCACTTTGAATGAGGTTATTGGTTTGTATTGATTTTTAACCATATATGCGACATTAAAGTGAAGAAATGTTGACAAGTAGTCGGAGATGGGCTTAAGATGCCATCCAAGCCGAGTCGACGCTAGACTCGTAGTTCTTTTGATAATAAGGAATCAGAATAAATCTTCGTGCTGATTACTCTGAGGGAGATTGTAGTTGGCAAAAATGTGGATAGCTTCCCTGTTGTGCATCGGGTGTTGATCCATTGCCTGTTATCGGAGGATAACCAGAGGTGGTCTTTCGGATAGTTTTCCCGTCGGTTCGGGGCTTAATCACGACCGTCGGAGGACAACGAGGGTCTTCAGATAGTTTTCCGTCGATTCGGGCTTAATCTGGACGGTTCGAAGGACAACGGTGTGGTCTTTCGATAGTTTTCCGTCGGTTGGGGCTTAATCTGGACCTGTTTGCGTCGAGTGATTTTACTGTTTTGGAGAAAACAAGAGAAACTTTGATATAATATTTGTTAGTTTATGCAAAGTATGATGCATGACGGTGTATATGAATGACATATGCATGAATTATGACTTTATGAGAAATGTATGAATGATAGATGTTGTGATATTTCAAAACATATCCATCTTGAAGAAGATCGGATGTTCTGTTTGAGGATTCGACTCGCTGGGAATTGAGTAGGTGAGAACCTCGCCTTTGGAAGAGAAGAAAGATATCCTGGATTCCTCCGATGCATTATCTGACCAAGTCTTGGGCCTAGATATTGTTGAGGAAGGCAGAGATTGAGAAGCTCGTTGTTGGAGATCTCATATATAGACCCTACTGAGGAGAATCTGGAAGGCGATCTGTTGGGGACTTTGTATGTAGATCCTGCTGAGGAAATTTAGGGGGCGCTCTACTGGGGATTCTGGGTGCAGATCTCGCTGGAGAGCTTTTGATAGTTGCCGGGAGACCGGGTTAGAAGAGTCTGAAGCCCGTTGTAATCTCTGGCTGGGGAATAAAAGGTGTATGTTTCCTCCGATGCACTATCTGACCAAGTCTTGGGTCTGGATACTGCCGCCGGGGAGAAGGGGGAGGATTGAGAAATGTCCGCTGGAGATGAATACCTTGACTGGGGATAAGGTGTTACTGCTTGGAGACTGATGTAACATTGCTCGGTCGAGTGGAATCACTGCTCGTGGATTAACATATACTCCGCAGGGGAAGGTGTGTTGTGAGTGACACCTTCGTGGGGATCATGCTCTGTGGGGACTATTTGGTGACTTTCGTCGTCATCTCAATTCCTGGAGCCTGTAGTAAGTACTTTTGTATGTTCACTTTTCGTATGTTTGTGATTAGATTCTTATTGTCAGATGCATATAATCATTCAAAGCAAACGTTGGACTTTATGCAAACAATAACAGTGGAAATTGTAAAGAGAAAGAACTTATATTTATTTGAAATGTGGCGTATGGCCAAGTAGTTTGTACAAGAAAGGTAAAAGCTATGCGGAAACAATCTCGTTAAGTTCAACTATGCTAGTACTCATATATTTCGACTATCTCATCTCCTTGCTTGTCGAGAAAGTGAGTAGGCGATCTTCGCCATTTGAATCTTGAATGCTGATAGTAGTCTCAAGCAAGTGATCTGGAAGAGACATAGTAAATGCGCTTAAATCCTAACTTTGCCTAGACCGCCCTTTCGGGTTTCATCTCAGGATACCCTTTTGCCCAAGCCGCCTTTTCGGGTTTTGACTTCGGTGTACATGTTTTGTATATATCCTTACTTTTGCCGAACCTTTTGGTTCGCCGGGATGCCCTTATTTTTGCCTAGGTTCATCGACCTAGCGGGTCTCTTTCATCGTAGTATTTTTGACTATGTCTGCGTTCACGGGGTGTGGGAAGTCTTCACCATCCATGGTGCTAAGTATCATAGCTCCGGAAAATACTTGTCTTGACTACAAATGGTCCCTCATGGGTGGGAGTCCATTTGCCCTCGGATCACCTTGTGGAAGAATGATGCGCTTGACTACTAGATCACCGACTTGGTAGACTCGTGCTTGACCTTCTTGTTAAATGCTCGATCATTCGTTTCGATAAATCATCCATGGCGGATGGATGCGAGTCGTTTCTCATCAATCAAATTAATGCGGTCAAGCGAGTGCGGACCCAATCGTCTTGCCTAACTCGCCTCCGGAGGACTCTGGTTGAGGGTATCTGAACCTCGATGGGTAAGACGGCTTCCATACCGTATACAAGAGAGAAGGGGGTTGCCCCTGTTGATGTTCGTACTGTAGTGCGATAACCATGAAGAGCAAATGGTAACATCTCATGCCAATCCTTGTAAGTCACTGTCATCTTCTGTATAATCTTCTTAATGTTCTTGTTGGCGGCTTCCACTGCGCCATTCATCTTAGGCCGATAAGGAGAAGAGTTGTGATGCTTGATCTTGAACTGCGTGTAGAGTTCGGTGATCATCTTGTTGTTGAGATTGGAACCGTTATCTGTGATAATCCTTTCAGGAGTGCCATACCGACAGATAAGATTATGCTTGATGAATCGAGCCACAACATTCTTGGTAACAGATGCATACGAGGCTGCTTCTACCCACTTGGTAAAGTAATCAATTGCCACAAGGATGAAACGATGTCCATTGGAAGTCGTGGGCTTAATTTCTCCAATCATGTCAATGCCCCACATTGCAAAGGCCAAGGAGAAGTTAAAACATTCGAGAGTACTTGGAGGTACATGTACTTTGTCGGCATAAATCGGCATTGTGACAAGATCGAGCATAGGGTGACAATCGCTTCCATGGTGGACCAATAGTAACTTGTTCTCAAAATCTTCTTAGCCATGGTGTGTCCTTTGGGTGGGTACCAAATGCGCCGTGTAACTCTTCCATGATACGCATTCTTTGTTCTGTCTACACAGATAAGCACAAGTCGTGGTTAGCTTGTATAAGATGTCGTTCTGAGGAAGAATTTGGATGCAAATCTTCTCATGAACTTCTTATCATTGATGAGATGCCCTACGGGATATTCACGAGTCTCAAGATACCTCTTCACGTCATAGTACCAAGGTTTCTCTATCAAGCTCACAACAATATGTTGGTTAAACTTCTCAATGATGATTTGGGAGCCTCGTTGTCCCATCTAACCTTGAACATAGACGACATAGTAGCTAATCGTCGCCAACCGATTCTCTTCTCGTGGAATATGATCAAAGTGATTTCTTGGTAGGGAATCAAACTCAAAACATGCTCTCGATCACGGAATGAGATTCGGATGCTTCGTATCCCACTCGCCTTTTATCGGACCGATCACTAAAGCGAGTCTCCATACACTTGTAAGAACTTGATTCTTAAGTCAATAGCGACTTTAAGACCCATGATGCACGCCGTGCTCGGCCATGTTGTTGGTGCAACGAAACATAATCTGGCGGTGAAAGGCGTATGTCGCTGTAGGGGATGTAATGATGGCGCCAATGCCATTGCCAAGTCGTTTGAGGCTCCATCAAGACCATGGTCCATCGGGATCCTTGTTCAGGTCCTTCGTCCGGGCAGGTTCTTCTAACTGTAACTAGTAAAACATCTTCATGGAAATTTGAACTGCATAGACGATAGTCATCTACGGCTTGATGAGCCAAATGATCGGCTACTACTTCCTTTGATCGCTTTACGAGAAGTGTCTTGGATGTCATATTCGGTCAAGATCATTTGCCATCTTGCTATTCTTCCCGAGAGAGCTGGTTTCTCAAATATGTATTTTATCGGATCCATCTTGAAATCAACAAGGTAGTGTGAGTCAACATATCTGCCTTAGTCGGCGAAAGCCAAGCAAGCGTTGCAAGTTTTCTCAAGTGTGAGTATCTTGTTTCACAGTCGGTAAACTTTTGCTAAGGTAGTATATTGCATGCTCTTTTCGACTGACTCGTCATGTTGCCCCAACACACCCATTGAATTCTCTAACACCAAGTACATGATAAGAGGTCTTCCTTGACATCGGGATAGGAGGATTCTGGGTACTCCTTGATTTTGTCAAAAGCGATCGGCAATCGTCGTTCCATTCCACTACTTGATCTTTCTTTAGTAACTTGAAGATTGGCTCACAAGTAGCGCTTAAGTGCAATGAATCGCAATGTAGTTAAATCGGCCCGAAACCTCGACTTCCTTCTCGTGCGGGAGCGGCATCTCTTGAATAGCTTTAACCTTGGCGGGATCAACCTCAATACCTTTCCACTACTACAAACCCTAGGAGTTTTCCGATCTGACTCCAAGGTGCACTTGTTAGGATTAAGTCTCAGTACTTCTTCAACTGTCGAACAATTTCGCAAATGATCAAGATGTTCTTCTTGATCGTGATCGAGCTATCATGTCGCCGTAGACCTCTATCTCGTGATGAATCATGTCATGAAATAATGTCACCATAGCACGATAAGTGGCGCCCGCATTCTTCATCCGAGCGGCATAACCTTGTAGCGAGAAAGTGCCCCACTGTGTAAAAAGTAGTCTTCTCCATGTCTTGGGAGCCATTTTGATCTGATTGTAACCGGAGAAACCATCCATGAAGGAGAAAACCTTATGCTGAGCGGTGTTGTCAACCAGAACATCAATATGAGGAAGTGGGAAATCGTCTTTCGGACTCGCTTTGTTCAGATCTCTGTAATCCACACACATTCGTACCTTACCATCCTTCTTAGTACGGGTACCACATTAGCAACCCACTGGGGATAGGAAGTAACGGCTAAGAAACCAGCGTTGAGCGCTTCATAACTCGGCTTTGATTTTCTCGACATCTCGTGACGCACGCGAACCTTCATTTATTGGGAGAAAACCTTCTTTGTTGGCAATCGATGTACCACAATATCAATGTCTAAACCAGGCATGTCTTCGTATGACCAAGCAAAACCTCAATATAGTCTCGTAGCATCTGAACCAACCTTTCTTTACTTCTCAAGACCCGCTCCTATCTTGATCTCTTTTCTCTTCGTCAAGTACCCAATTCACAACCTCAACTTCTCTTCGTGTGGTCAGTATAACTCGCCTTCTTTGCATGCAGTCCAAGTTCTCGGCACTTCACAATCTTCCTCACTTTCGTCTTCGACTTGGTAGATCGGATTATCGAAGTCATATTTAGCACTAGCATAGCTGTTATTAAGATTCGAGTGATTCTGCAGTTGTATCACGTGGGTGTGTGTAGAACACATAGCTTTTTGAAGGGTGATAAAGTAAAGAAAGAAAACAAACAATTGAATGCAAAAGTCCAACGAATTTATTGAATGAAAATACGCAACGATGGATAATAACCTCGCAACGAGCCATGATGCCCGGGCAGGCACTAGGCTTTCAAAGTTTATTGTTCAAAACATAAAGAAATACGAAAAGCAAAACAAAACAAAGCAATTACTCTGACTAAAGGAGATTGGTATGACGTCTTGAGTCTTCAATTGCTGAGCCCATGATCGGAGTTGAAGATCCACTTGCGATGTCGAAGTCGTTGTCGCGTCTTCTATAGCATGGATTCCACTTGGCCGATGCGGAAGGAAGTTGGCCACGCGTTCGCGGCGTATCATCTTCTGACCCTTGATGGTGAAGCCTAAACCGCCTTGTCGGTTTGAAAGGAAGATCGAGCTGTCCCAAATAGCACTACCTCCTTGTTCAACAGGAGCTTGAGCATCTTTCAATGAGGCCATCCTAGGCGGAGCTTGTGTAACTCGGGGACAGGAGAGTCAACAGGCATGACTGGGATTGTTTCAAAAGCTTGACAGGGAGTCTCAAGAATTCACCTCCATCTCGAAGGTATCGGAATGACGGAGATGATGACCATATACTCTTCTTCACCACATCGTGACAACCTTCCTTTCACCGGTACTTCAGCTCGATGCAAGGTAGAGGTACAGCGCGCCCATGTATCCAAGGGCGTCCAGTAGGCAAGAGTAGGTGGACGGATGTCCATGACAAAGAAAGTGGAGTCAAAAGTCTGGGAACCGACTTTAACAGGCAGAGTGAGCTCTCCAAGCACTCGCTTAGAACCATCAAAAGCTCTCACAATAATGTCACTGGGTCTCAGAACCAACCCTTCGACATCAAGTCGATCAAAAGCAGTCTTCGGTAGGATATTCAGAGCAGAACCGGTATCCACCAAAACATGAGATAGTGTAGTGCCCTTGCATTCAACAGAGATGTGCAAGGCTTTGTTGTGTTTCTTTCCGGAAGGAGTCAAATCAGCATCAGAGAAGCCTAGGCCGTTGTTGGCAGCCAGGCTAGCAATACAAACTTCGAACTGATCGGTGGTAGTGTCTTGCGGCACGTGAGCATTCTTCAGAAACTTCACCAAGGCGTTAGCATGAGCCTCGGAGCACAAGAGCAGAGCAAGCATGGAGATCTTGGACGGAGTCTGTCCCAATTGTTCCACAACATTGTAGTCACTCTTCTTGATAATCTTCAGAATTTCCTCCATTTCTTGTTTGGAGGTGTCTTCAGTAACTTCCTTTGGTACTTCTGGTTGAGCAGGATGAGTCACTGGTTCTTTCCCTCTAGCTGGGGATATTGGTTGAGTAGATGGAATGCGAGCTGGAGTCGCAGTGTCTTTTGGAGGAGAGATCTCTGGAGAGAATACCCTTCCGGTTCTGGTCACCTTACTGGATCCGGTGATGTTGTCGATGTCGGGAATGGTAGCTTCAACTGTAAGATCTTCAATGGTCGAGTGGTCTTGACGCCATGATAGTAAACATCGCTCCATAATTCCAAGGATGGCCTTGTCGAGGAATATGGAACCGGTCTTGGAGAAGTGATAATGAGAGGTGCCACTCTAGGCATGGATCGGATCCTTATAGTGTTAACATCGGCATAGTCTTCGGAAATCGTCACCCCATCCGGTCGCCTTAACATCTTCAATAGGAATCTTGTAACTCTCGAGACAGTGTACTTCACCATGTAATCATACTTTCCACTTGGCCCCAAGGTATCCCACAGAAGTGCAGTTTAGTTCGCATTGTCGATCTTCAACTTAGACATATCTTCACACACGCACGGTGGTTTCGAAATAGTATCTCACGGTTATCCATCATGCATTGAACACGTCTTCTCAACCAAGCACAACCATCGGTGCAGATGGGCAACGACAATTCTGGGCATCTGGATTGACACCGCTTGCAACAAATTCTTCTTAACCATCGAGGAATGGTCAAGTCATCTATGTTGAAAACATAAGTATCGTCACCAACATTGGAACCCTTGTCATGGTTAGGCATAGGCGCGTTGATCACATTCGAGTCTCAACAGGAGGATCAAACTCAATCTTAGCTTGATCATATCTTGAATTTTGTTCTTGAGCCCAACAATTGTCAATGTCGTGCCTGGGCTATTGGAATGGTAAGCACACTTAGCATTAGGATTGTACTTGGAGAGAGTGTTGACATTCTGAGGAGGATCCTCAAGGTAATCAGCTCTGCTTTCAACATGTGTTGCAAGGCTTGCGACAATGGCATGTTGATCTTAAATGGCTGTCTTCGTGGCGCTTCGACTCGCAGCGTTGTCTCACCGAGTTGTGCTGATGTAGGATTGGAGATCACAACTGCCCCACAGATTGAGCACTCGGTCTTGGCTCGGCTTTTCGACCATACAGATTGGCTTCTTTCTTAGCACCAAAAGATCTTCTTCAGCAGTTTGAAGATGTCTCTACATGGATCTTCCACTCTTGATACCGCTTGATCGCTGCTTTGTCAATATCATTTCGGTGAATCCGGATGAAGAATTTCCAATCGGATGATTGAAGAACGGGCCTGTCGGT
Source organism: Vicia sativa (assembly GCA_021764765.1). NCBI lineage: Eukaryota > Viridiplantae > Streptophyta > Magnoliopsida > Fabales > Fabaceae > Vicia > Vicia sativa. The sequence goes on along the minus strand of CM038796.1, from coordinate 26,760,316 downwards.
GTTCCCATAAACATATCAACCAACTCCCTATTGGACAAGGGTGGTTGAACTACGCTGCTAGATCTCTCCCGAGCATACTCCTTGAACTTCTCGTCACGACCCATAGACATGCTTTGTAGTTGCATGCGGTGGGTGTCAATTCAGCATTGTATCTCATGCGTAGAAAGCATCATGAGTCGGCCAAGTAGTGGCGGCATCGAGGAGGATTGAGGATCAACAACTGCGGTGAGACTTGAAATTATAGTCCTTGAGGTTGCTCACCTCGGCGGTCGAACTTGCATCATTTCATGGTTTAGTCATGCGACTTCAACTCATCGATCTCCATTTGGACTTCTGCATTGTGTTGTTCTTGGTATTCCATTCTTCTCTTGACGTTGGCTCTAGTTCCGTGCTTGTGCAGAGGAATCAGCTTGACAACAAATCAACAACTGAAGATGGAGACAGACGAAATGAGTCTTGACAACTTGAATGTATGCATGAAATATGCAAATGATGCACTGAAATGTAATGTCATTAATGCAAAATATGTGATGAAATGCAATGTTACATATATAAATGGAATGCAACATAATGACAGTAACAGGTTCACAAAAATGTGAAACAGGGATGATGCAAGTAATCAGAACAACTTATTCAGGTGGGATCCTATGATAGGATGGCTTTAAGTTTTCTACCCAAATTCCCCATGGGATGGTTTTAAGGATTTTGCTAAGTGTTTCTCAGAGTCTCAGATCCCCTTTTAACAAACACTATCATCACGAGGCCCACGTGGTAGATGTTGGAAAAGTATACCCCAAGAAACGGCTCTTAACGGGATGCTCAAAATCTTGAGTGGTCGGTCTCGGTTAGGACAACATGAACAAACTTAGAGTTATAGGTCATTTGTCCAAAGATTGATGTCCTGCGCTATCGCGGGCCAACAACCTCCTTAAAACAACCAACTCTAAGCGAGTCTTCGCAGCCAACAAGACAATGGAGTCGTGGACCTGGCTCATAACCCCTCTATTCCTAAAGGTGACCTAGAAGCTGGGTAGTGGGCTTATCTGCATCAATAATCCATCAAGAATTCCACACAATGGATATATAAACAAGATAATAAATGAAGCATAGAAAAATAAATAACCGAAACATAAACATAAGATAAAGTACAAGAAAGTAAAATAAAGCGATAAACACACAACCACACAAAGAACTAAACTAGGTTAACTCGCTTGAGAAAATGTCCCCGTTAAGTCGCCAACTAGGCAAACTCGATTTTTCAAAAATAATTATTTAAATAAATTTTCAAAAAACACAATGAAATCGCCACCTAATTTTATTTGTTCTAAAAGAAGAGGAAATATAGATAAAACCCACGAAAGAAAAGGATAAGACGGTTTACAAAATTAAGAGATATAGGTTGGAGTTGGTTATGCAAGGGAAGGTATTAGCACCTCACATCCATCGCTCGATGGTACCCATTTAGTTCAAAGGTATGGTTGTGTGTTTAAAATTTTACGATCTTCTAAGAAATAGAAGAAGGAGAAATGTTTTTATTATTTTTTGAGTTTGGCACGGTTTCAGAACCGTGTGCCTACGTATTCCCTCGTGCAATGGGAAAGTCAAAACTCCGTAGTTCTTCTAGAAAATATTGTTTGTTGATTGATTTTAAATGAAAAGACAAGTCGTCATTTAAAGGAGAGGACTCATCTAACGTCCACAGGTGTGATAAAGAATAAAGGACTACGCACCAACATGAGGAGGGTTTGAGAACACCTCTAGTACTCAAGTGGAGAAGTCGAAAACCTTGGGAATAGAGGAAGAAGCATCTCAATTATAAATGAATCATGTCTAATCTTGAAAATGTTTAAAGGTAAAGGGTGCTTGGAGCGCACAAAAGATATTGAATATGTTGGAATTGATTTTAAATTATGGATGACAAGTACCAAAACGTTGGGCTATCCTCTAACGATTCAATACTCGAGTTGGTGATTGAGGTCAACGATCATCTCATCGAAATCTTTATTATGAAAAGAGTGAGGTGAAACAAAGTTCACTTTTATTAAGTGCATGGAATAAAGTATTTAAGTCATTGGGTTACCCTCTAATGGCCCAAATACTTTACATTTTAATTAAATCGTCGGGCTATCCTCTAACAATTTAATTAAATACCCTAACACTATTTTTTTGTTTAGAACATGGATTTGAAGTTTCTCAATTTATTGGGTTACCCTCTAATCAATTAGAAACTTCGATTTGTTTTAATCGTTGGGCTGACCTCTAACCATTAAAACAAATCTTATCCAAGTGTTCTTTTTTTGTAGAAATTCATTTTTGAAAATAACTCGACGTTGGATCGAGGTTTGAGAAGAAGACTCGACGTTGGATCGAGTTTTTATTGAAAGTGTTTTAAGTACTTGGTGAATGGAGAAAGAATAGGTTGAGATAATTGTAAATCACAAGTAAAAATCGATAAAGCCCATACAAGGTGGCTAACACAAACGATAAAGCGATTTATATTGTGTAGGTGCATGCACGAAATAAATTTAATCAACTAATTAAACAAAATTTAATCAAGTAATTAGTTTAATAAAATTAATTAGATTGACTAATCAATTTTGAATAACCTAATTAGATAATTAAATAATGTTTAACTAATCAATTAAGGTCTCATTGTAAGCCCAAGAGTAAGCGTGGTGTGTGTGCACCAATGTGTGGCCGTTGCGACGCTTCTAAGCTTTGTCGACTCAAGGCAAAAAATGGCTCGCAATCGAGTATTAGTTTGAAAGCATTTGGTTTGTGCATTGTGAATGAATAATTAAATAAATAAAGCGATAAAATAATTACTAAACTATTACATCATGTGGGGAATGGGGATACATAATTACAAATGGGGATAAACAATTACAAGTCTATAAGAATGTACAAATGAAATAAAATAAACCAACAATTAATTCAATAATTTTAAGAGAGAAATAACTAAAAGAAAATATTCTTTTGAAATTTTTATTCTAGAGTTGAATTAAAAATTATTTCTATTATGAAAATTAACTAGATAAAAACTTATATTATAAAACAAACGTAAAAGGATCTAACTACTTAAATCTAGAAAACTCTAAATTAATTTTTATTAAAAAGGGTTAGATGGGCTCTAAGGGGTTAGAGGCCCAAATAAAAAAAAATGTCATAAAACAAACCCTAGAATTCTAATATGCAGCCGCCACTTGTCTTGTATTGGTCCACTTAAAAACAATTAAATTAAACATATAAATTAATGCACTTATTTCTATTAAAAAATTGGTTTAAGAAAAAAAAGAGAAACAAAGGAAAAAATCATTAAAACCGTGAAATCTTCTTCCTCTATTCTATTCACGCTACCTACGAACGCTTTCTTAAACGAATTCCTCTCACATTCATCGATCGCTCTATCTCTCTCTCGCCATGAAAACCCGGATAAACATAAACATCACAAGGCGGTCGAATTAGCCTCATCAAATCAAACCCTAACCCCATTAGTTCTCGGTTTACTATGTTCAAATGTTAGAGTTATATGATGATAAGCAGTTTGAGCGTGAATCAATAACAACAACAAAAATAGTGAAAACCGGTATGCTTTCATCTGCTTCCTCTCAGAGTTGTCTTCTTATCTTCTGCGATTTGCTCTTACGGAATCGGGTCGGTGATAATGCATTTCGATCGTACTTCTACTTCTGGCTATGGATCGGCGGTTGCTCTTTGTTTACGTTTGAGTTTCTGCGAAAAATGTTTGAGTATGGTGAGGATGAGTTTTGTATGGTGCGGTTTGGGTTGTCGGAGCGGAGGAAGTGTTACAGCGTGGTGTATTGATGAAGTTTATGTTGGTGAAGAGAGGAAGGAGATGGAAGGTTGGCGAGAGCGGTGAGATAATGGTGGGAGTGAAAGAGGACGATGGCGAGGAATATGTGAATGGAGAGACCAACAGCGATACAGAGGCTAACGGGTAGAAGGAGATGAGATTTTTTTGTTTATAATTTGGTTTTTGTTTTCTGCCTCCGTTTCCAATTCCAATTTTTGGTCCTCCTCTTCAATAGAGGTTGAAGGTGTGTTATATAGCAGTGGAAGAGTGAGGGCAAAGTTGGAAGAATTGGGCACCAAGTTTGTTCTTTGTGATAAGAACAAGGACAGAGGTGGTGCTGATTTTTGCAGGGTAGTGGAGAGGTATGAATTACATTGGTAAGTTGTGGGATGGTGGTGTACCGATTTCTGTTGTGTTATGTACTGATTTCTTGTCTCTTGTATTGCAGGTAGTGGTGATGGTAGAGGGGACATAATTGTGAGTGGAAGAGTGGAATGAGAGTGGAATTGTATTGCAAAATTTGTATGTGTACCATTTGCTACATGTTTTGCAGGTTGTGGTAGAAAGATGGTGGTGACAAGGAAGAACTAGATAGAAAAAATACAATAAAAAAAGAAGCAAGAACACTTTTTCTTAATTGATACAATCACTGTACAAAATCATTATATACTGTTTGAAATATAAATAAATATGTATTACTACTAAAACTTATTATTATCACTATTTTTCTTTTTACAAATTATAAATAAAATCCAAATGTGAAAGAAAATACTATAATTGTATAATTGACTTAAATGAAAAAAAATTATATTTAAACAGCAATTTATTAAAAATAATAATAATAATAATAATAATAATAATAATAAAAGAATTTAGAAGGTAAAAAGAAAAAAAAGAAACAAATGTGCAAAATTCGAAATGATGCAAGTATGATTAAGACTACTTTGATGCAAAATATATTTAACTACAAATTTTCAATGCAAAATTAAATGCTAACTAGAAATTCAAAAATATTATATAAAAAATACAAATGCTAGTAAAATGCTAGAAATTAACTTCATTAACTAAAGATGTGTAACAAAAATGTAAAAATTGACTGTTCTTTTTAATATAAATACAATGCAAGTAGAAAAATAGCAGGGTAAAATTTGGGGTGCAACAACCTCCCCTTATACCAAGTAGCGGTACATTAGGGAACTCTCCACAACGCTCAATGAAGGTGAAGTCCTTTTGAGAGAAAAGACTCCAACGGATATCTGAATGAGAGAGTGACATCATCCTTTGAGACCATCTCAACCTTTGTTCATTCTTCAAAACTAATGGAGGAAGGTGCGAAATAAACCACCTTGAAAGTAACGGTATACAACACATGAGAGTTCCTTGTCTTTTAGTAGTACGAGTGTGGAGAGAATGTAGGATGTCTCCAAGTAAAGTAGGCACAGGATTGCGGGTAAGAAACAATTTGATGGCATTGATATCTATGAATTGATCCGAGTTAGGAAATAGAACCAAACCATAAATTAGCAAGGCCACAATATTTTCAAATGCATGGAAACTCATAACTTTGAGGAATTCTCGGGCTTTCTTAATTAGAAACTTAGCAAGTAAACCCTTAACTCCACTTCTAGTTTCCCAATTGGCTTAATACGGCGCTTAAGATGTAAGGTGATGCAATGTCTTGAACTTAGGAACCTTTTCTAAGCCGGTGAATGGCATTTGATCAGAATAGGCACCCAAGTAGCTTAGAGAACTCTTCTAAGGTAGGAACCAACCGATAATCTAGAAATGTAAAGCAATGGTGTTTGGATCAAAAACTGGAATAGGACATGCATCATATCTTCTTCAAAGGAGATAACCAAATCAAGTAGATAACCATGTCTTTTGATGAACGAGCATGGTCGGGAATTTAGAAACCAATTCTTTGAGTGAGAAGGTATACCCATGAAGTTGATTCGGATAGTCTTTCTAGAAGCCATAATCCCTACAAAACAGAGCAAAGATAAATCCCAGGTCCTTGAAATAGTTAGAAATGATATGCAATGCGAATGATGTCATGATGTCATGTTTAGCACACAAACAATTCACACAATGAGCCTAGGTTTAAGGCTTGCATGAGGTATAGGTGATTACCACCAAAAGTTTGAGTTGGTTCATCTGTCCTATAATAATGGGGTTCTAGGAATCTCATATCATATATTTTCTCGTGGCGCTTATTTCAATCTGACCAAGTGGTTGATCGAAAATGTCCCAAAGTCCAATCTCAATAGCGTAGCATCGAGTATCAACCAACCTCGGTCTACACCAAAGCCGGCCATCTCACTACCTTCTAATGGCCAAGATGGGTCAATTAAGGTTCTAAAAGTTTAGTTAGCGCTTGATGACACCACGCAGAAGCCAAATACTATCTTCAACTTGGGAATGAAGAGTATCGGGACAACCAAAGTGTCACGCTAACGTAGCCATCATGTTGACCGTTTAGTTATACGTCTAGCGGTCGCGATGATCTAATGCCACTTACCTAAAAGGCGGATCGGGTGTAGGATCCCCCAACAATATAATACCCAAGCAACCCTTAAAGATAAAGCATACAATTCAAACAGAAAGCAATAAAGGTTATCTAGAAATCCCTAAGGCAATTCTCTCTTTTAGGGATGCATCCCCAGCAGAGTCGCCAGTTCTGTGATACGGTGAACTGACTTTTATAGGATTTTTGTATCCAAATGTGCGGATAGCAATAGTCGCCACCGACTTTTATTTTTATCCAATTAAGGGAAGGTAAAAGTAACAGAAAAAGACCTTCGTTAGATTCTGAGTTCGGGAGAATGGTTATGAAAAGGGAAGGTATTAGCACCCCTTTCCATCCGCAGTTTATTCTACGGGCTCTTAGTTGCTCTAGATCACTTTTAAAATTGCTTTGTGTGTTTGACAAAAATGTTTTGAAAAGGCATTTCGCTTTGACTTTGTAATGACTCATGTAGGAGTGTATACAAAGTGTTCGGAAATGTTTTGTTTTGAAAAAATTTGAACTTTGAAAAAGTGTGTGGTGTGAAAAGCATTTGATAGAGCAAGCAACTAAAAGACTTATTTACCCACTCGAATTGGTCGTTTTGTTGTACTTCGTTCCTTTAGAATAGTGCTAGCCATACCATTAGTTAGTAGGTAGCTCCATTCGTTGGATGTAAGCGGGACATTGAAGGACATCGGATGGTCATAGAAAGCAACTTGTAGGAAGTATCCAGCACATTCGAAGGACTATCATCATTTTCGTGGCGACAATCGAGGTCAAGATCATGTATTCGGAGGCGACATCGTGGGTCTTATGATCTTTGTATCGAAGGGACTATGATGATTTGTTTGAAGGCAACGGTGCTAGAATACCTCTACGTTCGAGGGACATGACCATTTGAAATCGAAAGGCATCGAGAGAGAATTACCCTAAGGGGTGCATGTGTGAAAGGAGTGTGTCAAATTCAGAATATGTTATCTTGAAAATTAGTGAGCTATGTCCAATTATTATCTTGCCATACCGCCTAGTTACTAGCAATTTATAGGGTCGGAAATTAAAATCGGAATGTAAAGCGGAAATGTAAAGGTGCGGAAAGTAAAACCTACGCTATTACATGGCTTTGGGGCAGATACATAATTTAAAATGCGGAAAATAAAGTCCTAAATTAAACTATTAGAATCCATATACAGTTACATTATTGGAAAAATAAAAAGATAAAAGAAAACGTCCGAATCGGAGCAACCTGTGAAAGAATAAGAAAATCGGAAAATGCAATATGAATCGAACAAGAGAAAAAATGTTAGAAAAATGCAAATTTTAATATGAGAAAATTAATATATGCTGGAAATAAGATAAATAAGCTAAAATAATTTTTTGGGATTTTTCAGAAAAGATTTAATAATTAAAATGCAATTAAAAGTGAATTAAATGCAAAAATATAAATAAAAATAAATATGCATGCAAAAATATATTTTTAAATTTATTAAATTAAATAAACATTTTCAGAATGTAAATGTGAAAATAAAATATTTTTTGGTAATTTTTTAATGCAGAATAAAAATTGTAAAAAGAAATTAAAATGAATGGAAAATATTAAATAAAAGAGAATATATGAAAAATAGGAGAATAATGCAAGTTTGTGAAAAAGGAAAAGAAAAAGGTCCCTGGCTGGATCGAACAGGGGACTCTGGCTTCAAACCTTGAAAACCAATGACCAACTGAGCTAGGCATGTCAACTGTTTGGAAACGGGTTAGTGGATTATCACAGCGTCGCCCGTGTGCTCCATCTCCGCGCCAAGAACTTCATCGTTCTTGTTTGAATTCTGGGCATTTTGCGTCGGCCTCAGAGCGACGCTATGACCCTGGCAAACATCAAAAATGCAACACACATAATATAAATTATATCTAAGACCATGGCTCGATTCCTCTGATCATCCGACTCGATAGTATAGGTCTTTTGTCCAATTTGTCGTTTTAAGAAATCCTATTGAGCGGAAACCCTAACCATGGTGGATTTCGATTTAGGTCATGCACAATCAAACTATGCGAAAGTTTCCAAACTTCATTCTAAACATGAAACAAACAACAAAACACGTTAAATATGCATGAATGTTTAAAATCGAATTTGGAAAAAGTTTGACAAACCGAGTTAGATTTCTCGATTCGGATGGTTTTGATGATGTAAAGTATCGGATCGATTAGAATGGCACAAGGAACAAGATGGAATGCTCAAAATTGCTTGAAACCACCTAAATCCAAGGCTGCTTGTTGCTTGAGAGGCACAGTTTTTAGTTTGAGAATAGGTTTCGAGCAATTTTAGTCCTCTTGCAATTGGTATGCATCAAGTATATATGCTGGATGGATTTGGCATTGTTTTTGGAAAGATTTGATCAATAATCAATGGAAATCAATTTTGATTTTTGTCCAAAATCAAATTTTCAAACTTTGGTCCAATTTCAATCTAATCTTCCCATATTTGATCCAATTTCGAAATTGCTGGCATTTATGGGTTAATTGGATCTCAAGGAAAGAATAAAAATCAAATTTGCAATTAATTTGGATTTTATACTTTATTTTTCAATTTAATTTGTATTTAAATGAATAAATTCCAAATTAAATAGGAAAATAAAATAAAAATTTATGGCATTGGGCTTGGATACTCCTAATTGCATGAGGAATAAGTTAGGATGAAGAAAAAGTAGGCCCATTTGCAAAAGATTTGATTTTTTGAAGTATCTCTCTTTGTGCATTCTTTCAAAATTGCCCAACTTGTGAATGGTGTAACTTGCTCAATTTTCCACATTTTGAGTGTTTTGGAAGCTCTAAGAGTCCTCTAAACAATGTCTTTGGTTTCATCTCAATTGGAGTTACCATGCTCAATATATCTTCAAATCAAAAGTTGACTTTTGTTGACTTTGAAAATGACTGTAATGTTTTGAGCTATACCTCTCAAATGAAGCATTTTTGGACATTCTTGTGAGACATGAAGTTGTAGAGAATTGAATTTCCTTCAAAACAAGAGGTGGTGGAAAAATTTACGAGAAAGTATGAGAAAGTTATGATCGGTCAAAGTTCGATTGACTTTTCACCTAGAAACCCTAATTTAGAAAGTTTGACTTTTGAGCAAATCTTGAGTTTTCTTGATGAATCATGATCAACCCTTGATCAAATGATGAATGTAACTTCAAAATGAGGATGTTGACCAAAATTATGAAGTTTGACTTTATGTTGACCACGATTGACTTTTGTCCATACAGATTTTCAACCATCGAGCAATTAGGAAACTTGACTTGTGAGGCTTGAAACTTGACATGGAGAATCTTTGAAGCATATGAGGCATGAAGGCCATTGGAGATGTTGGAAGTCCATCTTGACTTGAGAGATACCAAACTCTAGTTTGGGTTGATTGTCTAGGAGAGTTTGTCGATCGACTCTTGAGGAATCCTTGAGTATGGATGTATGAAATCTCTTGAGTAGATGGAGGGCAAATTTTGGGGTATGACACATACTCCTTGAACTTCTCAATCGACCCATAGACATGCTTTGTAGTTGCATGCAGTGGGTGTCGATTGACATTGTACTGTCATCAGAAAGCATCGTAAATCACTCCAGTACGGATCGGTCATTCTCTAGTGATAGTACCATTCCAATGGGTTCGGACAAACTCTCTTAAAATAGTGCATCCACACTTTTGTCATCAGTGTGGGGTTGATCTTGAACATAGGACTCAAATGCGACAGGGCAAGACATGCCGTCATACTTAGCAAAGTAGGAACTTTGAATTTGGGAGGAATCACAACACCAGGGAACAAGACTCGGATCATCAAAGTTCAGCCGGACATCTTGAGGTTTCCACACATTGGATGGTCTTGAGTTGTTTGTACTTGTCATCTTCATCAGAGTACTGGCTATAATCAGAGCGGTCCTCTCCTTCTTTCTTTGGCTCACGCTGGTCACCTTCATCACCCTTGGTACTCCCCTCGGTATGGACACTTCCTTCAGAGAGCTCGATCCGACTGACCACTTTTGGACCCCCTTTGTAGCGTCTACCCATGTTGAGGAGACCAACAACCTTCTTCTTCTTGTTCATGAGCTTCTTCAAATCTTCTTGGCCTTGGACCAAGGTGGTAAACATCTCTTGGCCAGGCATTACGAGCTTGAAGGTCTTTGACAGTCTGTTCAAGAGCCATTTCTGCTAAAATAAATAGCGAGCAAATGAGAAAACCAATCTCCAATGTACCTGTGATGCAATGTTATGATATGCTATGCGATGTTTATGCAAATGCAATGCAATGTTTTCAAGGACCTTAGAGATTTAAATTTGTTAAACAAGCAATGAACAAACATTTATTAGTACTCTTTTTATTATTCTTTTTTCTTTTTAAGTACAAGAGGTAATTCGAAACAATAAAAGAAAACATAAACATCCTAAAGCTCTAAGTCTCCCATGGGCGCTTCCTCTTGGTGCCGATGTAGGCATTGATGCTTCGCTCCTCATGGAGTAGCTTTGTCAACTCTAACACTTTCTTCTCGCTTGCATAACTGAGCTTCAAAGGTATCCTTTCTTCTTTTAGTTGAATCGGGATCTCTTCAAGTCTTCAAAATCGGTAGGCATGTCGGGATGGAGAGCAGTAGGTGCGTCACCTATAGCAACAGTTCCATAACTTCTGGTAAAGCAGTGAATGGCATCATGAGGTTTTGAGCTCGAGCTCTCACCCATTTGAGGTAAGGTTCCCAAGGAATGGAGTTCGGTGCCCCAAAGTCTTGGTATCGATCTTTTACCATGCCCCAGCATGTATAAACCTTAAATCGGTAATTACGGAGATCGTGATTGTGAGTCGAACACAATATCTTGGAGAAGCATATCATGAGGACCATCTCTTGAGCAAAACAAACGGCGTAGAGCTAAAGAAGGGTTGTAAGTGATACCTCCCTTATACCAAGTAGCGGTACATTAGGGAATTCTCCACAATGCTCAATGAAGGTGAAGTCCTTTTGAGAGAAAAGATTCCAACGGATATCGAATGAGAGTGACATCAATCTTTGAGACCATCTCAACCTTTGTTCATTCTTCAAAGCGATGGAGGAAGGTGCGAAATAAACCACCTGGAAAGTAACGGTATACAACACATGAGAGTTCCTTGTCTCTTAGTAGTGCAGTGTGGAGAGAATGGGATGTCTCCAAGTAAAGTAGGCCTTGGATTGCGGGTAAGAAACAACTTGATGGCATTGACATCTATGAATTGATCCGAGTTAGGAACAAACCAAACCATAGATTAGCAAGGCCACAATGTCTTCAAATGCATGGAAACTCATAACTTTGAGGAATTCTCGGGCTTTCTTAGTTAGGAACTTGGAAAGCAAACCCTTAACTCCACTTCTAGTTTCCCAATTGGCTTCAATGTCGGCGCTTAAGATGTAAGCGGATCGATGTCTTGAACTTAGGAACCTTTTCCAAACGGTGAATGGCATTTGGTCAGAATAGGTATCCCAAGTAGCTTAGAGAACTCTTCTAAGGTAGGAACCAACGATAATCACAAAATGTAAAGCAATGGTGTTTGGATCAAAAGCTGGAATAGGACATGCATCATATCTTCTTCAAAAGGAGATAACCAAGTCAAGTAGATAACCATGTCTTTTGATGATGAGCATGGTCGGGAATTTCAAACCAATTCTTTGAGTTGAGAAGGGATACCCATGAAGTTGATTCGGATAGTCTTTCTAGAAGCCATAATTCCTACAAAGCAGCAAAGATAAATCCTAGGTCCTTGAAATAGTTAGAAATGATATGCAATGCAAATGATGTCATGATGTCATGTTTAGCACACACAAACAATTCACACAATGAGCCTAGGTTTAAGGCTTGCATGAGGTATAGGTGATTACCCTACCGAAAGTTTGAGTTGGTTCATCACATCCTATAATAGTAACGGGTTCTAGGAATCTCATATCACAGATCTTTCTCGTAGGCTTATTTCAATCTGACGGCCAAGTGGTCGATCGAAAATGTCCCAAAAGTCTAATCTCAATGGCGTAGCATCGGTATCAACCAACCTCGGTCTACACCAAAGCCGCCATCTCACTACCTTCTAATGGCTAAGATGGGTCAATTAAGGTTCTAAAAGTTTAGTTAGCGCTTGATGACACCACGAAGCCAAATACTATCTTCAACTTGGGAATGAAGAGTATCGGGACAACCAAAGTGTCACGCTAACGTAGCCATCATGTTGACCGTTTAGTTATACGTCTAGCGGTCGCGATGATCTAATGCCACTTACCTAAAGGAAACCGGATCCGGTGTAGGATCCCCAACAATATAATACCCAAGCAACCCTTAAAGATAAAGCATACAAGTCAAACAAAAAGCAATAAAGTTATCTAGAAATCCCTAAGGCAATTCTCTCTTTAGGGTGTTTCCCAGTGTCGCCGGTTTGTGATACGGTGAACTGACTTTATAGGATTTTGTATCCAAATGTGCGGATAGCAAGAGTCGCCACCGACTTTTATTTTATCCAATTAAGGGAAGGTAAAAGTGAAAAAGACCTTCGTTAGATTCGAGTTCGGGAGAATGGTTATGAAAAGGGAAGGTATTAGCACCCTTTCCATCCGTAGTTATCTGGGCTCTTAGTTGCTCTAGATCACTTTTTAAAATTGCTTTCGTGTGTTTGACAAAAATGTTTTGAAAAAGCATTTCGCTTTGACTTTGTAATGACTTATGTAGGAGTGTATACAAAGTGTTCGGAAATGTTTTGTTTTGAAAAGAATTTGAACTTTGAAAAAGAGTGTGTGGTGTGAAAAGCATTTGATAGAGCAAGCAACTAAGAGACTTATTTACCCACTCAGAATTAGTCGTTTTCATACTTCTACGTTCCTTTAGAATAGCGCTAGCCGTACCATTAGTTAGTAGGTAGCTCCATTCATTGGATGTAAGCGGGACATTCGAAGGGACATCGGATGGTCATAGAAAGCAACTTGTAGGAGGTATCCTAGCACATTCGAAGGACTATCATCATTTTTCGTGGCGACAATCGAGGTCAAGATCATGTATTCGGAGGCGACATCGTGGGTCTTATGATCTTTGTATCGAAGGGACTATGATGATTTGTTTGGAAGGCAACGGTGCTAGAATACCTCTACGTTCGAGGGACATGACCATTTGAAATCGAAAGGCATCGAGAGAGAATTACCCTAAGGGGTGCGTGTGTGAAAGAAGTGTGTTGATTTCAGAATATTTTATCTTGAAGTTAGTGGGCTATGTTCAATTTTAGTCTTGCCATACACGCCTAATTACTAGCAATTTATAGGGTGCGGAAAGTAAAATGCGGAATGTAAAGTGCGGAAATGTAAATGTCCTACGCTATTACAAGGCTTTGGGGCAGATACATAATTTAAAATGCGGAAAATAAAATCCTAAATTAAACTATTACATCCCATATACAATTACATAATTGAAAAATAATATGATAAAATGATAAAGAAAAATAAATGCGAATCGGATCAACTGTACAAAAGAAGAATTCGAATATGCAATATAGATCGAACAAGAGAAAAATGTTAGAAAAATGCAAATTTTAATATGAGAAAATTAATACATTCTGGAAATAAGATAAATAAGTTAAAATAATTTTTTGGGATTTTTTGGAAAAGATTTAATAATTAAAATGCAATTAAAAGTGAATTAAATGCAAAATTATGAATAAAAATAAATATGCATGCAAAATTATGTTTTTTAATTTATTAAATTAAATAAAGATTTTCAGAATATAAATGTGAAAATAAAATATTTTTGGTAATTTTTTAATGCAGAAATAAAAATATGAAAATAAATTAAAATGATGCAAAATATTAAAAAAAACATGAAAATATGAAAATAATTGAGTTTGTGAAAAAGAAACCAAAATTGGCCTTGGCATGGTTCGAACTCGCGTCCTGGCTTTCAAACCTTGAGATCCCTTGCCTTTGCCATCTGAGCTAGCACGCATCACTGTTTGGAAACTGGAGTGAGTGGATTATACGCGTCGCCTTCCCATTGCTTCCTCCTTCGCGCCAGACTTCGTCTTCTTCGATTTGAATATTTGAAGCTAGCGTCGGCCATTGTTCGACGCTATATCCCTGGCTAATTCAAAAAATCCAGCAAACATAATATAAATAAATTCCAAGGCCATGGTTCGATTCAGAACATCATTCCGAATTCACTGGTGCTAGTCTCATGGTCTAATTTTTCCATTTTAGCAAAGCCCTAATTCAAGGTTACAAACCCTAGCTATGGCATATCGAGCTCCAGGCTATGGAAATACAATCAAACAACCCAGAAAGCTTGCAAACTTATCACTGATCATAAAAACAACAACAAATCGTGTTAATAATGCATGAATGTTAGAAATCGAATTTGGAAAAAGTGTGAGCAAACCGATTTCGAATTTCTTGTTTCTGGATGGTTTTGAATGAAGTGAGTATCTGGATCGACTCTGGAGATGCCAAGGAATGCAATGGAATCCTCAGAATTGCTTGAGAATGGCTGGAAATAGGATTGCCAATTGCTTCAAGAACACGGTTTTTTCAGTTTGAGAATAGGATTTCCAAGGCAATTTTTTTCGTCCTCTTGTGATTGATATGCATCAGGTATATATGCTGGATGGATTTGGCATTGTTTTTGGAAAGATTTGATCAATAATCAATGATAATCAAATTTGATTTTTTCATGAAAATCAAATTTTCAAAACTTGATCAATTTCAATCCAATCTTGCCTTTTTGATCCAATTTCGAATTTGCTGGCTTTTAATGAATTTCTTGAATATCAAGGAAGGAATAAAATCAATCTTTCAATTAATTTTGATTTTATAATTTATTTTAAAATTTAATTTGTATTTAAATGAATAAATTCAAAATTAAATAGAAAAGTAAATCAAAAATTCGTGGCATTGGGCTTGGATATTCCTAATTGCATGAGGAACAAGTTTGGATGAAGAAAAAGCAAGCCCGTTTGCAAAAGATTTGATTTTTGGAAGTATCTCTCTTTGTGCATTCTTTCAAAATTGCCCAACTTGTGGATGGTGTAACTTGCTCAATTTTCCACATTTTTGAGTGTTCTTGGACTTTTTGGAAAGCTCTAAGAGTCCTCTAAACAATGTCTTTAGTTTCATCTCAATTGGAGTTACCATGCTCAATATATCTTCAAAACAAAAAGTTGACTTTTTGTTGACTTTGAAAATGACCTGTAATGTTTTGAGCTATACCTCTCAAATGAAGCATTTTTGGACATTCTTGTGAGACATGAAGTTGTAGAAATTGAATTTCCTTCAAAACAAGAGGTGGTGGAAAATTTAGAAAGTATGAGAAAGTTATGATCGATCAAAGTTCGATTGACTTTTCACCTAGAAACCCTAATTTAGAAAGTTTGACTTTTGAGCAAATCTTGAGTTTTCTTGATGAATCATGATCAACCCTTGATCAAATGATGAATATAACTTCAAAATGAGGATGTTGACCAAAATTATGAAGTTTGTTGTATGTTGACCACGATTGACTTTTTGTCAATCTGTTGATTTTCAACCATCTGAGCAATTGTCTGAGGAAACTTGACTTGTAAAGCTTGAAACTTGACATGGAGAATCTTTGAAGCATATGAGGAGACATGAAGGCCATTGGAGGTGTTGGAATTTCATCTTGACTTGAGAGATACCAAACCCTAGTTTGGGTTGATTGTCTAGGAGAGAGTTTGTCTGATCAACTCTTGAGGAATCCTTGAGTATAGATGTATGAAATCTCTTGAGTAGATAGAGGGCAAATTTTGGGGTATGACACTATCCACGCATCTGAACAAGACCATGTCATGATTTCTTTTATATAACACACCTTCATTGAGAAAGAAACTACCAGCTAATATCCTCAAGGTCTTTCTATCTTTGCTTGTTGCATCAACCGGATACTCTCGAGTCATCAGGAAGTGCTTGATGTCATGATACCAGGGTTTATCATCCTTTGCCACCTCCATGGATAATATATAAGTTGGCCTCTCAAGGCGCTCAATGGTGACCTGAGGTACATCATTTTAATGGTTCACTTTGTACATAGAAGCCAAATTTCCAAGGCATCTGCCAATTGATTTTCATCTCGAGGAATATGGTGAAGCTCTATATTTAATTAAGTCATCCTCCTCCTTGCATAATCTTTGCAAGGGATTAAGCCAGGGTGAAGGGTCTCCCAATCTCATTTAATCTGATTTATTACTACAGTTGAATCACCGTACACATCAAGAATTTTGATTTTGAGATCAATGGCTTCTTCAAGACCCATTAAACAAGCTTCATATTCGGCCATGTTATAGGTACAATCAAACATCAACCTTGATGTGAAAGGAATGTGAGCTCTTTGAGGAGTGATGATCACAACACCGATTCCTTTTCCACAAGCATTCACAACTTCATCAAATACCATTCCCCATCAGGATTCCGGATCTGGACCTTCTTAAGGTAAGGTTTCATCACAATCTTTCATTTTCAACTACACTACATCCTCATCAAGAAAGTCAAGTTCAACAGATTGATCATCCTCAACCGTTTGATAAGCCAGGTATTTGCCCAGTACACTGCTTTTAATAGACTTCTGGGTGATGTATTCAATATCATATTCAGATAACAACATCTGGCAACGAGCAATTCTTCCCATAAGAGTAGGATTTTCAAAGATGTACTTGATCGAATCTATTCGAGAGATCAACCAAGTAGTAAGATTCAACATATATTGGCGCAGACATTTCACAGCACAGTCTAGAGCACAACAAGTCTTTTCCAACATAGAATATAGGGACTCACAGTCGGTGAAATTCTTGCTCAAGTAATAAATTTCATATTCTTTCCTTCTTGTTTCATCTTGATGTCCCAAAATGCAACCCATGGAGCTTTCCAACATCGTCAGATATAGAACCAATGGCCTTCCTTCAATGGGAGGAAGGAGGATAGGAGGCTCAAGAAAATACTCTTTGACACTTTCAAATGCCCTTTGGCAATCATCTGTCCATACACAACTTTGAATGATTACACGCATTTGACAATAAAAATCTCTGGGCAAACATACGAAAAGTGAACATACAAAAGTAACTGCTGCAGGCTCCAGGAATTGAGATGACGATGAAGGTCACCAAAAACATTCCCCCGTAGAGCATGATCCCCACAGCGGTGTCACTCACAACAAACCTCCCTCCAGCGGAGTATGCGTTAATCCAAGCAGTGATTCCATTCAACCAAGCAGTGTTACATCAGTCTCCAAGCAGTAACACTTCACCCCCAGTCAAGGTATTTATCCCCAGCGGATATCTCTCAGTCCTTTCCCTTTTCCCCGGTAGCGATATCGGACCGAAACTTGGTCAGATAGTGCATCGGAGGAAACTACATCTTCATCCCCCAGCCAGAGATTACAATGGGTTCCTGACTCTTCCAACCCGGTCTCCCGGCAGTTATCAAATGCTCTCCAGCGAGATCTACACTCAGAATCCCCAGTAGAGCGCCTCCTAATTTTTTCCTCAGCAGGATCTACATACAAGATCCCCAACGGACTCTCTCCCAGATTCTCCTCAGTAGGGTCTATGAGATATTCAACAAACGCGATTTTCGATCTCTATCACCTCAACCATATCTAGGCCGGGACTTGGTCGATAGTGCATCGGAGGAGTCCATGGATATCTTTCTTCTCCTTCTAGCGGGATTCTCTTACTCAATCCCAAGCGGTCGAAATCTTCAAACAGAACATCCACATCTTCTTCAAGATGGATATGTTTTGAAATACCACCATCTATCATTCATACATTTCTCATAAAGTCATAATCCATGCATATGTCATTCATATACAACATCATGCATCATACTTTGCATAAAACTAACAAATATTCTATCAAAGTTCTCTTGTTTTTTCAAAGCAGTGTGATCCTTGGCATAAGCAGGTCCGATTAAGCCCCGAATCGACGAAAACTATCGAAAGACCGCCCTTGGTTGTCCTCCGACGACAGGTCGATGTTAAGCCCGAATCGAAGGAAAACTATCGAAAGACCGCTTGGTTGTCCTCCTCGAATGGTCGAGATTAAGCCCGAATCGGCGGAAAACTATCTGAAAGACCGCCCCTGGTTATCCTCCGATAACAGGCAATGGATCAACACCCGATGCACAACAGGGAAGCTATCCACATTTTTGCCAACTACAACCTCCCTCAGAGTAATCAGCACGAAGATTTATTCTGATTCCCGATTTTCAACAGCGACTACAGAGTCTGGCGTACGACTCAGTTGTCTTGGGTGGCATCTTAAGCCCATCTCCGACTATTTGTCAACAGTGCTTCACTTTCAGAATGCTGCATATATGGTTAAAAATCAATACAAACCAATAACTTCATTCAAAAAAATGAACACGAAGTCTATCGACTCCTCAGGCATCTTAAGCCCATCTCCATGCTCCTTCTAAAGCGTCTGAGTCTAGCGTCGGCTCACTTTCCAGCAATCCTCCTATCAATAATCTCGAGTCTAACGTACGACTCATTCCCCAGCTTCTCCAAATGGCATCTGTAAGACCATTCCCGCATCATTAGCCAACCGCGAGTGCAAATTTTCAGGTGTACTCGAGTGTTCAATCATCTTCTACCTCCAGGTCACGAAAGACCAGCGTGTCAATCTAACCTTCCAGTACAAGAAGATTGAACAGGGGCAGCTGTCATACCCCAAAATTTTCCCTCCATCCTCTCAAGATATTTCATACATCCATACTCAAGGATTCCTCAAGAGTTGATCAGATAAACTCTTTCCTAGACAATCAATCCAAACTAGGGTTTTGCAATTCTCAGGTCAAGATGGACTTCCAACATCTCCAATGGTCTTCATGCCTCCTCATATGCTTCAAATATTCTCCATGTCAAGTTTCAAGCCTTACAAGTCAAGTTTCCTCAGACAATTGCTCAGATGGTTGAAAATCAGTTGTATTGGACAAAAAGTCAACTGTGGTCAACATACAGTCAAACATCATAATTTTTGGTCAACATCCTTATTTTGAAGTTACATTCATCATTTGATCAAGGGTTGATCATGATTCATCAAGAAAACTCAAGATTTGCTCAATAGTCAAACTTTCTAAATTAGGGTTTCTAGATGAAAAGTCAACTAAACTTTGACTGATCATAACTTCTTCATACTTTCTCAGAAATTTTTCCACCACCTCTTGTTTTGAAGGAAATTCAATTCTCTACAACTTCATGTCTCACAAGAATGTCCAAAAAATGCTTCATTTGAGAAGTATGGCTCAAAACATTACAGGTCATTTTCAAAGTCAACAAAAAGTCAACTTTTAGTTTTGAAGATATATTGAGCATGGAAACTCCAATTGATATGAGACCAAAGAGGTTGGTTAGAGGACTCTTAGAGCTTTTCAAAAAGTCCAAGAACACTCAAAAATGTGGAAAAATGAGCAAGATACATCATTCACAAGTTGGACAATTTTGAAAGAGTGCACAAAGAGAGATACTTCTAAAAATCAATTTTTTTGCAAATGGGCTTGCTTTTTCTTCATCCAAACTTATTCCTCATACAATTAGGAGTATCCAAGCCCAATGCCACGAATTTTTATTTTATTTTTCTATTTAATTTGGAATTTATTCATTTAAATACAAATTAAATTTAAAAATAAAGTATAAAATCAAAATTAATTGCAAAATTGATTTTTATTCCTTCCTTGAGACTCAAGCAACTCACAAAGGCCAGCAAATTTCGAAATTTGATCAAAATGGCAAGATTGGATTGGAAATTAATCAAATTTTGAAAATTTGATTTTTTACAAAAATCAAATTTGATTTGCTTTGAATGTTGATTGATTCTCTTCCAAAACCATCCCAAATCCATCCAGTATAAATGTATGATGCATACCTATCAAGAAAAAACGAAAAAATTGGCTCAAGAACCCTAACCTAAAACTGAAAAAACCGTGGCAAACAAGCAAGTGGCAATCATACTTCCAGCCGTTTTCAATCGTTTTTGAGGTGTCCAACACATTCCTTGAGTTGTTCTGAGTCGATCCAGATCCTTACTTTGCCAAAAACCATCCAGAATCGTGAAATCCGAAATCGGTTTGTTCTTGAAAAATCCAAAATCGTATTTCAATTTTCATGCATATTTAACATGTTTTGTGTTTGTTTTTGTGATTAGTAGGAAGATTGCAAGCTTTCTGGGTACTTTAATTGCATTTTCATGGCCGGAAACTCGAGATGCCATAGTTAGGGTTCCTGAGCACGTTTTGGGGTTTCTGAAATAGAAAAATTGGACCAGGAGACCTATACCAATGCGTTCGGAATGATCCCAGGAATCGAACCATGCCTTTAGAATTGATTTATATCATGTATGCTGGATTTTTGATGTTTGCCAGGGACTTAGCGTCGAGCCATGGCCGACGCTGGATTTTCAAATATTTGAAACGAAGAGGCGAAGTCTCCGAGCGAGGCAATTGAAGCGGCGTGTTTGTAACTTCGCTCTGGTTTCCAAACAGCTTCACACTTAGCTCGATTGGTTAAAGGCGTTCACTGTTCATGGATGCTCTCACACGTCTCCAGTTCGAACCATGCCAGGACCATTTGGTTTTTTCTCTTTACAAAACTCATATTTTTCATATTTTTCATTATTTAATATTTTGCATTGTTTTAATTTCTTTTCATAATTTTATTTCTGCATTAAAAAATCATAAAAAATTATTTTTCTTTTTACATTATTTTCATAAAATCTTTATTTAATTTAATAAATTAAAAAATGTAATTTTGCATGCATATTTATTTTTATTCATAATTTTGCATTTAAATCACTTTTAATTCATTTTTAATTATTAAAATACATCCAAAAAAATCCCAAAAATCTATTTTAACATATTTATAGTATTTCCAGCATGACATATTTTTCTTATTTTAAAATTTGCATTTTTCTAACATTTGTTCTCTTGTTCGATTCATATCGCATTTTCCGATTTCTCATTCTTTTACAGGTTATCTCGTTTCGGACGATTTTTCTTCTATCATTTTATTTTTCCAATAATGTAACTGTATATGGGATGTAATAGTTTAAATTAGGCCTTTATTTTTCCGCATTTTAAATTATGTATCTGCCCCAAAGCCATGTAATAGCGTAGGACATTTACCTTTCCGCACTTTACATTCCGCATTTTAATTTCCGCACCCTATAAATTGCTAGTAATTAGGCGTGTATGGAAAGATAAAATTGAACATAGCTCACTAATTTGCAAGATAAAATATTTGAATCAACACACTCTTTTCACACATGCACCCCTTAGGGTAATTCTCTCTCGTTGCCTTACGAATTCAAAATGGTCATGTCCCTCAAACGTAGAGGTATTCTAGCACCACTGCCTTCCAAACAAATCATCATAGTCCCTTCGATACAAAGATCATAGACCCACGATGTCGCCTCCGAATACATGATCTTGACCCTCGATTGTTGCCTACGAAAAATGATGATAGTCCCTTCGAATGTGCTAGGATACTTCCTACAAGTTGCCTTCTATGACCATCCGATGTCCCTTCGAATGTCCCGCTTACATCCAACGAATGGAGTTACCTACCAACTAATGGTATGGATGACGCTATTCTAAAGGAACGTAACAATACAAAAAAACGACCAATTCTGAGTAGGTAATAAGACTTTTAGTTGCTTGCTCTATCAAAAATGCTTTTCACACCACACACTTTTGTCAAAGTTCAAACTCTTTTCAAAAACAAAACATTTCCAAACACTTTGTATACATTACTACATGAATCATTACAAAGTCAAAGCGAAATGCCTTTTCAAAACATTTTTTCAAACACACAGAAAGCAATTTTTAAAGTGATCTAAGAGCAACTAAGAGCCCGTAGATAACTACGGATGGAAAGGGGTGCTAATACCTTCCCTTTTCATAACCTTCTCCCTTACTCAGAATCTAACGAAGGTCTTTTTCTTGTACTTTTACCTTCCCTTAATTGGATAAAAATAAAAGTCGGTGGCGACTCTTGCTATCCGCACATTTGCGATACAAAAACTAAAAAGTCAGTTCACCGTATCACAGTCACCTCCAAACCCATCTCTAGCTTACTTCACCAACGCAAAGGCATTAAGATTAGATACTCTATACTGACTGTCAGCTCTAAAACCATTTCTAGCATCCAGAAACTAACAGATAATCATCCTTGGTAAGAATTTAAGCAATCTATCTCTAGTAAAGCTCAAATCCCTAACATAGAGTAAAAACCTAAGACAATCACCAACACAGATTCATAAAGCAAGCTTTATACAACGTCAAGGGCGACAAATATACATGATTTGTGAGTATATATACATACAAAACCCAATAAAAGAGATTACAAAGAGAAGAGAAGAGAAGAAGAGGAACCAAACATTTATTGGTTTGTGAACACCAATCGACGAGAGATTCGATGAGAGATCATCCAAATGCAAGCTCCAATGTTGTTTTCTAAGCAAATCTATCAAAAAATGATATTGATGGTGTTGGGACTCAAACATACCTCACCCATGACCTAAAAATGTGTTTTTAGCCCCTTTTAAAGATTTCTGAAATTGCAGGGCGCGCTAAGCCTGGTATTTTCGCGCTCAGCGCGGTCTGCACTGTCCTGAAAAATATCAGCATCTTGTTTTTGCCATAACTTGAGAACCATAACTCGGAATTGCGCTCGGTTTGAAGGAATGGAAAGCTTATTAAATTTCCTATCTAACCATGATAAAATATCAATCAAATTGATGACTTTTATTCTTTGATTTTGAGCCTTATTCATTGATGAGTTGCTCAAATCGCGCGTTTGAAGCCCTGTCTTCGACACTTTATTACTCAATGCTCCAATTATGAATGAATACCTATAAAAGAGATGAAAAACTATCAAATGATACAATATTTACACAAAAACTCAATTATTCTATTATGCACACATTTATACAAAAAGTGGGGGATTTATTCGAAGAATATCAACAAAAGAACTGATAAGTGCCACTAAACATATATACAAAATAACTAAATTTTGTCCCTTATCAGGCATTTCATGCTCTAATTCATCTTCAACAATGACATTGACTCCTGGAACAGTAGGATCAAGATAACCAGCACTTCGGAAAACATTTGGATATTGAGCAGTAGTAGTTCCCGACTTCAGCATTTCTCTCCTGATATTCGTGGAAAAGCCTAAACTAAAACCATTCTTATTCACCTTTGGGTCGATAACTTGTCCCCAAGCATTGCTAGAACCTTTTTGAACCACATGGCGGGCATATTTCAACGAAGCAATAAAATCTTCACTCTTTTGGACATTATCAATAGACAAAGCTTCGAAATGCATTTCAACAGTGGCTTCATCAGCTTCTACTATGGAAAAGGAGAATAAATGAGAAAACAACATAGCTTGTTCTCCCTCCACAATAATCACTGCACCTTCATGGAAAAACTTCAATTTCTGATGTAGGGTCGAAGTCACAGCACCGGCCATATGAATCCAAGGTCGTCCAATCAAACAACTATAAAAAGGAAATATATCCATTACTTGGAAAGTAATTTGAAATAGATGTGGGCTAATGTGAATGGGAAAATCCACTTCCCCAATAACAGATTTACGAGAACCATCAAATGCCTTCACAATGGTACCACTAGGATGCATCGACGTACCTTGATATTTAAGCTTTGAAAGTGTACTTTTGGGAATGACATTCATCATAGAGTCATTATCAATAAGCACGTTGGATAATGCATCATTCTTGCAATTGATGGAAATGTGCAAAGCCATGTTGTGATTCCTCCCCTCAGCAAGCAACTCTTCATCACTGAAACTCAAATTATTGCAAGTTGTGATATTTCCAACCACACTATTAAAAGTTTCCAAAGGCACACCATAATCAATAAATGCATGATCTAAAACCTTCATCAAAGACTCTTTGTGAGCTGAGGAATTCATCAACAAAGCCAGAATTGAAATCTTCGATGGTGTCTGCACCAGGTGCTCAACAATCTTGTAATCATTAATTTTGATAATCTTCAATAAATTGTCCATTTCTTTATCTTGGGTTATCCCACTATTCTACCCTTTAACCTTCTTGGGTTCAGTACTAGTTTCCACAATCTTCTTACCATCATCAGTCAAACATGGAAATACAGGAGCAAACACACGACCATTTATAGTCATTCGACTAGCATCATCAATATTTCCTACCTGAGGTAACGGTTGAATTGGAACCTCAACGTCTCCTTCTAGAATGGTGGCATTGTATTTGTATGGCACAACCTTATTGTAACTTTACGGGACAGGTCCATGTAAGCTAATAACCAAAGGAGTGATTGTTGGCTTAATGTAATAGGTCACTTCCACAGGAGTGGGAATATCAAAATGTGGCACAATGACGTTTACATTTGCTTCTTCACCAGACTCATCAGTGGAGAAATACTCATCAGCAAAAATGCATTCATCATCAGATTCATCAAACGATCCTTCAATCATATTGATGTTAATTGTTGAAACCAACCCTGCTTATTACAATCTGAGTAATGCCTTCATCTATCAGAAGTTGAATATCTCTTTTCAGAACATCATAACCACGATGATATGTGCTACATACTGAGCATTCAATATACTAGTGTACCTCTTGCGCTTCAATGAAATTGAACTTGGCTTGTAAATTCACCCAATTAGCATTAGTCTCATTCACATCACGGATTTGAACTTCTCTAGGAGGACCATAAACAACATTTACTTAAACTTCAGGCTCATCCTTTAACCTGATAACTTGAATAAGGTTCCTCTCCATAATATCTTGAAGATCACTCTTTATCTTATCACAACCATGAGTATCTTCGCTGCACACATTACAAGCAGCATGATCATGAGTGCAATAAACAACTTTATAGAGAGCAGCATGCATCTTCCCAAGATCTTCAATGATCGAATTCACATCATAAACCCTTATTTCTCCGCCAATCATATTCACAACATTCCTATGCTTTGGCAATGGATTCCCTTGCACATTAGGACTCATGTCTTTGAAGGACAAAATACCCGATTTAACCATATTTTTCACTTCTGACTTCAACGAATAACAACTTTTGACATTATGCCCTTGAATGCCTTGGTTGTATGCACAAGTCTAATTAGCCTTGTAATACAATGGCAAAGGGTTTGGAACAGTTGGAGGTGCCCTTGGTTGCACCAAGTGCCTCTGAATCAATGCTGGATACAACTGTTCATAAGTCATCAAAATCAGATCAAACGGTTCTCTCTTTGGGCCTTTGCCTTGTTGAGATGCTTTGTTTTAAGGGATAATAGTTGGAGTTGTAGCAACAACAGGGGTAATAATAGCAACTTGTTGGTTCTGAGGACATCTGTTAGGAGGTCTGGTTCTCCTTTCCTGAACATTTGCATTTACTTCTTCTTTCTTTTTAGAGAATCCAAAGGATGGCTTCTTAGCTCCACTTGATCCTTCTTCTTTCGACAATCGTCCCTCTCGGACAACCTCTTCTAGACGGATTCCCATGCTTACCATTTCAGCAAAATCATTAGGTGCACTGGCCACCATCTTCCTATAATAGAAAGGACCCAAAGTCTTAAGAAAAACCTTGGTCATCAATTGCTCGCTTAAGGGATGTATAACCTCTGTTGCAAGTTCACGCCATCGTTGAGAATACTCTTTGAAGGATTCCTTATCTTTTTGAACCATTTCCCTTAGCTGATCACGGTCGGGCTCCGCGTACATATTATAATTGTAATGCTTCACGAAGGCTTCACCCAAATCATTGCATGTATGAATGTCACTGTTATCTAGATTCATGTACCATCTCAAAGCTGCACTGGTCAAACTATCTTGAAAGAAGTGAATGAGTAGACGCTGATCTTCAGTATGAGTGGACATACTTCTTAAATACATCATCAAATGGTCAGGAAGACAATAATTTCCCTTGTACTTCTCAAACTCTAGAACTTTGAATTTAGCAGGCACTTTCACATTAGGAACTAAGCACAGATCGTTGACATTGTCACCAAACAACTCTTTCCCCTTGAGGGATTTCAGCTCTTTCTACATTCCATAATCTTGAATAACCATTGACTAGCTTTAGTTCAGAGAATTTTTGAACTATATTCATGGTTCTTTTCTTTGTAGACTGATCATTAAATGTGGAAGATTTGATTGATGCCAAGACATTCATTGGGACATTATGATCAGCTGACTTCAAACTTGTATTGTCCTTTAGGAAATTCTTGTCTACAGATTGTTTATATTTCACATTTGTCTCTAGAGGGAACCATAAATAGCCATTGTCTTTGTTTCTTCTACCCTTCAAAGTGACTTCACGATTCTTGTTTGTAATGATACATTCAGCTCTTGTGAAGTTCACATTAAATCCTTGATCACATAGTTGACTTATGCTTATCAGGTTGGAAGTTAGCCCTTTAACAAGTAATACACCATCAATGTTAGGAAACTTAACATTGCGTATCTTTCCTGTTACTTTGATTTCACCCTTCATTCCATCTCCAAAATTGACATAACCAGTTGGGTGATCTTGAAAATTAACCAATAGGTTTTGCTTTACTGTCATATGCCTTGAGCATCCATTGTCAAAATACCAGTCTCCTGTGGTTTTTACTGTGGGTGACGTGTGAGCTAAGAAACATGATGCATTTGTTTTAGGAATCCACTATTTCTTTGGTCCAGCTTGAGTCACATTTGATTGATGTGTAGAGTTTGGGTAACCATACAACTTGAAACATAATGGTTTTATGTGACCATATCTTCCAGAGTCATGACATCTCCAGTGTTGATGTCTTCTATTATGCTGTCTGTAATTATTCCTTCTGTGATGTTGAAACATTTAATTCGACATCTTAGGTTCAACCTGATTTTGAGTAGATTCCATAGAAGACTCCCTTGTACCATTGTACCCTAGTGCACTCATGTCTCTTGCAACTCTTCCATCTTGAAGTATCTTGTCCAGTGTCTCAGATCCACTATTTAGCATTTAGACATATTTGGTCATCGGATCAAGGTCTCTTTTTAGCACAGTTACTTCACCTTCAAGCTTCTTAATCATTTCTAGATGCTCATTCTTTATGTCATAAAGTTGTAGTATAAGCTTCTTCTACTTCTCATTCTCCTTGAAAACTTCAACACTTTTGATGCATAGTTATTTGTATGTAGCAGCAAGTTCCTCAAAAGTCAGTTCTTCATCACTAAAATCTCCATCAAAAATATGTGTACCAGTCAGGGTTGTTACATGTTTGGCTGATTTCTCTTGTATCTCCTCTTCAGAGTCTTCATCTAACCATAATACATTCAACCCTTTGTCTTCTCTTTTGAGATGGATTGGACAGTCTCATTTGATGTCACCAAAGCCTCCATATTCATATCACCTTAGTTCTCTTCCTTAAGTATATCTTTCCTCAGTTTCTACTTTCTTCCTAGAGTTACCTGTTCTCCTGATGTCGTATGGGATGTTACTGACATTAGGTTTTGAGCTTCCCTCCATCCTTTTTAGTACTTTGTGAATTGTCTTCCAAGGAGAACTATGGTGTTTGACAGACCTTCCTCAATGTCCAAATCATATTCCTCACTTTTCTCTTCAGTGTTGGTCTTAAAAGCTATGCTTTTGGGCTTCTTCTCAGACCTCTCATTAATGTTGTTGATATCCTGAGCTTCTTCAATATCTGTTACCTTCATATCAAATCTCTTAGGTTGAAATCTAAGCATCTTCCTTACCAGCTTCTCTTCTTAATCTTCTCGCCTAAGGAATTGCAAGTGAAATTTCTAGCAGCAGATACGTAATGTCACAGAGAATGTTATGACACTGTATCTGACAAACTGTTAACAATTCACACAGTAATTTAAACAGCAGTAAAGAACACAATCAATTATTTACCCAGTTCAGTGTGTAACTACACCTACATCTGGGGGCTACCAAGCCAGGGAGGAAATCCACTATTAGTAGTATTAATTCCGGAATAAACCAACCAGTTTATCTCCTTCACTTAAGACCTACCCAATGTAACTTCAATCTACGTCCTACTTAGACCTGAGTTCCTACTCACTCCCCCTCAATCACAGCAGTGATATCAACCTATTGTTTAATAGAATTGTGAAGACATTCTTCAATAAACAAACTTGATTTTGCTTCAAAGCTTTAATCAAGAGACACAACACTTGCGCTTCAAAGTTTTGAGTGATAAGCTACGCTTACAACCAAATCCTAGTCCAAGTCACTTATCACAAGATAATTGCTTGGCTCACAAGAATAACTAAAACACAAATTACAGACTGCTTATTGTTCTTCTCAGAAAAGGCGCAGCACACAGTATCAAGGTTTTCTTGATAATATAGAAGCAGTAAAGTCTTCAACTTGGGCTTCCATAATTATAGCTAGGGTTAACCAAAGTTAACCTAAAGACTTGGCCTCTTCAACATACCAAATTAGGGTTAAACGAGTTTAACCTTAAAACCACATGAGCACATGATCCAACAAACTAATCCATAATAAAACAGCTCAGCAGAATCCTGAAAACTCTCAGGAACAGTAAATCTGCATAACAGTATATGTTGCATAGAATGTCATAACATTGGTCATGACATCAGTCATCTTTCTTGCAGATTTCCAGCATAACAGTTCATAACCAATATGAGTTGTACTTGTATAATTCTTCTTCTACAGAATTTATCTTCTACTCAGAATGTCATGACATCAGTCAAGACATTTACATCAACTGGTTTTACCAAAAATTAAGCCTAACATAAAAACAATTACAAACTTCCCCTTTGGCAAAGTTTTGGCTAAAACAAACTAAGCTATCAGAGAACCAATGCAGCAGAAAAATAAAACAACCAATCTAAGCCAACTAAGCTAAATAAACAGAACCTACCAAAGATAAATTCAACCCATAATTTCTTCTCCCCCTTTTTAGCCATAAAAGGGCCAAAGGTACCATTACATAATCCCAAAAGTAATGATATATAAGTAGCAGAAGAATTAACATACATCCAAGTTATGAATTACAATCATCCAAAACAAACAAAAGCAAACAAAAGTGACATCAGTAGCAGCAAGTAACAGCCAGAGCAGCAGCTGTCTTGACATATCAGCTAATAGTAGGCATTAGGCACTATCTCCTCTTGAAGGAGCACTATGGTAAGTATCTTCCTCTGATGAACTGCTTGCAGCACCAGCCTGTTGCTCTTCTTCAGCATCCTCATGCAAGTCCTCTACACCATCCTCATCTAGCCTTTCATCCTCAACCTCAGTGTCTTCTTTCTCCTGCTCCAAGGTAGTGATCAGCTCTTCAAGAGTTTTCTTTCTTGCTTCAAGCTCCCTGCAGGTCTCTCTCAGCAAAGCAATGACATCATCCTTATGAGAATTAGCTTTGACATTTGATGTCTCAGCAGATGTCATGACAATGCCAGGGACATGTTTCCCCTGAAACAGCTTGTAGTGGAAACCAAGAGCAGAAGCTCTTTTACAAATAGAATCCTTTTCTACTAGAATATCAGGATATTGGTCAATGATAATACCACATAGGAGGGAGGGAAAGGCTATGGGACCTTTAATTGCATAGCTTTCTGCATGCTTCATGGTTTGCTCAAAAATGTAGCTGCCATAGTCAAATTTTGTTTTGGTTCCAACTGCATAGATGAATCTTCCCAAACCAGTGGAGATGGTTGATTTGTGATTGGTGGGAACCCAGTTAGCTACACAAATTTTGTGCAGTATGGCAAACTTCACACTGAGCTTGCTAGCAGTTAGCTTCCCTTTCAAGGGCCATTGCTTGACTTGCTTGGTTGTGATGGTTTGACAAACCTGGTTGTCAGTAACTTCAATCTCAGGTTGAGCATCATCAGGCCTTCCCAAGTACTTGTTGATCATAGTAGAAGAGAATTTCACCTTCCTTCCTCACACATAAACACTCTTAAAGTCAGCTGAATTTCCATCAGCACATCCATCAGACGAATTTACTATGAATTCTTTGACAAGAAACTCATAGCAGTTGGAAAACTTTAACACTGTCTTCATCAGGCCAGCAACCTTGATGAGATCCATGCCTTCCTTGCACTCAATGGCACTTCTGTTCAGCTCCCTCTCTAATGCAATCCTTTTCAGAAACACATACTTCCACCAGCTTGCATTTTCTGGATGGTGAAAGGAGATATTGTCAATTGCAACCTCAGGAACCTTAGGCAGTTTGCTAGAAGAGAGTTTCTTCCTGAGAGGAATTTCTGGAACATTGCTCTCAACATCAAAATCAAAATTTGATTCCTCATCAGATTTAGAGGGTTCAGGAGCCTTTCTCTTCTTGGACATAGGAGTTCTCTTAGGTTTAGAGAGACTGCCAACAGATTTCACCCTACCCTTCCCTTTGGAAGTTGCATGCAGCCTTTTGGTCCTTTCCAGCTTCTTCTTCAACCTTGCTCTCAGGCCTAGAGTTCTCATGAACATCTTTAGTAGCCTTCTCTTTGGGGGGGCTTTGGACAACACTCTTCTTTTCTTTTCTAGACTTCATCCTTCTTGCTATGCTAGGGTTGACACTAGCAATTAAGTCATTGTCAGAAAATTCTTCATCAACATCAATAACAGGGGGTTCAACAGCCTTGTCAGTAGGGGTCTGGTGATCATCAGGTTTCTCTGGAGATTTCTTAATGTTTTCTTTAGGTGTCTCAGGATATTTCCTAAT
Organism: Vicia sativa; assembly: GCA_021764765.1. Lineage (NCBI taxonomy): Eukaryota > Viridiplantae > Streptophyta > Magnoliopsida > Fabales > Fabaceae > Vicia > Vicia sativa. The sequence continues at coordinate 26,729,281 of CM038796.1, read as the reverse complement.
ATTGTCATCAGATGTCTCAACATTCTAAGTGACATTTGGATCACTTTCTAAATTAGGGCTAGCAGTTTCTTGGTTCAATGGAACAGAACACCAGGAAGAAAGTGATTTTCATTAAGAATCCTAGTGACTAGTCTAGCAATAGCTTGATGCACATAAGCAGAACCTTCCCTATTTGCTATCTCTGAAGGGATAGAAGATGATGGTTCAACAGTCTTACCAGATGGAGAAGCTTGTGATCTTCTTGCATGTCTGGTACGCAGCTTCTTGACCTTTGTAGGATCAGTTGCCATGGCATGAAGAGGAGTGACCTCAAGAACATCAGCATCCATGGGGTTTGTGTTTTCCCTAGGTCCTGAGTTAGTGGATGAAGAGGACACAGTTGCCTTTGATGAAGATGATGATGACACTGATTGTTGAGACATCTTGAGAGATTGAGAATAAAAGTGACAGCAAGTTTGAAAATTTCTTTTGAGGGAATGGAGAGTGATACAGCAAACTGAAAAGAGTGAGATATAAATATGTCTATTCCTCTTCTTAAAGTTTTGGAAAGAGAGAGAGAAACAATTAATTAGCCCAATCAGAATTAACTTGAATAAAATATCTCTTTCACCCCTTGTATTAAGCAAAATTAATTGCTACATCTCTTCATATTGGCAAATACCCAGTTTGCCCCTTAAGTTTTCAAACTGATTAGCATCAAGTGCCTTGGTAAAAATGTCAGCCAATTATAGTCAGTGGCAACATGTTCAAGCTTAATCACCTTCTCCTCCACAGGATCTCTGATGAAGTGATGTCTAATGTCAATATGCTTAGTCCTGTTGTGCTGTATAGGATTCATGGATATGGTAATAGCACTCAGGTTGTCACAGTAAAATGTCATGACATCTTGTGTGACATTGTACTCAGTCAACATCTGTTTCATCTAGATCATTTGAGAACAACTACTACCAGCTGCTATGTATTCAGCTTCAGCAGTAGATAGAGACACACAGTTTTGTTTCTTGTTGAACCAAGAAACAAGATTGTTTCCCAAAAAGAAGCATCCTCCAGAGGTGCTCTTTCTATTATCAGCACTACCAGCCCAATCAACATCACAATAACCAGACATAATTGGTTTACATCCATGAGAGTACAACATACCATAATTGTAAGTTCCACTCACATACTTCAGAATCCTTTTCACCTGATTGATGTGACTTACTTTGGGTTCATCCTGGTATCTTGCACATAATCCAACTGCAAAGGCAATGTCAAGTCTGTTGGCTGTTAAGTATAGCAGACTTCCTATCATGCTTCTGTACAAGCTTTGATCGACATTTATCCCACTTGTGTCTTTGGACAACTTTAGATGAGTAGGTGCAGGAGTCCTTTTATGACTAGCATTCTCCATCCCAAACTTCTTGACAATATTATTTGCATACTTGCTTTGAGAGAGAAAAATTGAGTCTTCCATCTGTGTGACTTGTAGTCCAAGAAAGTAGGTCAATTCTCCCGTGAGACTCATTTCAAATTTAGCTTGCATCTGGTTAGCAAAATGTTTAACCATTTTATCTGACATTCCTCCAAACACTATGTCATCAACATAAATTTGAGCTACCATTATCTTTCCTCCTTCATCCTTGACAAAAAGAGTTTTGTCCAAACCTCATTTCCTGTATCCTTTGTCAGTGAGGAACTTTGTCAATCTTTCATACCAAGCTCTAGGAGCTTGTTTCAGACCATATAATTCTTTCCTTAATTTGTAAACATTATCAGGACAGTTTGGATCCACAAACCCTTTAGGCTGTTCCACATACACTTCCTCATTTAAGTACCCCTTTAGGAAGGCACTCTTCACATCCATCTGAAACAGCTTGAACTTTAGAAGACAAGAAACTCCCAAGAGAAGTCTGATTGACTCCAGTCTGGCTACAGGAGCAAAAGTCTCATCAAAATCAACCCCTTCAACTTGAGTGTATCCTTGAGCAACAAGCCTTGCCTTATTCCTGGTGACCACTCCTTCAGCATCTGACTTGTTCTTGTAGATCCACTTTGTGCCAATGATGTTTGTTCCTTCTGGTCTAGGAACTAACTCCCATACTTCATGTTGTTTGAACCGGTTCAATTCATCTTGCATTGCTCCAGTCCAGTATTCATCAGTCAAAGCCTCTTTAACATTTCTTGGTTCAATCTTAGACACAAAACAAGAGTTTGAGATGATTTCTCCAGATCTTGTAGTGACTCCACTTTTAGGATCTCCTATGATGAGTTCCTTAGGATGATCTTTCAGAATTCTGATGGAAGGATCTTTGTTAGCTTCCTTTGATTCAGTCTCTGATGGAGTAGGAATAGGCACATCGTCCTTTTTAGACACTTGTGGTGAAGTCTCAAAGAATGTCTCAACATCATATGGGACATTTGTTTCCTCATAGTGATCATCAACTATGACATTTATAGATTCCATCATAACTTTGGTCCTAGAATTGAATACCCTATATGCTCTGTTGTTGGTAGAGTATCCCAGGAATATTCCTTCATCACTTTTAGAGTTCATCTTTCTCCTTTGTTCACGACCTGTCAGAATATAGCATTTGCTTCCAAAGACATGGAAATACTTCACAGTAGGCTTTCTTCCTTTCCATATTTCATAAAGGATGGATGATGTTCCCTTTCTCAAAGTGACCTTGTTGTGAACATAACAGGCTGTATTCATAGCTTCAGCCCAAAAATGAATAGGAAGCTTCTTGGCATGTATCATTGCTCTGGCAGATTCCTGTATAGTCCTGTTTTTCCTTTCCACAACTTGTTGCACCCCAAAATTTGCCCTCCTATCTCGATTTTATCTGGTCTAGGCTTTGCATTTATCATGACACTCACGTGCATTCATACCACTGGTTCTATGGTTTCGGGTTGGAGTTGATTCCCAAAGATTTTCCGTTGAACGGAAAAGTTGTGGTGCTTTCAACCAATCTAGGATATTGGGAAAACGACGAGGTTTAATATTAAATCTTATCCGTTCATATCTATCAGTTTCCAGGGCTTGGTGTTCGATTGTTGAATTGAATGGTCTGTTCTTGGTGGAGCTACGGAAGTCTGGTTATTTTGAATGTCATTACCTCCTGTCACGAGTTTGGGTTTTGCTGTTGTTTCGAGTTCATTGTTCAAGATGTAAAAGGGTGGATATTGATTATCCGTTTATTGATCAACATTTCCAGTTCTAGTGCATTTGGTTTGCTCGTCAACTTTATTCGTTTCTTGGCGATAGTTGATGTATGTGAAAATATTCATCCAGAGGGCTTGTTTACAAGATTTACGAATGTCAAGATGCCGCATGTTTAGATCTTTTCCTGTCACGTTCATCGCTCGCAATATTCAAGACATTCATTGAAAAATTAGGAGTTTCTTTATGAAATTCGCTTGGTTTCCAATCTTTTTTCTGCTACCAAACATGTTTCGATTTGCGGATGCGGTGACAATACCATTAATTTCAAGGGGAACCTATCACCCATTTCTTAAGGGAAATCATGGAATCGCCAAATTGACCAAGGTTCGGAATCAAGAATTTTATTTGAAACTTAGAGTTAGTTTTAATTCTTTGTTTCAAGTGGCAAAAGGCTCGGGATTTTTTTTTACATGAGCGGATCAACATGAGAGCTTTATGGCCGGGAAATTCAAAAGGATTTAAGTATTGCTCATTTCTAAGTCATCAAGACTACGGATTAGAATTATAGATTGATGTGGAATTGGATACACTTGTTAATCAATATTTCAACATAGTTTGTTTTAACCAATTTAATTTTGGTTCATGACAAATTTTTGGGATATTTGATGCACAATGAATTTCCAACTTTTATACACAATCAAGATTTCAATGAGGTGCATATTTCTCAAAGCTTGTGTTCATAAAATTCCAAGATTTCCAAGATTGCTCTAAAAGTTTTTTATTGTACAAGGACACGAATCAAGTTATATGCTACAATTTGTCAAATCCTAAAATGCAAGTTTCAATCCAAAAGCCAAACAAATTCATTCAATATTCAATTTCCTTTCCTTGTCATTCAAGTTTCAAAGTCATATTCGAATTCAAAATAACACCCGTTTACAAGGTAGAATCAAACTTCCGAATTCAACATTCACTTAACTTTAGTTTGCACAAATGCTACATGAGTAATCGAATTCACAATGTCAATTTGAATTTGTGATATTATAAAATTTCAAGGTTTCTAATACAAGAGTTCCTAGATTACAAGTTTTAAGTTCTAACATCATGCTACAAATGTTATATCCTAATCCTAGATTCTATTGAAGTTTCGTTGTTCTTTGGCTTCTATGTTTTCTTGCTCTATCTTCGAACCATGCTTTCTTGACCAACTTTCCTTCACCACTTTTCCAAGCTTGTGCCATAGCTCACATTCATGAAACAAAGAAAAGAAATTGGTTAGTGAAGTAAATGGACAGCATTAGCAAGTTTCAAAACAGTTTTTTATCTCATCATTAGGGGGAAACAATTGGGATCAGGTTTATGTCGAAATTGTTTCTCATTCATATTCGGGCAACCACCCTTTTGCAAATCGCAACTCATGGTTGGTTCACAAAAGGGGGTGTGGTTCAGAAACCATCACCACCACTAAAGCTGCTGCAAGTACAATGTAATGCTGTCCTATAATCAGAAAATGCAGAGCAGCCCATAATCAGAAAACAATAGCAGCCCAACAAAGTTTCAGAAAGTGTTTCAGCCCATCAAGTCATTCTGCTAAATCCAGTACAGGGAAAGAACAAAGCTGGCATATTGCTTCCTAACCAATAGGTCAAAAAGAACATAATACCAAAGCCCAATGTTTCGGTTTTTTGTCCAAACAGCCCTGTTCCCAAACTCTAGCATTAGAACAAACCCTAACTCAGACAGTATAAAAGCAGTAAAAAGCACAGTAATCAAGGGGAGATAACTGTTCACTGAAAACCCTAGCCGCAAACATCAGACATTCAAAAACCCAGAATACCAAACAGCATACAAAAATCCCAAACAGCATACAAAATCCCAGAAACGGCATACGAAATCCCAGAAACAAACATTTCGAATCATCATTTCCCAATCGTTTCCCCCTTCAGAAATTCGAAAAATAGCCAGAAAGAAGAAATTCGAAAGTGTGTGTATGTCCATGGCATCAAATCTGCACCCTCCTGCTTAAGCCATCAGATCTGCCAAAGGTCCAGATCCAACGCTCCAGGACGGTGGACCACAGCATGCCTCATGGGAACTCTACGCAGGATCCAGCAGCTTGGTTTTGGGCTTGGGCTCCGTTTGCTGTTTGCACCCTCCAGTTTAAAGCTCCAATCAGGCCCATTTCTAAACCCTCTCTTTAAATTCAATACTATGCAAGTTTTTATATATAATGATGTATTAAATAATGTTTGGCATATGGTAGTTTTTTGTTTGTTGAATTATCGATTAAATTGTTAGTTGATTTTTTCATCAAGTGAAAAAATATCTATACTAATAATTATTTAAATTCCGATTTGTATTGTGTGTTAATTTATTTTCTTTTATTATCCGCTATTACATTATCCGCTTGTTTGTTTATTACACGATTGTACACTCCACTCTCACATTAATATAAAAACAACAACGCCTCCGCTCTCTCTCATTTTTGGTTACCCACACCAAATTCTCTAAGGGTCTCATGGTTGGGGATGGGCATGGCCATCCTCACGAGGTTAATTAAGGCCCTCGTTGCCTTGATTAATCATAACCCGAAAGATAATTGGTCCATATACCAATCACCATGCACCAGGGTCTCATGGTTGGGGATAGGAGCACCTATCCTCACGAGGTTAATCAAGTCCATATACTTGGTTAATCATAACCCGAAATATCATTTCTCTATGTCCAACGCCGCAATTTTCAGCACACTTTCAAATAAAAAAATAGTGTTATGGTACTTAATTAAATTGTTAGAGGTTCGCCCAACGATTTAATTAAAATGTAAAGTATTTGGGCCATTAGAGGGAAACTCAATGACTCGAATACTTTATTCCATACACTTGAACATTTAAAACACTTTCAAATTAAATTAATTAATTGAATTTGTTTTCTAAATCAATTTTTTACAAAACAAAAAAAAAACAAAAACATAGTGATATGGAATTTAATTAAATTGTTAGAGGTTCGCCCGACGATTTAATTAAAATGTAAAGTATTTGGGCCATTAGAGGGTAACCCAATGACTTAAATGCTTTATTCCATAACACTTAATAAAAGTGAACTTTGTTTCACCTCACTCCTTTCATAATAAAGATTTTGGATGAGAGAAGATTGGTTGACCTCAATCACCAATCTCGAGTATTGAATCGTTAGAGGACCTCCCAACGTTTTGGTACTTGTCATCTACAATTAAAAACAATTCAACCCATTCAAATCCTTTTTCGCTCGTATGCGATTATCAAAATTAAAAAAATTTTCAATTAAAATCAATACAACCAATTCAAACATTTTCAACCAGAACTACGGAGTTTTGACTTTCCCATTGCACGAGGGAATACGTAGGCACGCGGTTTCAAACCGTGTCAAACTCAAAATAATAACAAACAAATCCCGTTTTCTTCTTTCTTATTTACAATTTAGAAATTAGCGATCACACACACACAAACACATTTTGAACTAAATGGGTCCCATCGAGTACGATGGACGTAAGGGGTGCTAATACCTTCCCCTTGCGTAACCGACTCCCGAATCCATGCTTTTTGGTCTTGTAGACCGCCTTATCCAATTTTTGTGGGTTTTATCTATATTTCCCCGTTCTTTTTAGAACAAATAAAATTAGGTGGCGATTTCATTGTTTTTGAAAATTCATTTTAAATGATTTTTGAAAATCGAGTTGCTTCACAACTCCATTTTGTTGAGGAGTTATAGGTGAAGAGAACTCATGATTGATTCCTTCTAGGGAATAGAACTCATCAAACTTACTATTTTCAAATTCCTTTCCATGAGCACTTCTGATTCTAACAATGCATCCTTCTTTTTCTCTTTGAAGTCTCTTGCACAATTCCTTAAAGACATCAAATACATCAGATTTTACCCTAATGAAGTTTATCCAGGTAAATCTGGAAAAATCATCCACAACAACATATGCATATCTTTTTCCACCAATGCTTTCCACCTGCATGAGACACATCAGATCCATATGCAAAAGCTCTAGCACCTTAGAGGTGGTTAGATGTCTTGAATTTGGATGTGACATTCTAGTTTGCTTTCCAACCTGACATTCACCACAGACTCTCCCTTCATCAATCTGAAGTCTTGGTATCCCTCTGACAGCCTCTGTGACACCCCAAATTAATTCAAGTATTAAATAATTAGGAATTTGATTATTAATTTAATTAAAGGCTTAATTAATAATATTTTGGATTAAATGGATTAATTAATTATTTAATTAAAAGGAAGGTTGGGGTGTAAGGTTGAATTGGAGGTGTGTGGAGTAAAAAGCTCTACTAAATAATAACTAATTTATTTCTATTATTTGGCAATAATAAAAGGAATATAAAAAGGAATATAAAAAGGAAAAGAAGGAAAAAGAAGGTTATTTGGAAAAGTCATCATACGTGAAATTGGAGAAGAGAAGAGAAAAGAGGAAAAAGTCAAACGCCAGGAAATTCGAAGAATCATCGCGAGGTAAGGGGTGATTTCATTAGATTATAATGTCTTATGGGTTTCGGAAATCAATTGGATGATTGGGTATGTTAAGACACTTGAAATTAGATGATTTAGGTTTGTAGGATTATCCCTAATTGTGTCGGATTATAGGAATTGGAACCGTCAGTGTGTTAAATAATTAATGGGAATGGTGAAATTATGATGCATGCTATTGTGTTGATGTGTACTGGTTGTATTTTGGTGTTCCTAATGCTATAATTCGTATGGGAATGAAAAGGAATGAATTGGGATACATAATGTTGTCAGAAACTGGGATTTTTGGTACTGCAGGTCGCAGGAACCGGTTCCCATGTGGGAGGAACCGGGTTCCTGGTACAAAATGGCAGGGGGAAGAAATTTGGGTTTCTGGGAACCGGTTACTCCTGGGGAGGAACCGGGTTCCCAGTTCAAAATTTCCAAAAAATCTATTTGTATACGTGGGAACCGGTTCCCAGTATGGGTGATCCGGGTTCCCCATACAAATTTCCAGGGGGCGTGTTTTTGAAAAATGTGGGAACCGGGTTCTCCCAGGGAGGAACCGGTTACCACTGTGTTGAACTTCAAAATACTTAAAACTTTAAAAATTCATATTTTCCAAACTGTAACTCTGATTCGAGTGCCGTTTTCGGCAGAATTTCTTAAATTAAAAATAATATCTTATAAAACGAGAAAAATATTATTTTATGAAAATTATTTTTAAAAGAGTCGAACCCCCGATTTTTGAAACTTTAGTAGTTTAGGGACGATGGAGAATGGTTTGTAAAATTGTTTCGATTTAGCGATTGAGAACTAATGCTTTTATGTTGTGCCTGATATTCATTCTGATTGAGTTGTTATCATGTGATAGATTGGTATTGGCATTTATGTGGAATTATGTTGTGATCATATTCCGTTGATTTAATGTTGCATGCTTTTATGGTGCATGCATAAGCATTGTTTATGATTCATTCCCATTGTGTGGAATTGAACTTGCAGGGCCAATAAACTTACCAGTGTACAGAGGTAGTGAGGCTAGATTCTTGACCCAGTGGTTATGGGTGAATCATTGATTGACGCTGTTTCCGAGTGTAATGAAACAGGGTGTGGACTTGGTTCACGTTGGTACCACATGCATAGAGGCTGCATTGCATATGGGATTGTAACATGCTAGGATGGTTTCCAGTGTTGCAATTTCCATTGATTGTTTTATTTGCATAATGAATTGTGTGCAATGTATTTGTGAACTGAACTATGATTATGTTATTGATAGTGGACTAACGTATTGAATTGTTCCGTTGTATTTAAAAACGTATAATGCATTCTATATTGGATAGAGATATCAACCTTACTTTAATGATTTCAGATTTGAAGTGATTAGTTGCTTTGGAATTGGTGAGGACATCTTCTAGAGTTGTGTTACTTAGTTAATCCACGTGTCAGTGTCATCCTCTGGTAGTTGTAACACTGGGGAACGTTCGATTTGGGAATTCTTTATGGATTTTAATTGATGACTTTGGTTTATGTTTTGGTTTATGTTCTGGAACAATTATGGATTGATGCATTCCGGTTTTTATGTTATAATTCCGCTGTTTAAATATAACTTTTGGTTTGTTTATTTATTGAATTCTTCAGTGAAAAGCATGACAACTGTTTTGGTTATATTTTGAATTATTAAAATTGTGACGCCTCTTATTATGTGTTTTAAACTCTGATTAATATATATATATATATATATATATATATATATATATAAAAGCGGGTAAATTAGAAGGGGTGTTACAATAGTGGTATCAGAGCATAGTCGGTCTTGTCTTAGTGTCGTTAATCCCTTTTTGTATGTGACTAATGTAAGGTAACACTGTCGATACTCGTGTCCTAATGTGATTGTTTTGTAATATTACCGAACAATGGCTGGAAGAGGTAACGGAAGAGACGATGCTGCTAATGCTGAAGCTTTGGGAATGTTAGCTGGAGTGCTCGGAGGAATCAGTCGGTATTGGTGATGCACAATTGGGGAATTTTCAGAGGAATAATCCTCCATTGTTCAAAGGCACACATGATCCCGAAGGTGCTCAGAAGTGGTTGAAGGAGATCTAGAGGATCTTCAGAGTGATTGATTGTGCTGGGGAGCTGAAGGTGAGGTATGGTAATCACGTCTTTGGAAGTGATGGTGGGTTGCTACAAAAATGGAAGAAGATGGCATTGCATTGACTTGTGAAGGGCTTTTGGAGGTACTTCCTTGAAGACATTCGGGAAAGAAAGAGATTGAGTTTCGAGCTCAAGGCAACAAGTGAGTGAGAATGCTTGAAGTTCTTGAATTGGCGGTATTATGCTCATTACACTAACGATGATGGAGAATTTTCCAAATGCATCAAGTTTGTGAATGGTCTTCGTGATGAGATCAAGCAAGGTATCGTATCAACATTAGAGGTTTTATTTAGTAGAGTAGCTTGCTAGTACTAAGTACTAGGTTATCTTGATCATAAAGGGAAAGAGACAGATGGATCGTGGTAGACCCTATGATAAGAGTAATTAGAAATCTGGTGGTTGGAGGAAGCCTAGTGGGGGAGACTCTGGTTCTTCCATTAAGTGTTACAGTGTGGTGAGATGGGCACCGACTCGAATGCAAGAATGATGCAAAGAACAACGTGGAAGGCTTGGTCATGTGGTTGCTGAGTGCAGATCCAGAAAGATAACTTGTTACAACTGTGGTGAAGAGGGACATACTCGTCCGCAGTGTACTAAGCCAAAGAAAGAGCAAGCTGGTGGGAAGGTGTTCGCTTTGTCAGGATCAGAGACTAAGCTAGATGATTGGTTGACTAAAGGTACATGTTTTATTAATGGCATACCTTTAATTGCGATTATTGATACTGGAGCGACACATTCTTTTATTGCTTTGGATTGTGCTAAAGGACTAAATTTGGAAATTTCTAATATGGATGGAAGTATGATTATTGACACTTCTGCGTCAGGTTCAGTGACTACTTCATATGTTTGTAGGAATTGTCCTATTGTTATTTTTGGTAGAGGTTTCGGTATGGATTTAGTGTGCTTACCCTTAGAGCAACTTGATATTATCCTTGGAATGAACTGGTTGGTATTCAACCAGGTTCATATCAATTGTTTTGAGAAGACGGTCATATTTCCTGAAGAAGCTAAAGTTGAAGATGTGATTATGTCAGTTAAGCAGATGAATTCAGCTGTTAAAGATGGTGTTGTAGTGTTTATGTTGTAATCCTCGACAGAGGTGAAAGGAAAAGCTAAGGATGGTGAATTACTTATTGTGAATGAATTTCCAGAAGTATTTCCGGAAGATGTTAGTGAGCTACCACCTGAGAGAGAAGTTGAGTTTGCTGTAGATTTAATTCTTGGAACTAGTTTGATGTCGATGGCGCCTTATCGCATGTCGGCATCTGAATTATCTGAGTTGAAGAAACAGTTGGAAGAATTACTTGAAAAGAAGTTTATTCGTCCTAGTGTTTTGCTGTGGGGTGCTCCTGTGTTGTTGGTTAAGAAGAAGGAAGGTACAATGAGACTGTGTGTTGATTACAGGCAGTTGAACAAAGTGACAATCAAGAATCGGTATCCATTGCCGAGGATTGATGATTTGATGGATCAGTTAGTTGGAGCTTGTGTATTTAGTAAGATTGATCTGAGGTCTGGATATCATCAGATTCGTGTGAAGACGGAAGATATTCAGAAAACTGCATTTAGAACGAGGTATGGACATTATGAGTATTTTGTTATGCCGTTTGGAGTTACTAATGCACCTGGTGTTTTTATGGAGTATATGAACAGGATATTTCATCAGTATCTTGACAAACTTGTGGTGGTATTTATTGATGACATTTTGATCTATTCGAAGAGTGATGAAGAGCATGCAGAACATCTTAGAATTGTATTGGAATTATTGAAAGAAAAGAAGTTGTATGCGAAGTTATCCAAATGTGAATTCTGGTTAAGTGAAGTGAGTTTTCTTGGCCATGTAATTTCCAAGAATGGCATTGTTGTGGATCCTAAAAAGAAGCGGTATCTCGGTGGAAGCGAAAGAATGCTTCAAATCAGTTTTCTTGGTCTTGCCGGTTACTACAGAAAATTCATTGAAGGATTTTCGAAGTTAGCTTTGTCGTTGACTAAGTTGACAAGATAAGGCCAAGCGTTTGTTCGGGATTCTTATTGTGAGAAAGGATTCCAAGAGTTGAAGAGGAGGTTGACTAGTGCTCCGATTCTGATTTTGCCGAATCCGGCAGAATCTTTTGTTGTGTATTGTGATGCGTAATTGATGGGATTAGGTGGTGTTTTGATGCAAGATAAGCAGGTTGTGGCTTATGCTTCAAGACAATTGAAAGTTCATGAAAGGAATTATCCGACTCATGATTTAGAGCTGGCAACAGTTGTATTTGTTTTGAAATTATGGAGGCATTATCTGTATGGTTCACGGTTTGAAGTGTTCAGTGATCATAAGAGCCTGAAGTATCTCTTTGATCAGAAAGAGTTAATATGAGGCAGAGGAGATAGTTGGAATTTCTCAAGGACTGTGATTTTGGTTTGAATTACCATCCTGGTAAGGCAAATGTTGTTGCGGATGCATTAAGCAGGAAGTCCTTGCATATGTCAGTGTTGATGGTTCGCGAATTGGAATTGGTGGAGCAATTCAGAGACTTGAGTTTGGTATGTTCCTAAATAGTAAAATTGGGAATGTTGAAGTTGACTAGTGGTATTCGGAAGAAATTAAATGATGTTATGTATAAGACATTGATTAACCAAGGTCAAGGAGGTGAAAATTGACGAAATGGCGTTATGAGATTTGGTGATAGAGTGTGTGTCCGGATGTTAGAAAGAGTATTTTGGAAGAAGGACATCGTAGTGGGTTGAGTATTCATCCTGCTACTAAAATGTATCATGACTTGAAGAAGTTATTTTGGTGGCCGAATTAAAAGGAAATTGTTGAGTTTGTGTATGCGTGTTTGGTTTGTCAAATCAAAGATTGAGCATCGAACCGCCGTGATTGATGGAACCGTTGTTTGTTCCAAAAAATGGGATGGCATTTCTATGGATTTTGTGTCCGGTTTGCCAAGGACGCGAATTGTGATTCTATTTGGGTTATTGTTGATCGGTTGACAAAATCGCGCCATTCCGATAAGAATGGATTATCCTATGGAGAGGTTGGCAGAAGTGTATGTTGAGAAGATTGTAAGTTTGCATGGTATTCCTTCTAGCATTGTGTCGGATAGAGATCCGAGGTTTACGTCTAAGTTTTGGACGGGGCTGCAAGAAGCTTTGGGTACTAAGTTGATATTGAGTTCCGCTTATCATCCATGCAATGGTCGACGAGAAACGATTCACCGGAAGATTTGTTGAGAGCTTGTGTGTTGGAGAAAGGTGGAACTTGGGATGGTTATCTACCATTGATTAAGTTTACCTACAACAATAGTTTTCATTCGAGTATTGGTATGGCCCGTTGAAGCATTGTAGGACACCGTTGTGCCGAGAAAGTGCATTGGACCAGATTGTCCAGACCAAAAAAGATCAAGATGATTCAGAAAGATGAGAGCTCGTAGTCGAAAGAGTTATCATGATAAGAGGAGGAAATATCTTGAGTTTAGTGAAGGAGATCATGTGTTTATGCGAGTTACTCCGATGATCGGTATTGGTCGAGCCAAGTCAAAGTTGACTCCGCTTTATTGGTCCATGTCAAGAAGAAGGTTGGAAGAGTTGTTTATCATTGCTTTACCACCGCACTCAATTTGCATGATGTCTTCCATGTGTCTCGAGGAAGTACATTCATCCGTCTCATGAGATTGAATATAGATACAATTTGATCCAGCTACCGCCCGAGGATCGGAAAGTGAAGCAATTGCGTGGTAAAAGAGCAGGTGAGGTGAGAGGGAGGGAGGACCAATGTAACTTGGGCCGCCATGAAGGACAGATCCGAAACTTTTAAAGTTATGTTTTCGAGGACGAAAACTCTTTTAGTAGGGAGAGTTGTGACACCCCAAATTAATTCAAGTATTAAATAACTAGGAATTTAATTATTAATTTAATTAAATTCTTAATTAATAATATTTTGGATTAAATGGATTAATTAATTATTTAATTAAAAGGAAGGTTGGTGTAAAAAAGGTGTGTGGAGTAAAAAGCTCTACTAAATAATAACTAATTTATTTCTATTATTTGGCAATAATAAAAGGAATATAAAAAGGAAAAGAAGGAAAAAGAAGGTTATTTGGAAAAGTCATCATACGTGAAATTGGAGAAGAGAAAGAAAAAAAAAAGCCGTAAGAATCATTTCATTCGATTATAATGTCCTATGGGTTTCGGAAATCAATTGGATGATTGGGTATGTTAAGACACTTGAAATTAGATAATATAGGTTTGTAGGATTATCCCTAATTGTGTCGGATTATAGGAATTGAAACCGTCAGTGTGTTAAATAATTAATGGGAATGGTGAAATTATGATGCATGTTGTTGTGCTGATGTGTACTGGTTGTATTTTGGTGTTCCTAATGCTATAATTCGTATGGGAATGAAAAGGAATGAATTGGGATACATAATCGGGATTTTAAGGTCGCAGAACCGGTTCCCATGTGGAACCGGTTCACAGTACAAAAGAAAAATTTGGGTTTAAAACCGGCCCTCCAAAAAAAAAAATCTATTTTGCACGTCCTTTTGATCCGGTTCCCCATTCCAGGCGGCGTGTTTTTGAAAATGGGAACCGGGTTCCTGGAGGAACCGTTACCACTGTTGAACTTCAAAATACTTAAAACTTTAAAATTCATATTTTCCCGTCGAGTGCCGTTTTTTCTTAAATTACTATCTTATAAACGAGAAAAATATTATTTTATGAAAATTATTTTTAAAAGAGTCGATTTTTGAAACTTTAGTAGTTTAGGGACGATGGAGAATGGTTTGTAAAATTATTTCGATTTAGCGATTGAGAACTAATGCTTTTATGTTGTGCACGATTGAGTTGTTATCATGTGATAGATTGGTATTGGCATTTATGTGGAATTATGTTGTGATCATATTAGTTGATTTGATGTTGCATGCTTTTATGGTGCATGCATAAGCATTGTTTATGATTCATTCCCATTGTGTGGAATTGAACTTGAAGGGCCAATAAACTTACCAAAGTACTAGATTGAGGCTAGACCCGGTGGTTATGGGCGAATCATTGATTGGCCCGAGTGTAATGGAACAGGTGTGGACTTGGTTCACGTTGGTACCACATGCATAGAGTCGCATTGCATATGGGATTGTAACATGCTAGGATGGTTTCGGTGTTGCAATTTCCATTGATTGTTTTATTTGCATAATGAATTGTGTGCAATGTATTTGTGAACTGAACTATGATTATGTTATTGATAGTGGACTAACGTATTGAATTGTTCCTTTGTATTTAAAAACGTATAATGCATTCTATATTGGATAGAGATCTCACCCTTACTTTAATGATTTCAGATTTGAAGTGATTAGCTGCTTTAGAATTGGTGAGGACATTTTCTAGAGTTGTGTTACTTAGTTAATCCGCGTGTCAGTGTCATGCTCTGGTAGTTAACACTGGGGAACGTTCGATTTGGGAATTCTTTATGGATTTTAATTGATGACTTTGGTTTATGTTTTGGTTTATGTCCTGGAACAATTATGGATTGATGCATTCCTCGTTTTTATGTTATAATTCCGTTGTTTAAATATAACTTTTGGTTTGTTTATTTAATGAATTCTTCAGTGAAAAGCATGACAACTGTTTTGGTTATATTTTGAATTATTAAAATTGTGACGCCTCTTGTTATGTGTTTTAAACTCTGATTAATATATATATATATATATATATATATATATATATATATATGCGGGTAAATTAGAAGGGGTGTTACAGCCTCCATGGATATGATCTTTTTCATCCCTCTAAGATGTAAATGACCAAGTTTTTGGTGCCACAGTTTCACTTCCTTTTCTTCTTTGGCTGTAGAGCACACAAAAGAGTAGTTAGTGTTCTCAGACTCCCATAAGTAACAGTTGTCTTTTGATATGACTCCTCTCATTACAACTTCTTGTTTTTCATTGGTTACAAGACATTCAGACTTGGTGAAGTTGACCTTGAATCCTAGATCACACAGTTGACTAATACTTATGAGATTGGCAGTCAAACCATTTACCAGCAACACTTCATTTAGTTTGGAACTCCAGGGCAGTTCAAGTTTCCAACACCTTTGATTTCTCCTCTAGCTTCATCTCCAAAAGTGACATAACTAGTAGTATGAGGTTTGACATCCTTCAGCAGATTCTTGATTCCAGTCATGTGTTTAGAGCATCCACTGTCAAAGTACCAGTCTTCCTTGGCAGAAACTCTAAGAGAGGTGTGAGCTATCAGAGCTGCAGTCTTTTTCTTCCACTATTGAGTATATGGTGCCTTGTTAATCTTAGGCTTGACATATGGTGTCTGATTAGGATATCCATATAATCTGAAGCAAAAAGGTTTTATGTGGCCAAACCTTCCACAATAATGACATCTCCATCTTTGAAACATTTTCTTCATGTTTCTCTGTTCTTGATGTTGAGTCCTATGTTGTGACATCTGCTTTGACATTTGTTTATCAGGCCTGGTCTTCTTCTTGTCACCAGCAAATTTCTTTGCAGCCACAAATCCTAGACCAGACAAGTTTCCTGCATTTTGTCCAATCTGAAGGATTTCTTCCAACTTGTCAGTTTCAATTGTCAACCTCTTGACAGACTTAGTCATCTGATCAAGTTTGGAGTTCAACACTAGCACTTCACTTTTGAGATGAGTTATAGTAGCAGTGTCTGCCTTCTTCTCAGCCTCCAACTTCACAATGAGCTTTTTCTGTTTCTCATTTTGCTGACAGACTTCAGCACTTCTGATACACAGCTTCTTGTAGGAGTCAGCAAGTTCTTCAAATGTCACTTCCTCATCACTAAAATCATTATCAGAGTTACAAACACTAGATAATGCAGTAACTAGTATGGCAGATTCTTCTTCAGAGTCACTTTCTGAGTCACCATCAGATCAAGTAACAAACATTCCTTTCTTTTGTTTCTTTAGAAAGGTGGGACATTCAGCTCGAATGTGTCCATATCCTTCACATCCATGGCATTGGATTCCTCTGCTTTGATTTCCCTTTTCGTCAGACTTAGTTCTTCTGCTGGAGTCATAGGGTCTACTAATATCAGAGGAAATGTTCTTGACATTTGACCTTGACTTTGGGTCAATTCTCTTGATGAGTTTGTTGAACTTCCTTCCAAGCATAGCTATAGCTTCTGATATATTATCTTCATCACTCTCCTTGCTTTCCTCTTCAGTATTGGATACAAGGGCTATGCTCTTGTTTTTCTTGTCAACATTGCCACTGATCCCCATTTCAAACGTCTGAAGTGACCCAATGAGTTCATCAACCTTCAAGTTGCAGATATCCTGAGCCTCCTCTATAGCAGTCACTTTCATTGCAAACTTTTTAGGCAAGGATATGAGAATCTTTCTCACTGTCTTTTCTTCTGACATCTTTTCTCCCAATGCTCATGAGGTGTTGGCAATCTCCAAGATGTTCATGTGAAACTCATGAATGGTCTCATCTTCCTTCATCTTCAGATTCTCAAATTTGGTGGTGAGCATCTGAAGTCTTGACATTTTTACCTTAGATGTACCCTCATGAGTGGTTTTGAGAGTGTCCCAAACATCCTTGGCCAGTTCACACTGATGTACTAGTCTGAAAATGTTGGTGTCAATTCCATTGAATAAGGCATTCAACGCTTTAGAGTTGCCCAGTGCTAGCTCTTCTTCTTCTTTGCTCCATTTTTCCTCTAGTTTCAGGCTAGTAGTCCCATCTTTCTCAAGTTTGGTGGGATGTTTGCATCCTCTGTCAGCAGCTCTCCAAGCTTTGTTGTCCAGTAACTTCAAAAAGGCAACCATACGAGGTTTCCAGTAATCATAGTTAGATCCATCCATAATGGGTGATCTACTCCCAAATCCTCCTTCCTTGTCCATAACGCCAGAAAATAATATCCCTAGATCTCACCCAGAAATAACAGGCAGGGTGCCTGCTCTGATGCCAATTGAAATTCCTGGCAGCAGATATGTAATGTCACAAAGAATGTTATGACACCGTATCTGACAAACTGTTAACAATTCACACAGTAATTTAAACAGCAGTAAAGAACACAATCAATTGTTTACCCAGTTCAGTGTGTAACTACACCTACATCTGGGGGCTACCAAGCCAGGAAGGAAATCCACTATTAGTAATATTAATTCAGGAATAAACCAACCAGTTTATTTCCTTCACTTAAGACCTACCCAATGCAACTTAAATCTAAGTCCTACTTAGACCTGAGTTCCTACTCACTCCCCCTCAATCACAGCAGTGATATCAACCTATTGTTTAATAGAATTGTGAAGACATTCTTCAATAAACAAACTTGATTTTGCTTTAAAGCTTTAATCAAGAGACACAATACTCGTGCTTCAAAGCTTTGAGTGATAAACTACCCTTACAACCAAATCCTAGTCCAAGTCACTTATCACAAGATAATTGCTTGGCTCACAAGAATAACTAAAACACAAATTACAGACTGCTTATTGTTCTTCTCAGAAAAGGCGCAGCACACAGTATCAAGGTTTTCTTGATAATATAGAAGCAGTAAAGTCTTCAACTTGGGCTTCCATAATTATAGCTAGGGTTAACCAAAGTTAACCTAAAGACTTGGTCTCTTCAACATACCAAATTAGGGTTAAACGAGTTTAACCTTAAAACCACGTGAGCACATGATCCAACAAACTAATCCATAATAAAACAGCTCAGCAGAATCCTGAAAACTCTCAGGAACAGTAAATCTGCATAACAGTATATGTTGCATAGAATGTCATAACATTGGTCATGACATCAGTCATCTTTCTTGCAGATTTCCAGCATAACAGTTCATAACCAATCTGAGTTGTACTTGTATAATTCTTCTTTTGCAGAATTTATCTTCTACTCAGAATGTCATGACATCAGTCAAGACATTTACATCAACTGGTTTTACCAAAATTTAAGGCCAACATAAAAACACTTACAGCAAGCACCAGCAATTTCAAAAAACTTTCATATGAAATTCTTGAATGCTTTCCTCTTCCTTCATTCTCAGGATCTCAAACTTAGATGTGAGCAGCTGTAGTTTTGAATTTTTAACCTTAGAGGTCGCTTCATGAGTAGTCTTAAGTGTTTCCCAAGCATCCTTGGCCACTTCACATGTATTGATTAATCTGAAGATGTTTCTGTCAACTCCACTGAATATAATATTCAATGCATTTGAATTTGCAAGAGCTAGGTCATCATCTTCCTTTGACCAATTTTCTTTAGGTTTCAGCTCACCAGTAGGTTAATTATCAGCTCCAATAATCACAGGATGTGTCCATCCTTTCAAAATAGCCTTCCAAGCCCTACTATCCAAGGACTTTATATATGCTGCCATACAAGGCTTCCATAGATCATAGTTAGAGCCATCCGGGATGGGTGGTGTATTCAAATATATTGTCTCCTTGTCTATAATACCAAAAAGTATATTCCCTAGATCTCACCCAGAGACAGAGCAGGATGCCTGCTCTGATATCAATTGAAATTCTAGTATAAAAATGAGATGCCGAAGGTAATGTCACGACACTTATATCTGCTTTGAACATAGCTAACCAAAACAGAATTTAACAGGGAAAAAAGAAATAAAAACATAGAGAGTTGTTAACCTAGTTCAAATCTAACCAACCTACGTCTGGGGTCTTCCAAACTAGGCATGAAGTTCACTATCAGCAGTATTAATTCGGAGCTAAACCTTCCCTATTTACACCTCCTCACTTAATCAAACTACCCAATGACCCTTCTACCTAAGATACCATACTTAGATATGAGAACCTCCGCTCACTCCCCCAGTATCACAACTCGTGACTCTAAATACAACTAAAACTGAAGACACTTTTCAAAGACACACAATCACACTTGCTTCAAAGCTTATGGTGATTGAAAACTTACAACTCAAAAGTCATCCATCTCAAGTAGAAATACTCGAGAGGTTCACAATAGACAATTAACAACCAAACAATGGACAACCAACAATTAAAAACTAAACTCTCTCTAAAACTAGAATGGCCAAGCTGCAAAATAAGGTTTGCAGCCCTTAAATAGAGTAACAACAACTAAGGTTGCTTTACTCAAAAATCTTCAGGACCTCCTATTTTCTCTTCTTAAAAACAAAATATTAAATCTTCAAATATATTACTGAAGACGTTCTCAAATATATTAAAAAATTAATACACTTACTAATTTACGAACAAATACTCTCTAACGTGAATCGTAGAGACTAATATTTATCAAGTCCATAATTATATGTGCAAATTCATACCCTTGACTCGTTAAAAAAATAGATAATTAAGAGTTTCTCAAGTCAAAATAGATTACTTAACATTTCCTAGAATTCCCCTAAATTATACCCATAAACCTCTATATATTCCTTGTATCCTTAGGATGAAAGATAACTCTTTACATACACAAAATAAATTATAATAATAATAATAATAATAATAATAATAATAATAATAATAATAATAATAATAATAATAATAATAATAATAATAATAATAATAATAATAATAATAATAATAATAATAATAATAATAATAATAATAATAATAATAATAATAATAATAATAATAATAATAATAATAATAATAATAATAATAATAATAATAATAATAATAATAATAATAATAATAATAATAATAATAATAATAATAATAATAATAATAATAATAATAATAATAATAATAATAATAATAATAATAATAATAATAATAATAATAATAATAATAATAATAATAATAATAATAATAATAATAATAATAATAATAATAATAATAATAATAATAATAATAATAATAATAATAATAATAATAATAATAATAATAATAATAATAATAATAATAATAATAATAATAATAATAATAATAATAATAATAATAATAATAATAATAATAATAATAATAATAATAATAATAATAATAATAATAATAATAATAATAATAATAATAATAATAATAATAATAATAATAATAATAATAATAATAATAATAATAATAATAATAATAATAATAATAATAATAATAATAATAATAATAATAATAATAATAATAATAATAATAATAATAATAATAATAATAATAATAATAATAATAATAATAATAATAATAATAATAATAATAATAATAATAATAATAATAATAATAATAATAATAATAATAATAATAATAATAATAATAATAATAATAATAATAATACTCTTTTTAATATCAAAGTTGTTTTTGGAAGCCTGTAAGATGAGTTATTCAACCAACCTAAAATTTAATATATTTGAATAGTAATTAAAAAAATCTCATATAATATTTAACAAAGATAAACAATAATAAAAAAAAACTCATATAAATTACCACACTTAAAATATTGTGATCGGATCTATATGAATTTTACACCATAAAAAATCATGTTAAAAAATACGTTAAAAAATGTTCCCATCACAAACTACTAATATTAAATATTTATATAAGACACAGTCACACTGATGATGATGATGTCGGAACTACTCAATAAAATTATTAAGGGCTGCTAAGGATAAGCTTTGACAAAATGCCACCATATCAGATCTCATCCATGTTACAATACTACTATTATTTTGCCATCCAGTGATTCTGTATAAAATAATAGTAATATATAATCTCTTCTGTACTAAATAAATAAAATAACATTATCTAATATCTTCTTAATAATTCCTAAAGTTAAAATTTGCAAAAGACTAACTATTCTTTGCTATTTTGTTCTTAAAAGACTAACTATTTTACTTTAAAGAGTAGCGAAATATTAGAAAAAAATGAATTAAAATTTTTAAATGAGAAATATAAATATTCCTTCAATATTTTACAATTTTTACCTGGAATTACTTACATAACACAATATTAGTTTTTTTTATCTTGTTTCCAATGACCTTAAATATCATTTCTCACGTAAAAAAAAAAAATCTAACACTTAATTGTAAATAACAAAAATCTGACAATTAATTTTATTTTATTAATTTTTTTAATTAAATATATAATTAGGTGAGTTTCATTTTACCCTCTATATTTTTTTTATTCTCTTCTAAAATATTAAAATTCTTTTGTTTTGTCCTCTAAACATACAATTTAAACCCTGAATCTGCTGATAAACGAAAATCATTTCCATTACAAAGATTTACTTATATACTAAGAGACAAAACACACATAATCTTAATATTTTAAAGGGGGATTCGATTTTTTTTTATAGAGGTAATCTGAAGCTCGCATAAATCACAGGAGATATTATATTTAACTATTATCTTTTTTTAATTTTAAAATTTAATGAAGATTAAAAAGCATGATAAATTAAAGAATTGTATGATTAAGAATCAATTAGTATTTCATTTCTACTCTATTTGTCTTTTTCTTTCTTTTACACTAGTATTTCTTTTACTTTTTTTCCACAAATCTCCTACTTTTAAAACTTGTTTTTTATTCTTTTATTAAGATTGAGTTAAAACATAATAATTCAAGTAACTTCTTCCCTTGATTCTTTTATTTTTTGTATTATATTATTGTGTAGTAATTTTATATTCTTATGCGTTGTATTTGTGTCTTACATTTTTATTTTTTATTTATATATTATATTATTGTGTAGTGATTTCATATTTATGTATGTTGTGATTTTATATTTGTATTTCATGTTTTTAATTTTATTCTTATATTTGATAGTGTTGTAAATAATTAAAAAAATTATTATATTTTAAATTATATTAAAACACATGGAGAACAATTATAATTATTAAATATTTAAGTTAGTGTTAAGTTTTTAATATCCACTTGTATTTTGTTATGTAATATTTAATTTTCAAAAGATATATTATTACCATTTATGCATAATATTTATATCTGTGTATGAATGTTTACATTATTTAATTTTCATATTTGTATAAAAAAAATTGAACTTGACCCCAGATGTTAAAAATCCTGGATCCCTCCCTGCGTCCATCTCTTAATTTTAGTTCTTTAAGGTTTTAATATATACTTAACATTCATAAAAGAAATAAATTTTAACAATTGATATGGAAGAATTACTATTATTATTTTTTTCATTTATAGTATTTTTAAAATTTGTGTGGGATACACAACTTTTACTATTATTGTAGGATGAAAGTATTTTGATAATTCCAATAACAACTTGTATTATTGTGAATAAAAAATACAACTAATAGTATTTTAATTTTTCTATATTATAAATGTTTGTTAATCTAAAGCTGTCATGTTATTTTGAGAGTCTGTTTAAATTAATTACAATTTAACTATTACAAAATAAATAGTTGTTTTGTTTAACTTAGTGAAATATTTTATAATTCTGACAATATTTTTTCATGTGCATTAGTCTTCGTAGTTAATTATAGTTATTGTTATTTAATAGTTTGTATGTACGGATAGTTTCAGAATAAGGTTTTTAATATCAATTGGATTGCGAAACAAACAACATTTGCAGCAATTCTTAGTTGATACTTAAACACTCACGGGGTTTCTACTTTCTACCACTGCACAGCTTTAATGGAGTTTACACATCTATCTCTTTTAGCTCTATTTTGTGTAAGTTCTTTTCTTTTTGCTTGATCATTATGATTAATTGTCTCTAATTTCCATTAAAAGAAATTATCTCTATTTCCTATCCAATATTTCATGTGATTATGAAAATTCCATCTTTCTTTATGAAATATTTTCTTTCAATATTTGAGAATTATTAAGGTGTCTTTTATCATCGTGAAAACTTACTCTATGCGAGTATGTTTAAATATTAACTAATATATTTTAATAAACGTACGGTTTAATTATTATTTGAAGGGTGTTCATGCGTATAATATATCAATAAAAAATTAGGATAATTTTTAAATATAAGTGAAATTTAACTTTTTATATAATGATTAATCTAATGTGATTGAGTTGAAATATAATATTATATAATTATATTTATAAAGTTTGAGATTAATATATAATAATTTATTATGTTTTCGAACTATATCAAAATTAACGTTATATAAAAGTTAATTTTGATGTTAATCTTCGAATATTTTAATGGTATAGTAAATTATCATAGATTAATCTCATATTTTATTAATATGATTTATATGATATTAAGTTTCAATTCAACAGTTGATTTTAAAAAATATTTATCTGATATAAAATTATTAAATAAATATAACTTATAGTGTAACTCTTTGATTTAATTTATCAATAATATCTAAAATTCATTTCATGCACTTAAAATATATTTAGATGAGATGATAAGATAGTCTCTACAATTATGTGCTTGTGATACTCAATTTATATTAAAACTAAGTAAAAAATGAATTTCTCTTGTAATTTAGAAGTGAGGGAGTACTCATTATTAACCACTTCAACTTAATTGTTTTCTTTTCAACTTTTTGACATAATGTTTTAATATTTTTTAAACAATTGAACCAGTTTTAAAAAGTTCATATATTAGAGAAAATCTATTACTTGGAAGTTTGATGACATCTAATAAGGACATATTACATGAATGAAATTTATTATTATATTTTTTTCATATTTTAATTAAAAAAATCTCATTTTATTTTTATTAATAATAGTAAGATTTTAATGAATTATTTTCATAATGTAAATATTACATAAGCATCATTACTTGAATGTATATTTTGCAGTTGATTTTTGTGGGAACAAATGGATCTAAATCAGAAGAAGAATATTGGAAATCTATTTGGCCAAATACTCCTATACCTAAACCCTTATTAGATCTACTGTTGCCTGGTTAGTAAATAAGAATTATCGTTCTTAATCATTTTTATTTTTTGGTTGATATATGTGATTTCACTTGAATTGGTATATTGTAATATATAAAATGAATTTTGTTTGGGCTTAGCCCCTAAAACAAAAATCACTAGGGAAATCCACAAATTTCCTGTAGATTTCTATTAGATCTACTGTTGTCTGGTTAGTAAATAAGAATTATCCTTGTTAATCATTTTTAGTTTTACCTTTTTGGTTGACATACGTGATTTCACTTGAATTGATTTATTGTAATATATAAAATGAATTTCGTATGGGTTTAGTCCCTAAAACAAAAATTATTAGAAAAATCCGCAGATTTCGTGTAGATTTTTCTTCGAATTTTCTTGCGGATTTTAACTTTAAGAACTTAATCAAAAGAATTTTAACATTTAAAGATCATTTTCAAGAAAAAAATTATACTGAGACGAAAATAAAAAACACGCAAATTTACGTGGACCAAATGACTATTTAAGCCATAAAACTATTATAATTTTAGAATTTGGTTTATTTTTTATGGTGCAGATAGCAAAACCAATGTGCCTATTACAGACCAGGAAGAAAATCAATATTGGACTGTCTTTTTTGAACATGACCTATATCCGGGAAAAAAGATGAGTTTAGGCATCAATAAACATTCAAAGACACATGTGTCTGTCGAAAATACAAATCAACCTTTTGGAATTAACACATGGTGGGATAAAAAATCAAGTGAAAATGAAATTGAAGAGGAAATTAAGAAACCAATTGAAACTTTTGGAATTCTTATATGGACAGGTAAACCAAATCAAGGTATTGGGAGAGGTATAGAAATTGATAAAGCAACAAAAGAAGATATTGGAAAAACAGTCCAACCTTTTGCTACTCAAAATGGATTGATAAAGCAACTGATAAAAAAATTGAAAGATTAAGTCAAACTTCTACAATACTCCCCTTATGGACTGAAGAAGAGATGTACATTTTTCATGACTATTGTGGAAACCCTTCACCAATCGGGGAAGATAAATATTGTGCACCTTCCTTAGAATCAATGATGAATTATGTCATTGCAAAACTTGGAAAAAATATTAAAGCCATTTCAAGTTCCTTTGCTCAAAGTCAAGACGAATATGTGGTACAGGAAGTAAAGAAAATAGGCGACAAAGCAGTGATGTGTCATAGATTGAATTTTAAAAAAGTTGCATTTTATTGCCACCAAATCAATGCGACAACAACTTACATGGTTCCATTGATAGCTTCTGATGGAACTAAATCTAATGCATTAACTATTTGCCACCATGATACAAGAGGTATGGATCCTAGTATCATTTATGATGTTCTTAAGGTTAAACCAGGAACTATTCCTATTTGTCATTTTATTGGCAATAAGGCTATTGCATGGGTACCCAACAAAGATGTAACTGCATCTAATGGCCATCCTTGTGTCATCTAGAGTATATTTGCAAGTTTATTAGCCTCGTATGTTGTGATTTGTTTTAAAGTTTGATATGCAAGGATATCATAAACTATATATTGAGTATTATCCATGTTTTTCATGTAAAACTAGTTAGTACTATCAGTTTTTTATCAATTGTGAGAATATGAATTGCTAGTATGTTGTACTTTATATTGGATATTAAAAAAAAAACGTTTCTTTGTTTGAAGTAATCTATTATGAAACAATTACTAATGAATTGACCAAATTGACAAAATTTCCCTTTGCTAAAAAATAAATTGGGACATTACAGTAATTAATAAAATAACCATACACTTTATTATCTTTTCTTATTGGAAGCGCCAAGTGTTCAATTGCCATTGGTCTGAATTATAATATTATTAGTCCATCCACGTTTTCCTTTACAATTTCAATTGTTGTGTACTCTCTTTCCACACTTCTCTCTTTTTCTCTGTCTTCTCTTCTCTCTCTTTTCCAGAAACCCTAAATCCATCGTCACAACTGTCATTTTCTCCCCCTATTATCGGTCACCACCCCCTCCAATGAAAAAATCAAAGACATATTCGCATTCCTCATCTCACGGGCTTCCTAATGAACCGGAAAAGTTATGCATTATTTTATCGACCATATGAGTGACATATTCATACTCCTCACAATTTGTTTAAGAGATTTCATCGACCATACGAGTGACATCGGATGGAAAAATGATTTTTTTTTCAAAATTTATGGTAGATTTGTGATTGTTTTTTGTTTTGAGGATGGAGATTGTTTGTTGTTTTCTATGTTATTTATTAGTCATCAGCGTGCGAGGCCGATAATTGTTGATCAAGGGTGGTACACTTGTACATGAATAAGAAGCAAGATGTGTTTTATGTAAGACCCGAGACCAAAGAAAGCGGGGGTGGTTACACCGCATGTAACAACTGAGGCCGAAGGAGGCAAGGGTGGTCGCCACATTGGAATGAGAGGGATCCTAAGACTATGCAGGTATGGTACTGCATGGTTGAATGAGGATTATAAAGATTAATTGGTACTACCTATACCAATAGGATGCATCTTCTTTTCAGTAGCCTAACCATAAGAACTCCACAGTTAAATGTGCTTCGCTTAGGGTAGTCTTGGGATGGGTGACCTTCTGGGATGTTTTCCGAAAAGCGTGCGAGTGAGGCCAAAGCATTCTGAAAAGACTTGTGTTGGGTTGTGAGGTCAGTCGATGATCCTGAGGTCGTCAGGGGTGTTACAAATGGTATCAGAGCCAAACCTCTCCCAGTACGATGTGGTTCAAGGACAAACCATGCGGAAGCTGGTGGGCATGTAACACCCGAGTCCAAAAGAAGGCGGGGGTGGTTACACCGCATGGAACACCTGAGGCAAAGGAGGCAAGGGTGGTCGCCACATCGGAATAAGAGATATCCTAAGACTATGAAGGTATGAGATTGCATGGTTGAAGGAGGCTTATAAGGATTAAATTGTACTACCTATACCAACAAGATGCATCTTTGTTTCGGTAGCCTAACCATAAGAACTCTATAGTTAAGTGTGCTTGACTTGGAGTAGTATTAGGATGGGAGACCTTCCAGGAAGTTTCTCGGAAAGCGTGCGAGTGAGGTCAAAGCATATTGAAAAGACTTGTGTTGGTCTGTGGGGTCAATCGATGATCCTTAAGGTAGTTCGTGGTGTTACAAATGGTATCAAAGCTAGACCTTTCCCATTACGATGTGGTTCGACGACGAACCATGCGGAATTTGGTGGCCATGTAACACCCAAGACCAAAGAAAGCCGGGGGTGGTTAAACAACATGTAACACTTGAGGCCGAAGGAGGAAAGGGTGGTCGCCATATCGAAATGAGAGGGATCCTAAGACTATGCAGGTATGGGATTGCATGGTTGAAGGAGGCTTATAAGGATTAATTGGTACTACCCATACCAACAAGATGCATCTTCTTTTCGGTATCCTAACAATAAGAACTCCACAATTAAGTGTGCTTGGTTTGGAGTAGTCTTAGGATGGGTGATCTACTGGGAATTTTCCTAGAAAGCGTGTGCGTGGGGCCAAAGCATGCTGAAAAGACTTGTGTTGGTTTGTGGGGTCAGTCGATGATCCTGAAGGCCATCACGGGCGTTACAAATGGTATTAAATCCATACGTCTCCCAGTACGATGTGGTTCGAGGACGAACCATGCGAAAGCTGGTGAACATGTAACACCCGAGTCCAAAAGAAGGCGGGGGGTGGTTACACCACATGGAACACCTGAGGCCGAAGGAGGCAAGGGTGGTTACCATATCAGAATGAGAGGGATCCTAAAACTATACAGGTATGGGACTGCATGGTTAAAGGAGGCTTATAAGGATTAATTGGTACTACCTATACCAACAAGAAACATCTTCTTTTCGGTAGCCTAACCATAAGAACTTCATAGTTAAGTGTGCTTGACTTGGAGTAGTATTGGGATGGGTGACCTTCTGGGATGTTTCTCGGAAATCGTGAGAGTGAGGTCAAAGCATGCTGAAAAGACTTGTGTTGGTCTGTGGGGTCAATCGATGATCCTTAAGGCAGTTCGGGGCGTTACATTTTGGGTTACACAGGAGAAGTAGACCAACTTCTTTCAAGTTTTTCATAGGTGAATATAATTTTTCTTGTCTCCTTGGATTCCTTTCCCTTTTCTTTTTAATTTTTATGATTTTTTCGTTATTGTTTTATGTGGGTATAAATGTCCTTTTATGTTTGCGTTATAGTTTATTTTATACGGCTTAATTTTTGGATTCATGTTTGAATTTTTAATTGAAAATATTCATTTCATAAAAATAATCTCTTTTGATTCATCTTTGAAGAAAGTTTTAGAGAAAACAAAGCAAAGTGTTGGCCATACTTTAATTGGGACACATTGGTAAATTACAGGTTATTGCATTGCATGTTGTATTTACTCCTGAACAAGACAAATGATTTGTGAGGTCATATGACTGCAGATTATCCAAAGCTCTGTTTCTCTGTTCGATATTGAAACTTTAATTTCATTTGTTTTCGAAATAATTATCCTCACTATAACTTTGTAGAATATATTTTGTTTATGATTGAAGTTAATTTCTCAACATGTCATGACCACCCATTCTGATTGGTGATCTTTCAACTTCTTTTGCGATACTTTTTCTTTTTGTTAAACTTGCTACAACTTTTAGTTTTTCACTAGTTTTGTGTGTTACTACTGTTGGTGCAAGGTGATGAAAGTGGAGGACGAAGAGAGAAATAATAAATGATAAAGATGGATGAAACTGATTGGTAAAAGGAATGAATTGATATTAATGAAACATAGTAACACCTATTTATACACAAAAGTAAAAAAAAATAAGGATGCCACATAAGCCCTAAAAGAAGCTAACTGCATACCTAAGTTATCTCTAAAAATAGCAAATACTAAATTATCCTCTAGAAGTTCAATTCCTTCTGTACGCAATATCAGAAGCTTCTACTTCTGATCATCAGAACTTCTTACTGACCCTCAAAAGTTTTGGATGAATTACTTTCAACACCAATTTCATTTCTTAAACAAAGAAACTGGTCTGTTTTGATAGCCTTTGTCAAAACATATGCCAGCTGCTTCTGGGTGCTGCAGTGCAGAACTTCTAACAATCCTTTTTTAACATGACTTCTGAGAAAATGATACTTCGTCTCAATATGCTTGCTTCTTCCATGCAACACTGGATTCTTGGCAAGATTAATTGCAGACTTGTTATCAATCAATAGCATTAGAGGTTTCTCTATCACAATATTTAAATCCTCCAGAAGATTCAGAAGCCAAACAACTTGACATGCAGCTACAGCGCCTGCAATATAATCAGCTTCACACGTTGACAGAGCTGTTGCTACGGTATAGCGGCAAGCAAAGAGTTTGGTATTTATTTTACCGGGTGATATATACCGGTTAGGTTATATCGTATCGTGTCTACAGAGATTGGTTATTGATTCGTCGTTCGACAATTCTACCGTTAATGAGTTTGGGATTAAATGAAATGAAAATAAAAGACAGAAAGTAAATGAACAAAAATTATAAAGGATAGACAGCTTATCCGGAACGAATGTAAACTACCGATCATAGACTTAAATCTACCACCGAGTTATACTCGGCCTACGATACTCGTCCATGTCATCACATACCTCTCACAACCTAAGTTATTTCTAACCTAAATTGAGAATCCTCCCGAATCATCTCAATATCCATTTCTGGCCTATCTCAACAACACAGAAGTCAACTGTGTCACCTCCATATCCATCTCTAGCTTACAATACCAATGCAGAGGCATTAAGATTAGATACTATATAGTGAATGTCAGCTCTAAACCCATTTCTAGCATTCAGAAACTAACAGATAATCATCCTAGGTAAGAATCTCAGCAATCTATCTCTATTAAAGCTCAAATCCCTAACATAGAGTAAAAACCCAAGACAATCACCAACACAGATTCGTAAAGCAAACTTTATACAACGCCAAAGGCGAAAAATATACATGAGTTAGAGTAGATATACATACAAAACCTAACAAAAGAGCTTACAAAGAGAAGAGAAGAAGAGGAACCAAACATTTCTTGGTTTATCAACACCAATCGACGAGGGATTCGACTCCGGATCATCCAAATGCAAGCTCCAATGTTTTTTTCTAAGCTCTCTAGACCAAAAAATGATGTTGATGGTGTTGGGACTCAAAAATACCCAACCCATAACCTAAAAATGTGTTTTTATCCCCTTTTAAAGAATTCTGAAGTCGCGGCGCGCTGCTGTATTTTCGCTCAGTATCTGCCTATCTGAAAAAATCGACATCTTGTTTTTGCCATGTCTTGAGAACCGTAACTCGGAATTACGCCCGGTTTTAAGCGTTGGAAAGCTTATTCAATTTACTATTTAACCATGAATAAATATAAAGCTTTTATGACTATTTGAAATATTGGAAAACTCATTCTTTGCTTTATGTGTTCTCTTTTATTGCTCAAAATCGTGCGTTTGAAGTCGTGTCTTCGACACTTTATTACTCAATGCTCCAATTATGAATGAATACCTATAAAAGAGATGAAAAACTATCAAATGATACAATATTTACACAAAAACTCAATTATTCTATTATGTACACATTTATACCAGAAACGGGGGATTATTCGAAGAATATCAACAAAAGAACCGATAAGTGCCACAAAGCATATATACAAAATAACTACGTTTTGGCACTTATCAACTCTCCCTAACTTGACACATTGTTTGTCATCAAACTAAGTCAAGTAAACCTAAAGAAACAATGAATGATAATCAAAGAATCACGAATCAACAAGTTTTCAAAATGGAAAACAAATGTATGGTTCAAACCAAAACGTACACGACAAAATACATACTTACCACCATCCTACAACGATAACATATAAACGAAACAAATCATAAGCACAAAAATCATGCAAAACATTATAAAACAAAACAAGCTCAATCATGAATCACACCTAGCAAAAATTCTCGGTAGATGAAGAACACACAAAGGTGAGGGATAAAAAAACACTCATCCACAACTTGCAAACAATAGACTAAATTATGCATTCATCTAAAAACGTATTGAAAATACAAATGCAAGAATCACAAGGGCTTTTCAAGGTTGTAATGTGGCTTGGTTAAAAAAACCAGTGATAAGTCCTAAAGCTTATCAAAACAAAAATTTGTCTAAATCTAAGGGAGTGATCAACTCACAAAGTTTCAAACAATATAATTCCAATCAAACTTATTCTTCATCACAAATTTCACACCAAACACACCTCACTTATTAACATAACATTATTCCTACTCTTTTTCTTTTTTCTTTTTTCTTTCTTTTTCTAATCTTTTTCTTTTTCACATTTTTTTCTTTTCTTTCTTTTCTCTTAACCTCATACCAACCACAATATAAGTACATAAACATTATTCTCCCCAACTTGAAATCAACCAACATTAATGTGTGAAT
This sequence comes from Vicia sativa, assembly GCA_021764765.1. Lineage (NCBI taxonomy): Eukaryota > Viridiplantae > Streptophyta > Magnoliopsida > Fabales > Fabaceae > Vicia > Vicia sativa. The sequence continues at coordinate 26,697,333 of CM038796.1, read as the reverse complement.
ACTCCCTACTTTCTAAGGCAATGTAAAAATTCATACAACAACATATAGTTGAGGGTTCAAGAAATAAAGAAATCAACATCCATACAAAAAAAAGTGAATTGACACTCATAGACAAGCATCAAGTTCAAATAAAAATGGATGTTGATAAAAGCTCAAAGGGGCAAACAAAGGTTCACACACTTTATAATACGGTGGGAGAACTGACTTTGAATTGTTTTGCGTTTGATCGCAAATGTTGCGGATAGCAAGAGTCGCCGCCGACTTTTCTTTTATCCAATTAAGGGAAGGTGAAAAGAACAGAAAAAGATCTTCGTTAGATTCTGAGTAAGGGAGAAGGTTATGAAAAAGGAAGGTATTAGCACCCTTTCCATCCGTAGTTATCTACGGGCTCTTAGTTGCTTTAGCTCATCTTTTAAAAATTTGCTTTCTGTGTGTGTGTGTTTGAAAAAATGTTTTGAAAAGGCATTTCGCTTTGACTTCGTAATAATTCACGCTGGAATGTATACGAAGTATTTGGAAATGTTTCATTTTGAAAAGTGTTTTGACTTTGTAAAAGTATGAGGTGTGAAAAGTATTTTGATAGAGCAAGCAACTAAAAGTCTTATTACCTACTCAGAACAGTCGTTTCCGTGTTATTTTACTTTCCTTTAGAATAGTGCTATCCATACCATTAGTTTGTAGGTAACCCTATTCGTTGGATGTAAAGGGACATTCGAAGGGACATCGGATGGTCATAGAAGGCAACTTGTAGGAGTATCCTAGCACATTCGAAGGGACGATCATCACTTTTTGTAGGCAACAATCGAGGGGCGAGATCATGTATTCGTAGGCCGGCCACGTCGAGGGACTATGATCTTTGTATCGAAGGGACTATGATGATATGTTTGTAGGCAATGGTGCTAGGATACCTCTACGTTCGAGGGACTTGACCATTTATTCGAAAGGCAACGAGAGAGAATACCCTAAGGGGTGCATGTGTGAAGAGAGTATGTCAAATTCAGATATATTATCTTTGAATTAGAAGTGATCTACGTTCATTTTTATCTTGCCATACACGCCTAGTTACTAGCAGTATATATGGGTGCGGAAAGTAAATTGCGGAAAGTAAAGTGCGGGAAGTAAATCCTACGCTATTACATGGCTTTGGGGCAGTTACATAATATCGGAGTGCGGAAAGTAAATCCTAATTAAGCTATTACATCCTATGAGCAGTTACATAATATTGGAAAAAAAGAAATGCGAGAAAATTAGTCCTAACTATTACAACCTGGAAGCAGATACATAATAATCGGAAAAGAAAAGAAATTCGCATAAGAGAAAATGTGTTAGTAAAAAAAGATTTTTGTGTTAGGAAAAAGTTTTTAGGTTAGTAATCTTAATTAGATGATGAAACAATTGTTTTGGGAATTTCCTGGGTTGATTTTATTAAAGAAAAGTAATTAAAAAGTCAATTTTATGGTTAATTAACAATTAATTAAAATATGCATGCAAAAATATTAATTTTTATGTCAAAAATTAAATAAACATTTTTCTGTCCTAAATGTAAAAAGAAATTATTTTTTGGTGATTTTTGATATGTTAGAAAATTGTTTGAAAAGAAATTAAATTAGAAAAGAAAATATGAAAAAATAATGGAAAAATGTTAGTTTTGCAAAGCTGTAAAAAAATATTTGACAAAGCCAGGGATCGAACCCAAGCCTTCTTCCTCACACGCGTGTTGCCTTACCACTGAGCCAAGCTGCATATTGTGTTAGTGGCATGGAATAAAAGCATTATAAGGGAAATTCGTTTCTGAATGTATTTAAATTCAAAAACACGCGTCAGGGCCTTCATCTTCTTCCTTGAGACACAGACCTTTACCTACGGTTTTCTGTTCATAGCAATAGCCTATAGTGACGGCTTTGTCCGTCACTACATCACCTGCAGATTTCAAAAATCACATACAAACAATATAAGTTCATGGTGAATACATGGATCGATTTGGTTTGGCCTCCTGAGTGTGATAGTACCATTGGTTTTGACTAATTTTGCCTAAAACACAAAGCCCTAATTCGGACCTTCAAAACCTAGCAATGGTGGATTTTGATTCCTGTACTCAAAACACAATTAATCTATGCAGAAGGCTTCGAAACTTCATTCTAAACACAAATAAACAATCAAAATATGTTAAATATGCATGAAAATCAAAAATCGAATTTGAGTTAGAATGTGCAAATCGAAATCGTGATTTCGTCATTCTGGATGTTTGGCTGGCTTGTGAGTATCTGGATCGATTCAGAGGACCTCCAAGAATGTGTTGGAATGCTTAGAATCGATTGAATTGGACTAAAACTAAGGCTGCCAATTGCTTGAATGCCACAATTTTTTTGATGCTTGGTAGGGTTCTTTGAGGCCATAAATTTGTTCCTTGTGCTCTTGGATGCATCATGTATATATAGTAGAGTGAACTAAGTCAAGAATTATGAAGAAATTATATGCCAATCAATGAGAAAATATTTGATTTGGAATGAAACCAAATATTGCCTTTTTCTGATCAAATCTCATTCAATTCCTTTTCCAATCAATGAATTTCGAAATTGACAGCTTGTATGGCTTGCTTGGATCTTAAGAATGAGAGAAAATCCACCTTGCAATTAATTTTTGATTTTCTATCTTTTATTTTAATTAAATTGGCTTTTAAATGATTAAAAATCCAAAATAAATAAAAAATAAAAGATAAATTCGTGGCCTTGGGCTTGGAGGTTCCAATTCAGCTAAGGAATATGTTTGAATCAAGAAAAGTTAGGCCCATTTGCAAAAAAATTTGTTTTGTCAAGTATTTCTCTTTGTGCACCTCCTCAAAAATGCTCAACTTGTGCAAGGTGTGTCTTGCTCAATTTTTAACATTTTTGGGTGTTCTTGGATTTTTAAGAAAGCTCAAGATGTCCTCTAAACAACCTTTTTGGTTTCATATTCATTGGAGTTTCCATGCTCATGAACACTTCTTTACAAAAAGTTCACTTTTTGTTGACTTTTAAAAGGACCTGTAATGTTTTGATCCATAACATCCAAATGAAGCATTTTCTACCCAAGCTTGTGAGACATGAAGTTGTAGAGAATTGAATTCTCTTTAAAATGAGCTGTGGTGGAAAAATTTCTAATAAAGTGGGTGAAAGTTATGCCTGGTCAAAGTTCTGTTGACTTTTGTCTAAGAAAGCCCAATTTAGAAACTTTGACTTTTGATCAATTCTTCCTTTTCCTTGATGAATCATGATCAACCATTGATCAAATGATTAATATCACTTCAAAATATTTATGTTGGCAAAAAATTATGAAGTTTGACTGTATGTTGACCACAATTGACTTTTTGTCAAATACAACTGATTTCAACCATCTGAGCAATTGTCTGAGAAAACTTGACTTGTAAGGCTGGAAACTTGTCATGGAAATTCTTTGAAGCATATGATGAGGCATGATGACCACTTGAAGTGTTAGAGGCCCACCTTGATTTGAGAATGGTCAAACCCTAGTTTGGGTTGATTGCTTAGGAGAGGGTTTGTCTGGTCAACCCTTGTGAAATCCTTGAGCATGGACATGTGAAATGTCTTGAGAAGTAGGAGGGCAAATTTTGGGGTATAACACACTCAAAAGGTGAATTGCATATTTGGCCAAGGTAGTTATGCTCAAAATCAACAAAATGCCTTGATCATTTTCTTACAATCATACAATCAACACAGAATAAAAGATTAAGCATAATAAAATCTAGTTAAAACAAGAATGTGGACTCTCAGCATATGTAAACAATGGAAAGCTTCCTCACATTTATGGTTAAAAAGGGGACTAAAGTGATTCAATTCATGAGCAAGTAATGCAAAAAGAATGAATGACATGGTAATTGTACAAATGATAAATTTCCTAAACATGTTATGCTATAGAAAGCGATAAAGGAGCACCTGACGTGTACAAACTTTGAAACTATCATTACCATACATCCGCAAGTTGAAACGATCAAACTCCAAAAATCACCTCAAAAGTCATCAAGTTACCAGACCAAAATTTGAGTCCAAACAACAACAAAAGAATTAGAAAAACAAAATTTACAAAATCTACAATATTTACAACCAATAAAACTCCTCAAGCTAAACACGACAAGCTCAAGAAAAACACAATTTACATACGAAACAAACGCAAATTAAGATACGAAAACTTGGTGACGTTGAATTAACAAGTTCAAAAGTGAATATTTAAAATTAAGAACAAGTCCTATTTCAACTTGTTAAAACATAAGTCACCACACACATAAACAAGCATAAACAAACATGCTTGTTTTACGTCGTAAGCGCGACGCCTTTATTGTGCGAGCACTAGTAACCTTCTCTCGCCATGCCATGGTATTTCCACACCGCACAAACCTAAATAAAGTATCCTAACATTCACACAACAAACATTACGAGTACGAGACAATTCACAACATCACATGAAAACTAAGAAAATCACAAATATGTACAAGTATGGAAAGTAAACACATAACATGTACAAGTAATAATATACAAATTCATATACAAAGTCTATACAACATATACATTAATTACAAAAATAAAAAACAAAGGAATTATAGCAATACAGAAACGATAAAACCAATCCCCGGCAACGGCGCCATTTTGTTGTTGCGGAATAGCGAGCAAGCAAAAAGTAAAGTATTTATTTTACCGGTTGATATATACCGGTTAGGTTATATCGTATCGTGTCCACAGAGATTGGTTATTGATTCGTCGTTCGATAATACTACCGTTAATGAGTTTGGGATTAAAAGAAATTAAAATAAAAGACATGAAGTAAATGAACAAAAAGTATAAAGGATAGACAGCTTATCCGGAACGAATGTAAACTACCCGTCATAGACTTAAATCTACCACCCAATGATACTCGGCCTACGATACTCGTCCGTGTCATCACATACCTCTCACAACCTAAGCTATTTCTACCCCAAATTGAGAATCCTCCCGAAACATCTCAATATCCATTTCTGGCCTATCTCAACAACATAGAAGTCAATTGCGTCACCTCCATACCCATCTCTAGCTTACTTCACCAACGCAGAGGCATTAAGATTAGATACTATATAGTGAATGTCAACTCTAAACCCATTTCTAGCATTCAGAAACTAACAGATAATCATCCTAGGTAAGAATCTAAGCAATCTATCTCTAGTAAAGCTCAAATCCCTAACATAGAGTAAAAATCAAAGACAATCACCAACACAGATTTATAAAGCAAACTTTATACAACGCCAAGGGCGAAAAATATACATGAGTTAGAGTAGATATACATACAAAACCGAACAAAAGAGATTACGAAGAGAAGAGAAGAAGAGGAACCAAACATTTCTTAGTTTGTCAACACCAATCGACGAGGGATTCGACTCCGGATCATCCAAATGCAAGCTCCGATGTTTTTTTCTAAGCTCTCTAGACCAAAAAATGATGTTGATGGTGTTGGTACTCAAAAATACCCAACCCATAAACTAAAAATGTGTTTTTATCCCCTTTTAAATAATTTTGAAGTCGTTGGGCGCGCTTAGCCTGGTATTTTCAAGCTCAGCGCGGTCTGCACAATCCTGAAAAAAATCAGCATCTTGTTTTTGCCATATCTTAAGAACCGTAACTCGGAATTGCGCCCGGTTTTAAGCGTTGGAAAGCTTATTCAATTTACTATTTAACCATTAGTAAATATAAAGCTTTTATGACTATTTGAAATATTGGAAAACTCATTCTTTGCTTTATGTGTTCTCTTTTATTGCTCAAAATCGTGCGTTTGAAGTCGTGTCTTCGACACTTTATTACTCAATGCTCCAATTATGAAACAATACCTATAAAAGAGATGAAAAACTATCAAATAATATAATATTTACACAAAAACTCAATTATTCTATTATGTACACATTTATACCAAAAACGGGGGATTTATTCGAAGAATATCAACAAAAGAACCGATAAGTGCCACAAAGCATATATACAAAATAACTACATTTTGGCACTTATCAACTCTCCCCAACTTGACACATTGTTTGTCCTCAAACAAAGTCAAGTAAACCTCAAGAAACTATGAATGATAATCAAAGAATCACGAATCAACAAGTTTTTAAAACGGAAAACAAATGTATGGTTCAAACAAAAACATACACGACAAAATACATACTTACCACCATCCTACAATGATAACATATAAACGAAACAAATCCTAAGTACAAATATCATTCAAAACATTATAAAACAAAACAAGTTCAATCATGCATCACACCTAGCAAAAATTCATCGGTAGATGAAGAACACACAAAGGTGAGGGATAAAAAAACACTCATCCATAATCTTGCAAACAATAGACTAAATTATGCATTCATCCAAAAACGTATTGAAAATACAAATGCAAGAATCACAAGGGCTTTTCAAGGTTGTAATGTGGTTTGGTTAAAAAAACCAATGATAAGTCCTAAAGATAATCAGAAATAAAACATGTCTAAATCTAAGGGAGTGATCAACTCACAAAGTTTCAAACAATATAATTCCAATCAAACTTATTCTTCATCACAAATTTCACACCAAACACACCTCACTTATTAACATAACATTATTCCTACTCTTTTTCTTTTTTCTTTTCTCTTTCTTTTTCTAATCTTTTTCTTTTTCACATTTTTTTCTTTTCTTTTCTCTTAACCTCATACCAACCACAATACAAGTACATAAACATTATTCTCCCCAACTTGAATTCAACCAAAATTAATGTGTTAATACTCCCTACTTTCTAAGGCAAGGTAAAAATTCATACAACAACATATAGTTGAGGGTTCAAGAAATAAAGAAATCAACATCCATACAAAAAAAAAGTGAATTGACACTCATAGACAAGCATCAAGTTCAAATAAAAATGGATTTTTATTAAAGCTCAAAGGGGCAAACAAAGGTTCACACACTCACAAGGTGAATTGAATATTTGGTATGCTCAAAATCAACAAAATGCCTTGATCATTTTCTTGCAATCATACAATCAACACATAATAAAAGATTAAGCATAATAAAATCTAGTTAAAACAAGAATGTGGACTCTCAGCATATGTAAACAATGGAAAGCTTCCTCACATTTATGGGTAAAAAGGGGACTAAAGTGATTCAATTCATGAGCAAGTAATGCAAAAAGAATGAATGACATGGTAATTGTACAAATGATAAATTTCCTAAACATGTTATGCTATAGAAAGCGATAAACGAGTACCTGACGTGTACAAACTTTGAAACTATCATTACCATACATCCCTAAGTTGAAACGATCAAACTCGAAAAATCACCTCAAAAGTCATCAAGTTACCAGACCAAAATTTGAGTCCAAACAACAACAAAAGAATTAGAAAAACAAAATTTACAAAATCTACAATATTTACAACCAATAAAACTCCTCAAGCTAAACAAGACAAGCTCAAGAAAAACACAATTTACATACGAAACAAAGGCAAATTACGATACGAAAACTTGGTGATGTTGAATTAAAAAGTTGAAAAGTGAATATTTAAAATTAAGAACAAGTCCTATTTCAACTTGTTAAAACACAAGTCACCACACACATAAACCAGCATAAACAAACATGCTTGTTTTACGTCGTAAGCTCGACGCCTTTATTGTGCAAGCACTAGTAACCTTCTCTCGCCATGCCATGGTATTGCCACACCGCACAAACCTAAAGAAAGTGTCCTAACATTCACACAACAAATATTACGAGTACGAGACAATTCACAACATCACATGAAAACTAAGAAAATCACAAATATGTACAAGTATGGAAAGTAAACACATAACATGTACAAGTAACAATATACAAATTCATATACAAAGTCTATACAACATATACATTAATTACAAAAATCAAAAACAAAGGAATTATCGCAATACAGAAACAATAAAACCAATCCCCGGCAACGGCGCCATTTTGTTGTTGCAGAATAGCGAGCAAGCAAAAAGTAAAGTATTTATTTTACCGGTTAATATATACCAGTCAGGTTATATCGTATCGTGTCCATAGAGATTGGTTATTGATTCGTCGTTCGACAATTCTACCGTTAATGAGTTTGGGATTAAAAGAAATGAAAATAAAAGACAGAAAGTAAATGAACAAAAAGTATAAAGGATAGACAGCTTATCCGGAGCGAATGTAAACTACCCGTCATAGACTTAAATCTACCACCCAATTATACTCGGTCTACGATACTCGTCCGTGTCATCACATACCTCTCACAACCTAAGCTATTTCTAACCCAAATTGAGAATCCTCCCGAATCATCTCAATATCCATTTCTGGCCTATCTCATCAACACAGAAGTCAACTCCGTCACCTCCATACCCATCTCTAGCTTACTTCACCAACGCAGAGGCATTAAGATTAGATACTACATAGTGAATGTCAGCTCTAAACCCATTTCTAGCATTCAGAAACAAACAGATAATCATCCTAGGTAAGAATATAAGCAATCTATCTCTAGTAAAGCTCAAATCCCTAACATAGGGTAAAAACCCAATACAATCACCACAATTAAAGCAAACTTTATACAACGCCAAAAAAAAATATACATGAGTTAGAGTAGAATACATACAACAACTTACAAAGAAGAAGAAGACCAAATATTTCTTGGTTTGTCAACACCAATCGATGAGGGATTCGACTCCGAATCATCCAAATGCAAGCTCCAATGTTGTTTTCTAAGATCTCTAGACCAAAAAATGATGTTGATGGTGTTGGGACTCAAAAATACCCAACCCATAACATAAAAATGTGTTTTACCCCTTTTAAAAATTCAAGTCGCAGCGCGCTTAGCTATTTCTGCATCTTATTTTTGCCATATCTTGAGAACCGTAACTCGGAATTGCGCCCGATTTGAAGCGTTGGAAAGCTTATTCAATTTACTATCTAACCATGAATAAATATAAAGCTTTTATGACTATTTGAAATATTGTAAAACTCATTCTTTGCTTTATGTTTTCTCTTTTATTGCTCAAAATCGTACCTTTGAAGCCGTGTCTTCGACACTTTATTACTCAATGCTTCAATTATGAATGAATGCCTATAAAAGAGATGAAAAACTATCAAATGATACCATATTTTCACAAAAACTCAATTATTCTATTATGTACACATTTATACCAAAAGCAGGGGATTTATTCAAAGAATATCAACAAAAGAACCGCTAAGTGCCACAAAGCATATATACAAAATAACTACATTTTGGCACTTATCAAGTTCCACAACAGGTTGTTTCATGGTTCTATCTTTCTTCCAGAGGGAAATTGCACCGGAATTTTAAGAGTTCCCTTTATGTACCTTAGAATCCTGACGACAACTTGATAATGGGACCACTTTGGATTACTCATAAGTCTGCTGACCATTCCAACTGCATAGCAAATGTCATGGATGTATTATGTTGAATTTTGAATTATGATAATTATAACTCATGTTGAAAAATTGAGAATAATTAATGTTGATGTTTTCCACTACGAATAAATTAAATGAAGCTTAGATTTGATGATCATATGATTATGTGTTGTGTATCTTATTATATGAGCATATGTGGTGAATGAAGGTGATATCTTAATTGTCCAAATTGTTTTAATTTTTCTGATTTATTTAATTATTTATGTTAGGGAAATTATGTTGTTACATTAGTGGTATTAGAGTTATTTATTCCGACCAACTTGGTTGTCGAGTCTGTAGTATGGTGTGACAGTTGAATACTGTCAGTGTATTGTTCCTTAGTACGCAACATGTGTGTGAAACACTGTTGGCGCTTTCTTGTTTTCCTAATCACTTGTTTGAACGAAGGAGATTGAAACAAGTGGAGGAGAAGTTGTTTCTTCTCCAAAATGTGTTGGTTATGAGGGTTGAACAGTAGGTTCAGTGTGTCGCGGATTGCACGAGTTCAAGTGTTGGCAAGATTGTGTTACTCTCTAGTTTTCAAAGGGATTACAATTTTTTGATAAGTCGATGCATATTTTCGTATGTCCGAATATGTTGCGAATTCATGGTTCCAGTATATTGGAAAAGTTAGGACGTCTTTAAGGGAGAATGATGAAGTATCATTGATGGGTATGATGTATGTGTATTTTATAGAGTCCAATGATACATTTTTATTGGCAAAAATTGGGATTCTTGGGTGGAAAATAGGAATTTTCGTAGCATAAAAAATAGCAGAATTTGTCACTGTCATGTTGAGGAAATCGATTTCCAGTTTTGGGGTAATCGATTTCCTGAACCAAATTTTATAAAAAATCTTGAAACTTGTAAAATTCGTAACTTGACTTCCAGATGTATGATTCGAGTTTCGTTCGAAGTGTTAGAAAGCTAACATAATGAAATTAGTTTTAAAAATGCTTCTAGCACCTGGAATATACTTATTTGTCACGTGGTGATGTTGGATGATAGGTGGAGTTTGTTATTGATCCCGTCCTTTGTACCATATCTATTTCTATGGCGCCATATAAGACGCCAACTTTAGAGTTGAATGAATTGAAGAAACAATTAGAATATTTGTTGAAAAGGAATTTGTGAGACCAAGTGTATCACTTGCGGCGCTTTGATGTTATTAGTTAAAAAGAAATAAGGTAGTAAGAAATTATATGTGGATTACCGATAGTGATTGAGATTAAATATACATTTCAAATGGATTGAAGATTTAATGGACCAATTAGTAGATGAATATGTCTTTAGTATAATCAAATTGGGGTCGGGTTACCTTTTGAATTTAGGTGAAGGGTGAAGATATACATAGGACAACTTTAGAACTCTATATAGGCATTGTGATTTTTTTATTAGTTTGCGGCGGTGTTTATTGAGGACATTTAGATTTAATCTATGGCAGTCTAAGGACATGTTGAACGTTGCAATTTGAATTATAGTTTCCAAGGGGAGGAAACCTTATGTCAAGTTGTCGTGGTGTAAATCATAGTTTGAGGAGGTGAAGTTTCTTGAGCATGGTATTTCGAGTGATGGTATCTCTATCCCTATCCAAAGTTGGTTATAGAGATTACAATCCTATTGAGCTTAAGCGATTAATATCATTGTTTGAGATGAGGTTGGGTATGAGATATTTGGTGTTAAGAAGGACGTGTTAAGAAACTGTTGTAGGCCCACATGGAGATGCAGCTTATGCCAAATGAGAATGGTTAAAGTGGAGAGTCTCTTAGGAAGGTAGAAATTTAAATAGAAAAGTAGATTGTGTGTAATTGATAATAGGGTGTCGACATATGTTGGAAGGATTTTGGAAAGTTCTATCACCAAACATATGATGAGATGGTATTTATAAGATTGTGATTAGAATGGGACCAAAATGTGAAACTATATAGATCATCGAGGTTATGAGATTAAAGGAAACACTAAGGGTTTATTAGTATTATTAAAGTCCTCTACTTGGATAAATACTTCATTTGGAGCGAACCAATTTATATTGTACCTGGTGTATGTCAAATAAATTTTGGATGTTGAAGAGGTTGAAACTAAGTAAAGTGAATTGACGTTTTATCAAAATGATAGTTGTTCACCATTTTGAGTGAACCTAATGCAAAACTGACTATGAAAGATTTGGAACTTATTGAACAGTTCGGATCGTTGAGTTGTACGCGAGCTAACACCACGAAGTAGAAGTTCGAGAATGTCAAATGTGAACCATTATTTTCTTTTAAATGTTAAAGAGACATAGATGTGAAACTAGTAGATCGATTGTCGATGGAAATCAAAATGAAGACCATGCCTTAAGGTAGATGATAAGAGTAAGCGACAAAAGCGTGATGTGTGATTCGTTATGCTAGTATGAACTTCATATACTATGTCTTGAAGCTACTTATAAGATATCACATGCCTACTTGTATAACACCAACTAGTATTTCACAACTAGAAATACCTGAATTTCTTGCCGAAATTTATCTGCAAGAATACATGCATAATTTTCTGTGACTTTATTAAATAAAATAAGTTTTCCTACGAAACGTAATTTCGCAACAAATTGCGCAGGTATACCTGCAGATTTCAAATGTTGAATAAAAAACCATTATAAGATATATTTTTTTTAAAAAAAATAACCTAGTTTTGAATTTTTAACACCAAACTAACAAACCTTCCCTGATAATTCACAATCCAACCATGTTTCAAACAAAAGAAGTGAATTAAAGAGGAGACGCCATTTGTATCCCTAATTGTTTTCAATGTTTTCATTTTCTGTGGATTTTCTTGCGATTTGATGTTTCTTGCGGTATTTTCCTATAGATTTAGTGTTTTCGAAAATTTACTCAAATTTACACGTGGATTATTTTTAGCATGTAACTCCCTAGGTAAATATGCGGTAATGTCAAATCCATAGTAATTGTAAAATTTAAAAATATATAGGAGGTGCCAATTCAAGTCTTTAATCTTTTATTTTTGTTTGAAACATAGTTATATTGAGAATTATGAAGAAATCTTTAGTTAGTTTCAGTAATAAGACTTTAAAAAATTCACCACAATACAATACAAAATCTGAGATAATTCTAAAGGAAGCGTTCTTTGAATTTTGCACAAACTATAGTTGTTTTACTAAATTTTTAAATAAATAAAAGGTATTTAATCTTCAACTTTCTTTTTTTTAAAATAAACTATTTTTCTAAAAACAATTAACAAATTAAAATGTTTTTTTTTAAATATTAGTAGTTTTGTTTAAATTTTACAAAAAATAATGAATCCTTATTAATCATTTTTATGATTTTTTTTCAAGAATAAAAGGGTTGCAAATTAAGAAAGTATTATAAGTTGAATAAAAATCAGGTATATAATAAAATTAAAAATATATAAAATAGTCTTTGTTTTGAGTTATGTGCCAAGTGCATCTAGAATTCATAATACACTTTTTATTTGAGTCGCTGTTTGAAACCACCAGAACATCAGATGAATCGAAACCATCTTTAACATTAGTTGCGTTGTCATTATCCTTACCTCAATGATCTTTCAGGCGTTCAGGACACACCTTCCTAGTGTGACCCTCCTTCTTACATTGATATCAGGGAATATCAAATGCTTTGTCACTATAAGACTTCTGTTGACTTTTACCTTTCTTCTTGTCGAAATGTCCATCCTTTCACATAAATTTTCCCTCAACGGCCAAAGGTTATGGGCCCCCTTCCATACAAGAAAGTTTCTTTTAAGCGAGCATGTGTTCTAGGCAAAGCGCACAACAACACTTGATCTTTATCTTCGATCTTCACATCAATATTTTCAAGATCAAGAATCAGCTTATCACCAAGTCTCAACAAGATTCTGACGTGGGCCTTCTTTATCATCAATGTCATCTCACGATGCATAGCGTTCATGGTTGCATCTCCTTCAATGCTTCCATATTAAAGTGCCACAAACCGAAATCATTCACTCGGTGAATTTTTCAATTTCATACTTTGTTGAAGGTATCTTCTCCATGATCACCACACTTATTTGTTGTGAAACACGATACCTTTTAACAAAATATAAACTTGTTTCTTTATGATCAAGAAATAATTAGGCTAGAAAATATGGGAAAACAAGAAGAACAACAATGCTTGATTATAATGTTATTCTATACTTTCTCTTGAAACAAAATTACAAGTGCACAAGAATAACAAATAACTTTCTCACCCTAAATTAGGAATTTGATAAACAAAATGAGAGACTACTATGCTATCTATCAAAACCTAATATACTAAACTAAGGGGATTTTCAAAATATAATCATTACAAGTTAACTTAGGGTACAAGTTAACTTAAACAACTACACATAAAAATATGCCAATTCGATGCTAACAATCCTTGCATTTTTCGACAACTAAATTCTAGAACACACTTCGACTATAGCATGTAAGTCTTTGACAACATCATTTGAGCAATCTTCGACGACATACATAAATCATGTCAAATCCGAAGCTACTCTTCTAACCAATAAAATTTGATCTAATATATAAGAAATATTCAATCACACAAAAACATAAATTTGAAACACAAGGACATACAACCATGATAACCTAATCATTACCATAAGACATCATTATGCAATCTGTTATAGAGTTAGAACTCATCATTACCTTAGATTGATGATTCTCAACTTCTACAACGAATTCCATTACCCTATCCTCAAGTGCACTTTTCTCATCTTCTCCTCATCTCTCGTTCTACGATCATAACAATGAAACACAAAACCCAAACTTTTTCTTTTTGTCTTCCTTTGCCCTTTGGACCATTTCTATGACATTCCTCTTATCTTATCACTTAACCATTTAAAATTACCAACAAACCATCTATATCTCCACATCAATATTATTTCTATTTAAGTTATTATTATTATTATTATTATTATTGTTATTGTTATTATTATTATTATTATTATTATTATTTCCTTATAATAAAATAATTCCACTAAATAACTAAATAACAAAATAATTATTTAACCGTTATTAATATTACTAGACGTCCACCCGTACAATGTAGTGTAAATTCTATTAAATTATTATAAGTAACCTATGATATAGTGTAGGTATATATTCATTTATTAATAATTGTGGAATGAATTTAATAACTTCTCAAAACACGTAAAATAAATATATTAAGTTTATGATATTGTGTGAATGTTAATAATAAATAAAAATAAAAAATTAAATTAATAATCAATACAAATTAAACGAAAGGTGAGTTGAAGTGGCTATTTATTTTCTATGTTTTTAATGGGAAGTTATTTTTTTATTAATTAAATTAGTATCATTTAATATAAATTTTGAAATATAAGATTTTGTACAAGTAAATTGAAACGTGAGTTAAATGAATCAAGGGAATATTTATTATGTGTAACGGTACCCTAATTCACAATTGAAAATAACCAACTCATATGCTACTTTATTATTTGTTTATTAACTTTACCATTATGTAGCTATTTTGTAAGCCAAAATGTTAAAACATTGTATAGTGAAAATAAAATAAGAATAATAAAAATTACAAAAATTCATCATATAATCAATATCCTCTAACAACCTAATTTGTTAACAATTAAAAAATTAAAAAAATGTGTTTATGCAAAATATATACCTACAAAAATTAAAAATAAACAAAAAATAATAATAAACTAAAAAGTAAATAAATTTTTATAACAATCAATAATAAAAATAAATTAAAAATAATAAATAAAATAAATCTTCTACCAATACACTTTGTGAAACTTGTACCAACAATAAAATTAAAAACATCAACATAAAATTAAAAGAAAGTAGAATAATATAATATTAGATAAAAAATTTAAATATATTAAAGTAATAAAAATAGAAATTCTTTACATGCATTTTGTAAACATCCAAGCTTTGTACCTATAGAAAAACAAAATTAACCATATCAATAAAATTAGAAGAAAGTAAGACCATATAACATTTAAGAAAAATAAGAATAATAAACAATAAAAAATAAAAATTACTCTATTCATATTGTGAACCTCCAATAAAAAAATTACAGAAATGTTATAAATAACATACGGTAAAGATAAAAAAAAACAATATTTATTTGTTTTTTAAATAAAAAACACGTCCCTGATGTAGAAAAAAAGGATAGTTCCTCGGTGATGAGGAGAATAATATCAAATTTGTTATAATGTAAGAAAACAATTATGGTTTGGTGTGATGAGAATGAGGGTAATATCAAATTTGCTGTAATGCAAGAAACGATAATTGTATGGTGTAACAACACTTTAATTTTTATATTTCTAATGCAACTACTCTACACTATGGGCTTCACAACACACTAAAACACCCATCAACATATATAAATTTATAATATCACATAATTAATTTATGAAAACAATTTAGATGTAATTGGGGTGTTACAATTACTACCATTTATCTTTGCAACGATTCATTTATAACATTCGGTATCAGAAATAGGATTACTGACGTATGATTCTTGAAATACGATTAAGAATTTATTATGAACTCTAGATACAAATTTGTTAGTGCATGAGAAACTTTTATTGAAAAGAGAAAAAATAAAAAAAATAAGATTCGATATTATTGAATGGTAAAAAACTGAGTTACACGCTACGCCAAAAATAAGTTTTGGCAGTACCTCAACGAAAGCGCTTTTAAGAGAAAGCGCTTTCATAGGTTTAAAAAAAAATCGCTTAAAAAAAGCGCTTTCAAAGGGAACCCTAAGAAAGCGCTTTTTAAAAAGCGATGCTAAAGGTCTTAGAAAGACCCCATCTTAGAAAGCACTTTTGAAAAGCGCTGCTAAAGGTTAACCTTAGAAAGCGCTTTTCAGAAACGCTCTTATATCTGGCCTTTAGAAAGCGCTTTTAAAAGCACTACTATAGGCCTATGATACGAAAGTGCTTTTTAAGGAAAAAACGCTCTTATAGATGGAATTTAGAAAGCGCTTTCATAGATAGTTTTATAATTAAAATTAATAAACCCTAAATACACTTTCTTTCTCTCATTCTATGTTCATCTTCTTCCTCTCGCCGTTCCTGCGTTCTTCCCTGTTTCTTCCCAGAACTTGCCTTCCCAACTCCGTCTTGTCTCCAGAATCGTCGTTCCACCTCTGTCTCATCTCAAGACTCGCCATTCTACTTCGCCATCTCATCCCAAGCCTCTCACCGGAAACTAAGGTTTGTTTTCAGCTTTCATATTCTCTGATTCTGCTAACTCTAAGTTGGTCATTATCCTTCCTTGCTCGAATGTATTTCTTGAATAACATTTAAGTGTGTCACTAGAAATTGGAAAACTGACAGTGTGAGTATTTTTTGAATAACATTTTGGTTTTGTCTCTTAGTTTTCTGTATGTAATTTGATGAATGGTGGTGGTGATAATCTGAAAAAACAATTTTGTTTAGGAAGTGTTGAATGATTTAGCACAATGTAGATTGATTAATGTAGTTTGATTTCGATTTGGGCATGCTATTTTTTTTAGGTTGTGATTATTTCCGATTATTCGAGTTGAATATGTGAAGTTATTATGGTAGTGTGAAGTTTAAGTGAAAACTTTGTTGATAACATGTTATTTGAATTGAAGTTGGATTAATGTCATGTGTTATCGGTGGTAAACCGGTAAGGCTCCATGTTAATTAGCGATAGAGTTTTTTGTTGATGTTATACGTTGGTTTGTAATAAATGGGAAAGATTTTCTTACATGTTAAGTTGTGGGAGTTTTGTTGCGATTCCATGTTAATCGTGCTAATTGATGCGTTTTGAGATTGTTTGTAATAATGTGGTTTTCTTTTAGTCATGAAGATTGAGCTAATTTGAATGGATTTTAGTTGATATTTTAGTGCATTTGAGTTTAATTTCAAAATGATGTAAGTAAGTATGGGTGCATGCCAACGAGATTACGAGAGTGTCTCGCCCAAACTAACGTATTGAATTTGTTATATATAGGGTTAGAAGTTGCTTATTTCTCTACATGTAATTAGTTGTTCTCTCTCGCCACTGAAATTAGTTATGCTTTGAATGAACTGCTATGATGGATCATTTCCACTTAAACTAGTTGCTTACTCCTGGCCTAGTTCGACGTACGACGCTCATTCTCCGCGTTTCTTTGAGTTCGGTAAATCCGAGGTAAATTTCTTCCTCAAATTACTAGTATTGTGATGAATTTGTCTTAAATTGCGTGAATATGTTATGTTTTCTTGATACGGTTCCATTCCGTGTATACTTTGTGTTTTGACAGAAATGCAGTATACGGTTTTGTGCCCTAATTAGTTGTTTTTGTTTAGCTTAATTAGTAAAACCATGGATAAGACATGGATGTATTCCAATCTATTGTCGAAAGAGTACGAGAATGGGGTATCAGAATTTGTTAAGTTTGTTGTTGCACACGCCAAAGACCCTAGTCGAATGACATGTCCTTCTTTGTATTGCTGTTATGGGAACCGGGTTGACGCGGTTCAGTTGGCATCGTATTTAATACGGTATGGAATTGATAGAAGTTATACATGTTGGAATATGCATGGTGAGAAAAGTAACGGGAATGTTGAATCGGGGGATAATAGGACCTATGCTTCAAATGACAATTGCATAGATACATATGATTATGATCGGGTCGAAGAGATTGCAGAAGCGCTTGAAGAAGATCTTAATGATTGTCCCAAAATGACCGAGAGGTTAGTAAGACATACAGAGAAACCGTTGTATAATGGTGGTACAAAATTCACAAGATTGTCTCCGGTATTAAAGTTGTACAACTTAAAGGCGGGCAATGGATGGTGGAATAAAAGTTTCACAGAGTTATTAGCCCTTATGAAAGATATGCTATCAGAGGATAATGTTCAAAAATATGTTGTACTCTATTGGCATAAGCTATGATAAGATACATGCATGTCCAAAAGATTGTGTTTTGTTTCGAAACGAGTATGCATCGTTAAATGAGTGTCCTAAATGCGGTGCCCCTCGATATAAGAAAAAGTTGTCTCCAGCAAAAGTCTTATGGTATTTTCCTATAATTCCGAGATTTATACGGATGTATCATAGTGAAACCAATTCAAGACACTTGACTTGGCATGCAGATGAAAGAATTATTAATGGAAAATTTTGACATCCGGAAGATTCACCACAGTGGATGAAAATTTATAATGATTATCCTGAATTTGGAAAAGAAGCAAGAAACCTTCGCTTGGCATTGTCTACTGATGGAATGAATCCACGCGGTATTCAAAGTATCTCGCATAGCACATGGCCTGTGATTCTTATGATTTATAACCTACCTCCGTGGCTATGTATGAAGCGTAAGTACATGATGTTAACTATATTAATTTCTTGGCCTAAACAACCAGGAAATGACATAGACGTATACCTAGAACCATTAATCGAAAATTTGAAGATTTTGTGGGAGAACAGTGTGAAGGTTTATGATGGGTATAGGAAAGAAAGTTTCAACTTGAGGGAGATGTTGTTTGGAATGATTAACGATTTTCCAGCATGCGGAAATCTATTCGGGTATAGCATTAAAGGTGAAAAAGTGTGTCCTGTATGTGAAGATGGAACCTATACGACGCGATTGAAACTTTGTCAGAAGAATGTCTTTCTCGGTCATCGTAGATTCTTAACTTCTAAACATCAATATCGTTGATGGAGAAAAGCGTTCAATGCATACTATAGTTATTTTATCAACAAAATATTTATGCTACTTGATAAACAAGACAACTATATATTCTTATTTGTTTTTCTATGCAGTGTCATCAACAACAAAACAACATTGATTGCAGATACTTTGTTTTGAAGTTTATCAAAGAAATCCTTCAAATGAATCAAATAGAGATTCCAGTCACGGTATAGATTTATAACTTAGGATTTGTTTTATTATTTATCAGATATTTCATATAATTTATTATTTTTTACTAAATCGTGCATATTATTTGTTTTGTTATGTAGTACTTCAATGAACACAAGTGTGCATATTACACGAAACTTCAGTTGGAAGAACTCAAAGAAGAATTGTGTCAATATTTTATTGAGCAAAGAATATTAGAAGGTATGAATACATTATTGTGTGAAAATAGTTATAAATACATTGTTGTGTGAATACAATATTGACCGTGTTATTATGTTCATATCTTGCAGGACCAGGACCTTGAATATATAATGACCGTGTTTTGTTCATACATTAGGACTGGTTTAGTTATTGTTATAGCTGATTTTGTTAGGGTTGATTTTGGTAATGTTAAAAATATGTGAATTGAATTACAATGGTATATATATATTTTGGATAACAATGATATATAATGGTATTTGTATATAATCTCTTTGTTGAAATAACGGGATTAGGATTGTAAATTACCGGTTTATGAATTACAGGTATATGAATTAAAGATTTATGAATTACAGGTTTATGAAATAATCTTTAAAAATGCAGTTTAAAAATTATATAAATTTTAGTTTTTCAAAAAACCTAAGAAAGCGCTTTTTAAAGCCCACCTATGATAACACTTTTTGAGTAAAAGCGCTGCCTAAGGTATTTTGGTTTTTTAGTAAAAACCCTAAGAAAGCGCTTTTTCAGTAAAAGCGCTGTCTTAGGCCACCTATGATAACACTTTTTGAGTAAAAACGCTGCTTAAGGTATACATAAGAAAGCGCTTTTAAAAGCATTTTCATAGGTAGGCCTAAGACAGTGCTTTTTATCAAAAACCGCTTTCATAATTGGCCTAAGGCAACGCTTTTAATGAAAAAACGCTTTCTTAGGGTGCCTACAGAAAGCATAAAAGACATTCTAAAGTAGGCCTAAGAAAGCGCTTTTCTAGAAAAATCGTTGTTAAAAGTCTACTTAAGAAAGCGATTTTTAAGAAAAAAGTGTTGCCTTAGATAGACCTACGAACGCGCTTTTGCCTAAACAAAATTAAAAATCTATAGCGCCATCAACGCTTTTAAGCGTTTTAAAGTCTAAAAAAAATACTTTCGTAGGTCTTTTATATGGCATAGTGACATTATATCTTATTTATATATAGCTAACTAACTTATATAAAAAGTAACAAATGCTTCCTATAATTAACTTTGAGCTTGATTATACAATTTGAATTATATCACAACAAATTTAACTTTTGTCTTGACACACACACTTTAAAAAAATTTAAAAATTTGTTATTTGCAAGTCAACTTCTTGACATATGAATTGAGAGTTTCAACCCGCTATTAAAGATGGCTGCCTCACCCTATGGTTTGTGGCAATATTTAAAAATGGGACAAGTTGACCCATTTTATCTCCGTAAAAAGAAAACGAAAAGTTCATGCAAAATAATGATACCCAAGCCCTTGGACAAAATATGTAATAACTTTTTACTTGTGTTTTGAATTTTCTAAATAATAATAACAGATACGTTTATATTTAACAACTTGTATTTTATTGAATAGTCATTCTTTTTCTTTATACATATGATTTTAGACTTTTTACATATATTAATATAATGAATAAGTTTTGTTACTTTTACCGTCAGCATTTCTCATTATTTTCTATAATATTCTATTATTAATTTAATTTAATTTAATTTATTTCTCTTTCTAATAAAAATTAATTTTATTATTGAGCAATCTCTCTACAATATCTTTATTAATAAGATAATATAAAATAATTAGTTCTAGAGATTATTAATACTTTATCTACATCTGAATCAGATGAATGTGCTTGGTTGAAGAGACGTGTTCAATGCATGATGGACAACCAAGAAGTGTCATTCCTAAAGGCTCCGTCTGTAGAGAGTCTATGCGAAGATGTTTCTAAAAGTCTGAAGGTCAAAGATGTAAGCGAGGCCGTACCAGAAATTTGGGATACCTTGGGGCAACCGAGTGGAAAGTATGATTTCATGGTGAAGTATACCGTTTCTGATTGCTACAAGATTCCGATCGAATACATCAAAGCAACAGGATGGGGAGATGACTATCCCGAAGAATACGCTGATGTGAATACAATAAGGATCACCTCTGCCAATCCTGCACCTAGAGTGACATCTCTAATTATTACCTCGCCCAGATCAATTTCATATTCCTCTGACAAAGTTGTACCTTGGAATTATGGAGCCGAAGTCTATTATTATGGCGTCAAGCAATAGCCATTAACCATTGGAGACAATACAGTTGAAGCTAGAAAATATGGGAAAACAAGAAGAACAACAATGCTTGATTATAACTATTATTCTATACTTTCTCTTCAAACAAAATTACAAGTGCACAAGAATAACAAATAACTTTCTCACCCTAAATTAGGATTTTCAGTATACAAAGATGAGAGACTATTATACTATCTATCAAAAACCTAATATACTAAACTAAGGGAATTTTCAAAATATACACATTACAAGCTAACTTAGGGTACCATTTTTATGACATTCCTCTTCTCTCGTTCTACGATCATAACAATGAAACACAAAACCCAAACTTTTGCTTTTTGTCTTCCTTGACCTTTGGACCATTTTATTAAATTATTATTAATAATCTATGATATAGTGTATGTATATATTCATTTATTTATAATTGTGGATTGAATTTAATAACTTCTCAAAAAACGTAAAATAAATATATTAAGTTTATGATATTATGTGAATAATAATAATAAATGAAAATAAAAATTAAGTTAATAATTAATACAAATTAAACAAAAGGTGAGTTGAAGTGGCTATTTATTTTCTATGTTTTTAATGGGAAGTTATTTTTTTATTAATTAAATTAGTATCATTTAATATAAATTTTGAAATATAAGCTTTTGTACAAGTAAATTGAAACGTGAGTTAAATGAATCAAGGGACAATTTATTAATGTGTAACGGTACCCTATTCACAATTGAAAATAACCAACTCATATGCTACTTTATTATTTGTTTATTAACTTTACCATTATGTAGCTATTTTGTAAGCCAAAATGTTAAAACATTGTATAGTGAAAATAAAATAAGAATAATAAAAATAACAAAAATTCATCATATAATCAATATCCTCTAACAACCTAATTTTTTAACAATTAAAAAATTACAAAAATGTGTTTAGGCAAAATATATACCTACAAAAATTAAAAATAAACAAAAAATAATAATAAAATATGAAGGAAATAAATTTTTATAACAATGAATAACCAAAATAAATTAAAAATAATAAATAATTTAAATCTTCTACCAATACACTTTGTGAAACTTGTACCTACAATAAAATTAAAAACATCAACATAAAATTAAAAGAAAGTAGAATAATATAGTATTAGATAAATAAAATTTAAATATTTTAAAGTAATAAAAATAGAAATTCTATACATGCATTTTGTAAACTTCCAAGTTTTGTACCTATAGAAAAAAAATTAACCATATCAATAAAATTAAAAGAAAGTAAGACCATATAACATTTAAGAAAAATAAGAATAATAAACAATAAAAAATAAAAATTACTCTATTCATATTGTGAACCTCCAATCAAAAAGTTACAAAAATGTTATAAATAACATACGGTAAACATACTAAAAACAATATTTACTTGTTATTTAAATAAAAAACACATCCCAGATGTAAAAAAAAGGACAGCTCCTTCGAGAAGAGGAGGATAATATCAAATTTGTTATAATGTAAGAAAACACTAATGGTTTGGTGTGAAGAGAATGAGGGTAATATCAAATTTGCTGTAATGCAAGAAGCGATAATTGTATGGTCTAACGACCCTTTAATTTTTATATTTCTAATGCAACCATCCTACATGAAGGGCTTCACAACACACTAAAACACCCATCAACAGATATAAATTTATAATATCACATAATTAAATTATGAAAACAACTTAGATGTTATTGGGGAGTTACAATTACTTCCATTTATCTTTTCAACGATTAATTTATAACATTTGGTATCGGAAATAGGATTACTGACGTGTGATTCTTAAAAATACGATTAAGAATTTATTATGAGCTCTAGATACAAATTTATTAGTGTATGAGACACTTTTATTAAAAAAAAAAAAAAAACAAAAATAAGAATCGATATTATTGAATGGTAAAAGACCGAGTTACATTATATCTTATTTATATATAGTTATCTAACTTATATAAAAAATAACAAATGCTTACTATAATTAACTTTGAGCTTGACTACACAATTTGTTTAAAAATTTGTTATTTGCAAGTCAACTTCTTGACATATGAATTGAGAGTTTCAACCCGATATTAAAGATGGCTGCCTCAACCAATGGTTTGTGGCAATATTTAAAAATGGGACCAGTTGGCCCATTTTATCTCCTTAAAATGTAAACGAAAATTTCATGCAAAATAATGATACCCAAGCCCTTGGACAAAATATGTAATAACTTTTTACTTGTGTTTTGAATTTTCTAAATAATAATAACACATACGTTTATATTTAACAACTTGTATTTTATTGAATAGTCATTCTTTTTCTTTATACATATGATTTTAGACTTTTTACATATATTAATATAATGAATAAGTTTTGTTACTTTTACCATCAGCATTTCTCATTATTTTCAATAATATCTTATTTTTAATTTAATTTAATTTATTTCTCTTTCCAATAAAAATTAATTTTATTATTGACCAATCTCTCTACAATATCTTTATTAAGAACATAGTATAAAATAATTAGTTCTAGAGATTATTAATACTCTATCTACACCAAAAAAAATTGTTGTAGTCCCTTAATTATGTAAAACATATAATCTAAAAAATTTATGTCAACCTCACCTATATTTATTGTGTGAGTTTAGTTATTCAAAGAAAACCTAGTGGTCACCTATACTACTTCTGACTTTAGCTATTAAAAAGTAACCTCGTTCTATCTATTGTTCTATCAATGAATTCCAAATCGACAACATATTTATTGAGGGACGCCATTGAATTCACTATATATATACTGCAGCAGTATGTCGTTCATACTCACACACCCACTAAGTTTCTATCACTATAAGCCTAATGGTGTTTAAAATTCTATTTGTTTTAGCTCTTTTTTGGGTAAGCTATTTTCTGCTTTGCTTAAACACTTAGTTAATTGTCTTATCTTTCTATCAATATTTTTTGTGATTTGGAATAATCATGAAATACTTTATACAAGAAATTTGATTACACTCATAACTACTTAGCACATGTGTATATAAACAAAATTATCGATTTATTTACTTATTGTTATTCTTACTCCCTAAAAGGAATTAGTCACTATAAAAGAATCTTGTCCACAAACAAAATTATTTTCTCTGTTGGTTCGATTTAAACATTGCTGGGAATAAAATAGTCCGGTAGAAGTTACTAAATTTTAGAGGGAAAACAGCTCAATATTTGTTATTAAACGTAAAATTAACATTACTTTTTTACACAATAAAATGAATTATTGTTTAGTGCTTATTTTTTTAAATATCATTTATTTAATTTTTTTAATTCTTCTGTGTTTTATGACAATGACATTTTAAGTTGGATATATTTGCAGTTGACTCTTATAGGTATCAATGGATCCAAATCTGGAGAAAAATATTGGAAATCTGTTTGGCCAAACACTCCTATTCCTAACGCACTTTCAGATCTTTTATTGTCAGGTTAGTGGAATATAAATAAAATCTTGTTAATTTATGCTCTTCAATTATAAGT
Organism: Vicia sativa; assembly: GCA_021764765.1. Lineage (NCBI taxonomy): Eukaryota > Viridiplantae > Streptophyta > Magnoliopsida > Fabales > Fabaceae > Vicia > Vicia sativa. The sequence goes on along the minus strand of CM038796.1, from coordinate 26,672,246 downwards.
CGAGGAATTTAAAGTAAAATGGTTTTTGAAAATTAAATTTTAAGTTTTAATATTATATATTTCTATATTGAGGTCTTTGTAATGTGTTTTAAGGGATATGTTAGCCTTTATAATATAAATAAATGTCTTATATTTTCTCATTCCATATGACATTTTTTTCCATTTCTTATATATGCTTTTATAAGATTATCTTTAAATTATAGTATGTAGTATTTATTAATGTTTGCAATTTTACCCCAATAATTGAATGGTAGTTTTAGAAAAAAGTTTTACATTATTGTTAAATAAAATATAGTTTTAAGCGTGTGCTACTTTAATCTCAAATATGAGAAAAAAAATGATCATTAATGGTTCAAAATATAAATAAAAGCTAATAAATTTAATATAATTACTTTAAAAATAATCGAATAAATAGTTATGGTCCTATACAAAAATTAAGTAAAAACGGAAAATTGATTTTGAACATACGGTTTCTTTTATGGGTCAAAGGTGCATCATACCCACCTTAAAAAGCACTAATCTTTTAGGGGGAGAATCTTCTTTAAATAAAAGTTTCACAAGTGAAAATTTCATTAAACTCTAAATGTGATTTTAATTGTTTGTAAGGCATCTCAACGCATAAAGTTAAAACTCAATATTATATTGACGAGATTATAAGATTTCTTTCATCTTGTTCTGAGATCTTTGATTTGGATCTAATTTTAAAAATACATTATAATTCTCCCTGACTCAAGAAATTTGTAAAGATTTTTTTCTATACCTGACGTATCACATTTTGGTTTTAATTCATGTATTACAATTATATAGTGTAATATTTATTTTAGTACTTAGTTTAAAGAATTAAAATCAAATATTTTACACATTACAAATACTAATTTCAACACAAATAAGTTTTTCAATGACAACAAAATGAAGAAAAGTAAAAAGGTGAATATTTGCAATGCATAGAAACAAAACTATTATTTTTACAAACAAAAATTCTTAATATTTGTTGAATCATTTACACATTTAAATCTTTAGTTAATTATATTTTTTTACAACAATATGTACTTTTATATATAATGTCATTTATGTTGGTTTATATTATGATTAGAATGATTACTCACTATTTTGTATTTGGTTGAACATTCGATGTTGCAGATAAAGAAACAAGTATGCCTATAAAATATCAAGAAGAGAAACAATATTGGACTGTCTTTTTTGAACATGACCTATATCCTGGGAAAACAATGAACTTAGGCATCCCTAAACATTCAGATATCCAATCATCAAAATCAACAACACCTATACCTGTCAAAAGAGCAACCCAAACTTTTAAAACTCGCAAATGGCTTGGACAAACACTTGGAAAAGAAAATCAACGTTTTGAACTATCCATTAGGAGCGACAAAGAACCAAAAATAGAAACTAATAGAACAAATCAACCTTTTGGAACATTTGTGTGGTGGCATAAAAAAGAAACCGATACACCAAATCAACCTTTTGGAACGTTCGTGTGGTGGCATAAAAAGGAAACGAATACACCAAATCAACCATCGGAATTTATTGTGAGTGATAAAAATGAAGTTCAAAGAGAAAATCAACCTTTTGGAACGTTTGTGTGGTGGAATAAAAAAGAAGCTGATACGCCAAATCAAGCTTCTGCATTTAGTGTGCGTGATAAAAAAGAAGTTGAAAAAGAAAACCAACCTTTTGGAACGTTTGTGTGGTGGAATAAAAAAGAAGTTAATACACCGAATCAACCTTTTGGAACATTTGTGTGGTGGAATAAAAAAGAAGCTGATACACCAAATCAACCTTCTGAATTTAGTGTGCGTGATAAAAATGCAGTTCAAAGAGAAAATCAACCTTTTGGAACGTTTGTGTGGTGGAATAAAAAGAAGTCGATAAATCAAGCTTCTGCATTTAGTGTGCGTGATAAAAAAGAAGTTGAAAAAGAAAATCAACCTTTTGGAACGTTTGTGTGGTGGAATAAAAAAGAAGCTGTTACACCAAATCAACCTTCTGAATTTAGTGTGCGTGATAAAAATGAAGTTCAAAGAGAAAATCAACCTTTTGGAACGTTTGTGTGGTGGAATAAAAAGAAGTCGATACACCAAATCAACCTTTCGGACGTTTGTGTGGTGGAATAAAAAGAAGTCGATACACCACATCCACCTTCTTTGGCATACACATCAAATGAAAAGAAGCTCACATTCTTAACAACTATTGTGGAACTCCATCGCATTAGGTGAAGACAAATCGCCTGTCACTAGAATCAATGATGGATTTTGCCATTTCAAAGCTTGGAAAGAATATCAAAGTGGTGTCAAGTTCTTTTCTCAAAGTCAGGACAAATATGTTGTGGAGGAAGTCGTGAAGATTGGAGACAAAGCGTTGATGTGTCATAGATTGAATTTGAAAACAGTTGTGTTTTATTGTCATGCGATCAATGCGACAACAATTTACATGACCTCGTTGGTGGCCTCCGATGGAACTAAATCGAAAGCACTAGCTATTTGCCACCATGACACTAGAGGTATGAATCATGATGTGTTATATGAAGTTCTCAATGTTGAGCCAGGAAATGACCCTGTTTGCCATTTTATTGGCAACAAAGCTATTGCTTGGATACCTAATGTGAGCGAGTCTCCTGACCATCCTCGTGTCATCTAGTCTATTTGCACGTTGATTGAAATCCCAACTTTGGACTTGTTCTAAAGTGATATATGGAAATAAATATTATGGGAAAATCATATATTATGTATTACAATGTCATCCATATAATCTAAATAAAATTAATTCTAAATTAATTAGAACTATGAGTTTGTGTTTGTGCAATGTGTCAGTCAATGGTAAATTCTAATGTACTTTATGTAAAATCTCATATTTATATAACATTCAAATGTCTTGTAGTATAAGTAAACAAATAATTTACTACTGATGTTTTCATTACGACTATTCAAAGGACTGAACGAAACTTTTAAATTTGACGTCGTCCTTTTAATTAATTTTTATTTAAAAATAAAAAAGATTTCATCATGGTTGGAACTACTAATAAAGTGGAAGATTTGCTGTGAGTCCCTCTTTTTAAGTTAAAAACAAATTACACATTTTCTCAGTTACAACTATCAACTGAGAGGAAAATTGGACTTGCATTTTTTTTATGAAAAAAATGGTCTTTTGTTTTAAAAAAAAAAGGGATTTTTTTAATTTAAAGTAAACAAGATTTCCTTTAGTTAAAAGGTTAAATTGAGAAAAAAAGTGGATCAATTAAATAAAATTGTGTCTAGTTTTTTTTATTTATATTTTAAATTAAGATAAATAAGAATTCCTCACAGTAGGGTGGTTTCCACCAAGAGTGTTGTGAATCGGATGTCTTGGAAACAAAGTCTAAATTTGTTGCTTAATGATCAAGAAACAAACAAGGGTAGAATATAAAATGAACAACACGATGAACACAAGAATTGGTTATTAATTGCTATTTTTTTCTTTATTTTCAAAACAAGATTACAAGAATAACAAATAACCCTCTCACCCTAAATTAGGATTTGCAGTGTGCAATGTTGAGAGACTAGTATGCTATTTAAAATAAACCCAACACACTAAACTAATGAGCTTTTATCACAAATATCTATTACAAGCTAACTTAGGGTACAAGCTAACTTAACCAATTCAACATAACCAATAGGCCCAATTCGATGCTAACAATCCTAGAATCCTTCAACACTTCAAGCTAGAACACACTTCGACAGTAGCATGTGAGCAACCTTTGAGTGCATGATAAACTTTGTTGAACCATCGAACCAAGATACTATCTTCGATCCAATAGAGTTCGATCCAATATCTCCCAAATCTCAACCTTGGAACAAACTCTATTATCAAAGTACGAACTAGCTTTCTTCATGTAGCTTTATCAACTATATACAATGGAAAAACCTGCAACTAGCCAATGTATTGGTGATCATATCACTAGCATTATGATTTGTTGAAACCTTCAGCACTTTCACTTCTCCACGCTCGATCATCCCTCTGACAAAAGCAGCCTCACATCAATGTGCTTGGTTCCCTCATGATAGGCTGAATTCTTGAATACGTGTATTGCAATTTGACCATCACATTTAACAGTGATAATTTCACCTTGAATTTTCAGCTCCTTAGCAAAACCTTCAAGCCACAATGCTTCTTTCACAACTTTATTTAAAGCAATATATTCTACTTGGTGGTTGATAATGCAACAACCTTACGGCGTTGTTTTCAACTAATTTATGTACCAAACATCGTGAAAACATATCCGAAATAGATTTTTTAGAATCCATACAACCTGCATAATCAGAGTCAACATATCCTTTGATTACTGCTTTACTATCTTCACCCAAGGCTCCACCATAAATCAAGACATTGTTTAGAGACTCATTTATATACCTTAGAATCCACTTGATTCTTTCGGTGAGCCTTTCCAAGACTCAGTTAGCCTTTCCAAGATTCGCCATATGCTATGTCGGTCTTGTATAGAACATAACATACATAAAACCCTACTACATTAGCATATGTGATGTTATTCATATAAGCTCTTTCGACCTCAATACTGGAACATTGATCAGTACTCACCTTGAATTGAGGGTTTGTTGGAGTCACAACAGGCTTCGAATTCGACATACCATAATTTTCGAGAATCTTCCGTAGATATTCCTCTTGAGATAAGCATAATTTCGACTTCTTTCTATCTCTTCGAATGTCAATCCCAAGAATCCTAGAAGCTGCTCCCAAATCCTTCATTTCGAACTCCTTATTGAGTTAAGCCTCCACCCTCATTACCTATTAAGGACCAAATTGTAGCTATTTTGTACATGATTTTGTGGTCCTTAACAATGCCTTTTTAATTAATTAGTAATATTTATTCTAGTATTTTTGTTTAATTATGTTTTATTTAGTTTTTGTTTATAATATATTATTTAACTTAGTTTACTTTTAAGTTGTAGGTTTTTATTGATTAATTATCTCAAGCTTAGATTCAAGGACACTTGAAGAGCTCTTGGGATGATTCTTTTTGAAAAAGGACAGACCCATGCTTTCACCTTTTTGGCCACCAACTCCATCATTTCCAGCTGGCTTTTGGTGTGTAAAAGGGTGGAACATCACATCACTTCTTCATCATTATCATCATTGTTGTAAAAATTAGGCATGGAATTAGAAAGAAAAACATAGTTTTTCCTCTGGATTCAAAAATGTTCATCATCTCCTCCAACAATCTTGTGAACAAAGCAACCATGGAAATGAGTGGCTAAGTTCTTTTTATGTCAAGATTAGAGGTAGTTGATCTAACTAGTATGTATTTCTTTTAATCCATTTGTGTATGAACATGGTTGATGATTAATATAGTTGAATATCTTTGTCCTTCATCTTTTTATGCTTTGAATCTTGTTTGAAAAAGGATGCTTCAAAGTAGACCTAGGATATTCATCCACTAATGAACAAATGCTATGAATAGATTTGTGTGTTAGTGTTTACAAGTATTGAGCTTAATGTTTATCATGTCAATAGTTGTGGTGAGAAATCATTCAAGGATTAACATGATGAAACTCACAATCTTGGTGAGAAATCAACAAGATTGAGAGGATATGTATTTATAGAAATCATCAAACTAGTTCATCACTTGATTAATAGAATGCTTATGAAATTAGGTCAATGAAACTAATCTTGACATGCTTTCATCAATTAAAAACAAACTCCAACTCTCTTGAATCCAAACCATAACTCTCTTTTGAAAAGACTAATTTAGTTACTTGCTTGGAAATTCATGATACTAGTAGCTTAGAAAACAAACCTTTTGGTTACTTAAATCTTAAAATACACTTTGCTATTGAAAGACTACAATATACACCAATCCCTGTGGATACGATAAATAAAAATACTTGATTCGTCGGATATTCCTACAACATTACCTCTTCAACATTATTTCTTGCTATAAGAATATCATCAACATAAAGCAACAAAATAACAAATGAATTACAAGGTCAAAATCTGAAGTAACCATAATGGTCGAACTAACTTCTAATGAAACTTATGCATGCCATGAACTTGTCGAATATCCTATTCCACTATCGAGGATATTGTTTCATCCCATGTAAAGATCTATTCAACTTGCACACATAATCTTCCTTTCCCTGTTCGACATACCCTTCAGGTTGCCTCATAAAGATTGTTTTGTCTAGATCACCATACAAGAAAGCAGTCTTCACATCTATTTGTTCAAGTTCAAGATCAAACTGTGCCACCATTGCAAGAAACATTTGAATGGACCTATGCTTCACAATATGAGAAAACACATCATTGAAGTCTACACCTTCTTTTTGAGTTCAACCCCTTGCAAGTAACCTTGCCTTGTATCTTTTCGACACTACTCCTTCGATTTCTTCATTAACTTTGAAAATCCATTTACAACTGACTAACCAGGCTCCAACAGGTTTCTTGATAAATTCCCAAGTGTTGTTATCATGAGGAGATTTCATCTCGTCATCCATGGCCTTCATCCATTCATTGTTATTTTAACTCCTCATCACTTCCTTATGGTTTATAGGTTCTTCGTCTAGAACCTCGGTTGTAGAGATTAATGGATAAGGTATAAGATCTACATAACCAAGTATTTGAGGTGGCTTGATGACTCTTCTTTTCCTATATCTCGCCAATAGGTAGTCATCAACCGTTTCCTCAACTTCATCAGATCTTCGCTTCTTGAATTTATCTGGGATACCCAATTTAGCATCAACATGCCCCACCTCAATAGGAATCTCTACCTGTTCCAGCATTTCATCATATATTTCTACACTTCGAACATCATTATTAGTTTTCTTGAATGCCATTTCACTTCATTAAAACTATATTTTGATTGGTGATAATCCTTCTGTGACCTGGTTCTAGGCACCATAGCCTATAAGCTTTGACTCCTTAAGGATATCTCATGAACATGCATTTAAGATCTCTAGTTTCGACATTGTCTTGCCTAATATGAGCATAGGATATGCAGCCAAATACTCTAAATTTGTCGAGATCTGGTGGATGTTACAACCAAACTTCTTCAAGTGTCTTCATATGTAACGTTGTCGATATAAATTTGTTTACCAGATATGTTGCTTTCGAAACAACCTCAACCCAAAACACCTACTTTAATCATGCACCAGCCAACATGCATCTAACTCTTTCCAAGATGGTTCGATTAAACCTTTCATCCAAACGATTTTATTGTGGAGTGCCTGCAGTAGTTATGTGCCTTGCAATACCATAGGAAACATAAAATCTATCAAATGCCTCATTGCAAAATTCAAGGCCATTGTTTGTTCTCAACATCTTGACCTTTCTGCCAGTTTGATTTTCGACCAGAGTCTTCCAACTTTTGAAATTCTCAAAAGTTTCATCCTTAGTCTTCTGGATCAATACCCATCATTTTCTGGAATAGTCATCTACTATGGATAGAAAATACCTTGCTCCTGAATATGATGGAAACCTTTCAGGCCCCTAAAGATCAGCATGGATGTAATCAATGGATCCATGTGTTATTTGTTTGCCTTTGTTGAACTTCACTTTCCAAGATTTTCCAAGTATACATGGTTCACAAAACTTCAGCTTTTCAACTTTGTCTTCACCAAGCAAATTTTGTTTCCCCAATCCTACCATACCCCTTTCATTGACATGGCCCAATCTCATGTTCCATATTTCTTTCTTCGACAAAGGTTTCATGGATACACAATTGTCGAACCATTTACAACTTCAGCCTCAAGGGTACACAAGCCTTGTCTCTTAATTCCTCTCAAGACTTTCTTCGACTCCTTCATGACTCTTAGGATACTTTTCTCTCCTTGTAAAACATATCCTTTCTTGTCGAGTTCACCAAGAGAAATCAAATTTCTCTTAAAATTAGGTACATACCTGACGTCAGTCAATAGCCTTACTGACTCATCATGGAGCTTGAATCTCACATATCCAACACCTGCAATCTTGCAGTATTTGTTATTTCCCAGCAATACAAATCCACCATCTTTATCATATAATTCCTCGAACAAGTATTTGTTTGGAGTCATGTGCCAAGTTCACCCAGAATCTATAACGCACTCCTTCGACGGGTTGCTACTCAAAACTACAAGAACATAAAATGAGTTCAAATAATCTTGAACAATAGCTACCTTGCCATTATCCTTACCTCTATGATCTTTCAGGAGTTCAAGGCACACCTTTCTTGCGTAGCCCTCCTTCTTACAATGATAGCATTGAATACCAGATGCTTCTCCACCGTAAAACATCTAATGACTTTGACGTTTATTCTTATTGAACTTACTATCATTTCGAAAGAATTTTAGTTTAACGGCCAAACCTTCACCAACCGTCGGAGGTTTATTCTGCTTTCGTTCGTTCGAGTCCTTTGAATACAAGGCTGATTGAACTTCTTCAAAGGTTAGTGACTCTCTTTCATAAAATATTGATACATAATGAACTAAAATGTTGACTAAAACAGAGAGATCAGTATTCTTAACATAAAAAATTTGGGACACTCCCTAGCATTGGGGGGTTTATCCTCTCATAGAATTCAAAAGTAGCATAATCAAAATATTAGATAAAGACATTACAATAGATTGGGTCTTCGATCTTCAATCTAAAATATTAGCATAATTCAAAAGTAGCATAATCAAAATATTAGATCACTATTCTCGCGCATGAAGAGTTCTCCGTTCTCAAATTTGTTGAATTTCTGCTCTTCTATCGTGAATTATTCTCTCCGATGACCAAAAAGTCCTCTTCTCCTTCTCAAAATAAAGTTTATATATTGTTAGGTCATTCCCAAGCAATACCAAATGTCTAAACCACCCTTAATGATCCAAAACACTACAAATAGTAAAAATCATAATCCTTAGCGTCATGGCTAACACGGGCCGTGTCCGATGACACGGGCACTCGTGTCGGCCTCTATTTATGCGCACTTTGCCCAAGCTTTCTGACACGGGCCGTGTCAGCTCCTGTTTCTTCTCAAACACTCCATTTTTGCGCTATTTCAGACACGGGTCGTGTCCCATGACACTGGTGGCCGTCTCAGGACCTCAGTAGCCTCAAATACTCTGATTTTTGCACTTCTTTTGCCTCGATTTGTCATGTTTTATTCTCCTAATCCTGAAAATACTTAAACACACAATCAAAGAATAAAATGCTGTAAAATGACATATAACACTAAACAATTACTAGAAACGATAACAAAGTTCAATGCTAAATATCTGTGTAGAAACCACCGATCAACACCCTTTGTATGTATGCATGCTAATTTACTCGATATATGTTATATTTAATTGGGGTTAGAAAAGGGTGTTAGCTTTTCCATTCATCCCAACTTTAAGAACACCATTGCATGTCAACATTAGGATCTTAGTCTCCTTAGACAAAAACGTTTTCTTGTTAGAAAGAAAAAGACTTATATATATATATATATATATATATATATATATATATATATATATATATATATGAACCATATGGCATGATCCTTAAGCATTGGGGAAAGTGTGAGGCAATAGACTCGAACCTTGTGTATCCTTTGAATCATAGTCTATAATGTCGTTAAAATCACCAAATCATTTGTCTAGGTAAAAAAGACTTAACCAATTCAAACCTTTTGCCTTTGAGCTTTTCCTTTTGAAAACCTTTTAGATAAGAACATATTAATTCCTTTTATGATGATATGTGAGTCTCCAAAGGTCGAGACATAGCATAATGCAAAATTAATATTGTGCATAAAAAACACACAAGAAATCAAAATTTTGAGGAGAACTACGAGTGTCCTAATCCTCTATTGCACGAAGGAGGTACATATACATAAAGGTTCGCAACTGCGGGCATTTCTCTTAACTTGTACGCATTAGATATAGACGCACCATTTACTCGATGTTTTTCTTGCTTTTCTTTAGATTAAAAAATATTGGATGGGAAGTTCATAATTTTATAATATTCCTAGTTGCCTCAATAAAATAGATTTTAGAATATCAATCAATCAAAATCTTTTTAAAAATAATTTTAGTGTATATTTCACTTTTAGTGTATGACATTGGTCAACTGTCTAATTTATTGTAAATTTTGCTCACCACTTTTACACTTTTAGTGTATATTTCACAAATCCATATCCTCATAAAATAATTGTGTATGGTATTGGTCAACCGTCTACTTTAGTGTAAATTTTGTTATTCAAAGAAAACTTAGTACTCACCAATATTTATTAGTATGAATTTAGTTACTTAAAGTATGAATTTATTGTATATTTAGTTTCTCAATGATAACCTACTTACTGAGCAATTTTTATTGTGAATTTATTTTCTCAATAATAACCTACTTACTAAGCAATATTTATTTTGAATTTAGTTTCTCAAAAATAATTTATTATTGAGCAATATTTAATGTGAATATAGTTACACAATGACAACTTTGTACTTAGCAATATTTATAGTTAATTTAATAGATTAAATTTATAGTTAATTTAATAGATTAAATACTCGAAGGTAACCTAAAATATTTATAGTTATTTATAAAAAAATATTGTAATGACTATAATTAGTCATTGACGTAAAATTATTAAAATAAAAATATTAAATTTGATGAAATGAATAAGATAGTGATAACAAAAACTAAAAGAATTGAAAAAAATAATTATATTTGCCTTGCTTTCAAAAAAATTAAATTTGATTAAATATTTTAAATTATAGTAAATATTTTAATGATAATAATAAAAGATAAAATTAAACAAGAAAAGAATATTCATAAAAATATCTTGATATAGTTATTGTAATTATTATCATAATAATAATAATAATAATAATAATAATAATAATAATAATAATAATAATAATAATAATAATAATAATAATAATAATAATAATAATAATAAAATAAAAATAATAATATATTTCAATTTTTAATAAATGTTATTGTTTTTATCACAAAATACTTGTGCATGGCATTGGTCAACCAACTACTTTATTGTAAATTTCGCTATTCATAGAAAACTCACCAGTATTTATTAGTATGAATTTAATTACTTAAATTAAACTTGATATGAAGTAATATTTATTGTGAATTTAGTTTCTCAATGCTAACTTATTTACCGAACAATATTTATTGTGAATTTAGTTTTTCAAAGATAATTTATTATTGTGCAATATTTAATGTGAATTTAGTTATTCAAAGAAAACTTAGTAGTTAGCAATATTTATAGTTAATTTAATAGATTAATTACTCCAAAATACCCTAGGGCTCATCAATATTTATTATAAATTTAATAAATTGTTTTATCAATTGAACTACAAAACGACAACATAGTCATTGAGGATGGCCATAGAATTCACTATATATATTGCAGCAGATTTCGTTCATACTCACACAGTTACTAAGTTTCAATCATCACTACACAGCTTAAATGAAGTTTAAAAATCTATCTGTTTTAGCTCTCTTTTTGGTATAATTTCTTTCTATTAGTTTTATAATATCTATCTATTACTTTTTGTAATGTATCTCTAAAATAAATGGAGAAAACTAAAAAGCATTTCATTACCTCAATAATTGAATGATAACTTTACCTCAATAATGAATAGAAATGATAATTGATGGTACAAAATATAACTACACATTAAGAAATTTAATTTAATTTAATATAACTATTTCTAAAATACTCTAAAAAATAGTTATTGTCAAATACAATATTAAATGAAAAGACAAATTTAAGGTTGGATTTTCTGTTTCTTTTATGACTTTAGCTGATTTTAATGCCCATTTCAATAGTTAAAGTTAAAACTTAAGAGCACATGGATGACATTATAAGATGTATTTCAGCATGATCATGCAATATAATTTTTAAGTTATAATAAATAGATCACTTGTTGGCTTTAGTAAATGCAATATATATTTTTTGAAAGATATTAATTTTTTATTTTCACTAGTACAAAAATACCTTTTTAGATAAGGTTATTAAATCGGTTCACGTGTTATTCGACTTAACAAAAAAAATCGATGGCATTTTAAGTAACTCTCTTTCTTAGCTAACGCATCATTTATAAAATTAATTGTTTTAAGTCGGTTTTTTGATCAACTGATTTAACAAAATTAACCAATTTTAAGAAAAGTTTTCTTAGGTCCTGTTTTTGTAAAAATATTATTTTTTATAATTCATTTTTTTTATATATAGTTCCAAAAAAATTGTTTGGACAAACAAAATATATCTTTTTTTTCTTAAACCCTGTCAGCGCTATTTTCCCTAACTCATCGTCTTCCACAGACAATCGTTTGCCCTAACCATTCTCACGCTATTTTTCTTCAACGATTCAACTTCTCATCGGTCATTTCTCTCTGCAAAGTCTATTTCGTTTTCCATCTTCACCGTTCCGTGCAACAATTTTTCCGTTGTTCATTGTCCTTCACCTTTCGTCCTCCTGGCCAGTGACAATCAATCATGCAGGGATTAATCGTTCAAGTTATTTTTCATTTCACTGTTTGTTGTACTTTATCTATTCATTGTCGCGGTAGCTTTCTGTCGGTCCTCTATTTACCGTCTTTTCGAAAATCTTCAGTAAAGGTAAGCTATCAATTGCTCAAATTATTATATTCCTTTCATTCATCTTCTCTTGATATGTCTAAACTTTAAGATACATTGATTTTGTGTGTTGGTGTTATTGTTGTTGTTGTGACGTGAATTTTAGATGTTTGATAAAATGTCTGCATTATTTTTAGGGCCTTTTCTAGCTAAACTTATCATATATTGTTATGTCTCTTTAACTATAGCTTAAATTATGTTTAAGCTAGTGTATAGTTCTTAAATTTCTATGGTTAAAGGTATTTTGTAAGTTGGAATGACTTTGTTATGTTTGGTTGATTGGATCTATAAATGTCTAATAGTACATGTGGTTGAAGTGTACTTGTACATGTTTAATTGATGGTTCAGGTTTTATAATGTTTAATTTTCATTGTAGCAGACATATTTTTGTATATGATGGACTCTACAATTTTATTCTGAGACCTGGAGATTGGCTTACTGAGGAAATAACGAGATTAGCATATGTTAGAAATTAGTATTTACATTACTGAGGAAATAAGGGAAAATGGTGGATAAGGAAAATTGAAGAGAGGGTTTGAAAAAATTTGCAACCTGTATTCTTAATAACACCGAGTTGTTAGGATATTAGTTACATTAATTTTGCTTACTAGTTACTAGTGTGCACTAACATTAGCCTAAAACAATGTGCTGCTAGTTTTAGGCCTAGTCTGTGATCTTGTAAAGCTCAAACCTATTCTACTAAATAGATATATAAGAGAAATACAAAACCTTAGTTATACCACTAATACTAATTAATGGGTGTGTTGCTTATGCTGAAGGAAAACCCCATAAAATTTCAGTCCTTGATAAGTTCAAAAATATATATCTAAAATATATGGTATTTGATAAGTTTAAAAAAGTAAATATTTATTGATAATAATAAAGTTATATTTAACTGAACGTCATGAAAAGAGGAAGAGAGCTCGACTCAAACCATCAGGAGAATATACATCAGAAGACACACGTCTAGTTGCAGAAAATATTGTGAGTAAAAATGTAACATTTTATATGATGATAATTATTGTGTGAATTTATGATAGTATTATAGTCACATGAGGTAAATAAATTTTCAAGTTTTTCTTATTTCTTATTTCTTATTTTGTTTAAATCTCATTGAAGGATTCTTTAGTATCAAAAGGAACTTTTGTCCCACATGGACGTAAAGATATTTTAGCCGAAGTCATTGGACCAGAGCACCCTGATCGTGTTCGAGTTGTTGGTCAAGGTGTGGGAATTCGATAATTCTTTGGATCGGTTACTCGTTATGACTCCACCCTGCATATTATCAATAGCGAGCAACTAGAAACCCTGAAAATAGATCTTACTAAGGCTATTAAAGCACAATTAATACAAGAGCTATCATCTATGCCTTTTTCTCAACAAAGTCAAAACTTTCCAAATTACTCTCCAAAGAGTAGTTCTGTTATGCCTACTTCACCACATGATGAATTGGATATTCCAAAAAAGTGTGAATTGTATATTGATGGAAGCATTAATGTAGTGGCTTATGCTAATGTGTACAACTTAGGGTCCACTATACATAATAAGGTTCTAAATAGTGACATGTTGAGAGTGGCAGTTATTAAAGTGTTACATGTAAATGCTCCATTACCTGTTCCCACTCAAGAGGTGACAATTCTTGGTGAGGCCTTCAACACTTTTATTCAATGGCCGAAAAGGCTTTTGCAACTTATTTCAAACAAGGTATTCATTATATTTATGTTTTTCTATATTTACACATTATAAATTTTAAATACGTTCTCTAATACTTTATCTTATTTCTAATAAGGTATTCATTATGTTTATGTCTTTCTCTATTTACACTCTAGAAATTTTAAATGTACATGTTGTCTAATATTTTATCTTAATGACCTAGGATATTGCCAATTCTAAAAAAAGATGATGTTCCACCCAAAAGATCTGAATCTATTTGTCGAAAATTGTGTGGTCTGGCCTTGGATATGACCACAACTTTGAAGTTTAAGTCTGAAAATGGTGGAATTTACTATATTAATGTCCCAAGGGATGTTATTATGGACTTGTGTATGGGAACAAAAGATCTATGTTTCACTATTTTACAAGTGTGGCTGACGTAAGTATATTTTATTTATAAATTTATTAACAAACTAAAATTAGTTAATTTTATTTATAATGTACATAATTTTCTATATGGTAGGCATCTACACCGCTGATGTATTGAGTTGGGAAAAACTGATGTGTATGAATTTTTTGATCCATATCTCATTGTTAGTGAAAATGATCAAGTTAAAGTTCAAACCTTTATACAAAACAAGATGCACCAAGATCAAAAAGATTGTTATCTAGCTCCTTATCTCAACAAGTAAGATTTTTTGCCCGACATATTCAATTATTTTGTTATATATAGAACTATGTTTAATACATATTTAGTTGTTTGTTGTCTTTGTAGTCATCATTGAAATTGATCATCATCAATCCTAAGAAGCACGAAGTAGTCTTTCTATGTTCATTAGGA
Source organism: Vicia sativa (assembly GCA_021764765.1). Taxonomy (NCBI): domain Eukaryota; kingdom Viridiplantae; phylum Streptophyta; class Magnoliopsida; order Fabales; family Fabaceae; genus Vicia; species Vicia sativa. The sequence continues at coordinate 26,657,157 of CM038796.1, read as the reverse complement.
AAGACGAAGGCTCCAAATAAAAGTGTCGCTCACACTATTGAATTGTAAGAATGCAATGTATTTATTGCTCATGAATTCTTTGATCTATTTTATGCCACAAATTTAATGAATAATTCTTTATTGTAGAGCTTGGGATGGTTATAATAAGTTACAAGGTTTGAGAAAGAAAATCAAACTAGAATAGATTTTTCCCATTGTAAGTTATTTACAATAAGAATGAAGAATCTCATATATATGACTACAATTTAAATATTCCTTACTACCCAAAAGATTATATTTGATCATGTTTAAAATTAGTCTCAAAGACAACCTTCACATTATGAGTGTGGCTACTATGTCATGATACATATGTTGAACATTGTATCTAGTGGCGTTGCTGACTCATGGAAACAAATACGTAATTTTTTTTCAACGAGTTGTATAACATAATTACAATTTTTTTATATTGATATGATAATTTAATATTAATGTTTGTTTATTCAGATATTTGATGATTCAAACCCATTTCCTAAGGATGAAGTAAAAAATGTTCAAGAACGTTGTGCACATATGATCCTTCAACTTATTGAAGCAAGTGAGGACAATGATGTGGATTGGTAAAGCATTCAAAGAGAATAATGTGAATGTCTGATTTTATATGCAACGTCAAATGGTTCTATTTTATTGCATTATTCTATGCAATATATAATTTTATATTTAGGCACACTATTATTGTTAGCTTTGTATGACATATATATTTGGTTTTGTTTTTATTATAATTTTATGTAAAATTGCATACTGGTTGTTATTTTTAGAATAAATTGAGTTCTTTGGTAAAAAAACTGTTTGTTAATTTTATATATATATATTGTTTGTTATAATATATATATATATATATATATATATATATATATATATATATATATATATAAATAGGAGAAAAAAATTAAAAATAAAAAAAAAAACAAATTTTCTTAAGTCGGTCATACATAACAGACTTAACTAAAATTCCTATAAAGTTGTTTAGGATTATGAAAACGTTAATGTTAAGTCGGTTTATAACTGACTTAACAAATATTTATTAAGTCAGGTCAAAAGTCCGATTTAACATGTCCTAACTTGTTACAACACCTACTTTTAAATCGGTTGCGGAACCGACCTAACAAATCATTTATAACCGACTTAACAAACGTTTTTTTAACTAGTGTTTTAATCTTTACTATTTTTGTTTATACTATATAATTGAGTCATAAGAATAATTTTTTGTAATATTCATTTTAGTGTTTATTTTGAATGATTAAAATTAAATATTCTTTATGTTACCAAGATCAATTTTAATACAAACAAGTTTTACAAAGACTAAAACATAACAACATAAAAAGCTTTATATTTTCCTGAATCACTTGCATAATTAGATCTTTCACTAATTTCCACATGTTACCTTATATTAATGTATTGGATATTTATCACTATTATGTGTTTATTTGGTTTATTATTTGATGTTGCAGATATAGGAACCAATATGCCTATCAAAATTCAAGAAAAGAATCAATATTGGACTATCTTTTTTGAACATGATCTATATCCTGAGAAAATTATGAATTTAGTTATTGAGAAACATTCAGCTATCTAATCATCAAAGTCACCAACTCATCTGTCATTCAAAAAAGCGAACCAACCTTTTGGAATATGTGTATGTTATAAAAAAGATACTAATGAACCAAATTAAACTTTTGAATCTAGTCTGTGTGATAAAGAAGAAATTACAAAAGAAAATCAACCTTTTAGATTTTGGGCATGGTCTAGAAAAGAAACTACAAAAAAAAACCAACCTTTTGGATTTTGGGCATGGTCTAGAAAAAAACTACAAAAGAAAACCAACTTTTTGGATTTTGGGCATGGTCTAGAAAAGAAACTACAAAAGAAAAGCAACCTTTTGAATTTTGGGCATGGTCTAGAAAAGAAATTCAACCTTTTGTAAGAGATACACAAAAATAAAGTCAACAATTTGTAGAATACACATCTGATGAAAAAGAATCTCACATTATTGACAACTATTGTAGAACCCCATCAGCGATAGGGGAAGACAAACATTGTGCATTATCACTAGACTCAATGATGGATTTTTCCATTTCAAAGTTTGGATAGAATATTAAAGTGATGTCAAGTTCCTTCATTCAAAATCAGGACAAATACGTAGTGGATAAAGTTAATAAAATTGGAGACAAAGTAGTAATGTGCCATAGATTGAATTATAAAAAGGTTGTATTTTATTACATGCAGTAAATGCTTCAACAACTTACATGGTCCCATTGGTGGCCTCAGATATAACTAAATCAAAATCACTTACAATTTTCCACCATGACACTAGAGGTATGAATCCTAATGTGTTGCATGAGGTTCTCAATGTTAAGCCAGGAACTGTCCCTATTTGTCATTTCATCGGCAACAAGGCTATTGCTTGGGTACCTGACATGAGTGAGTATGGTGATCATCCTTGTAACGTTTAGTTGATTTTAACTTAGATTAGAATATTAGGTTTGGACTTCTGCAGTATTCTTATCTAATTTAAATAAAACCGGCTCTAAATTAGTTAGAACAATGAATTTATTTTTGAGTAATGTGTCAATGTATGATCAATCTTTGGTGTATTTCATTTAAACTATCGTCTTTATATGCATTTCAAATGCCTTGTAGCATCATTATAAAAATCTCTCTTAATTAATATTGGTAACCATGATTTAATCACTAGATTAATATATCAAAATTAGAGTGTCTTTGATAGGAATCGAAAATTAAGATAAATAGAAAATATAATATTGATTGAATTAAGAAACTATTGCAAAGATTGATCCTTATAATCTTAGAGCAAATGCTCCTCGGAGAAGAGATCATTCTCTCTCGGTCCAAACCCTAATAGGAAAACGCTAAATAATAACATAATTAACTCATCCAATTCACTCTTATTTATATGAGCAATTCTAACTAAGCCAACTCCTATTTATTTGGTTTAGACTAAGGCCCAAACCAATATCCTATTATTTTACCGAAACAAAAATACAACCTTGTCCTCAATGTTTTAATGAGAAAATGCCCTTCAACATATAACAATGACATAATCTCATAAAATCATAAGTATATTACTAAGAGCATCACAACACAACTCACAAAATAATAACATTGACTCAAAAAGCCTGCAAAATAAACCAAAGGTAAAATTGCTTTAAATTTCAAAATTTAGAGAAGCAGCATATGAGAAAATAGAAGAGAAGCTGGATCGAAAGAATTGTAACGGTCAATATCGAATATTCCATTTCCTCCATGAAAGCAAGCCGTAGAGTCACTTGTTACAACCATTGAAGCACCACGACTAAAGTCATCGCGAATTCTCGGCCACTCCTCACCTCTGTTGTCCAATATCTCTAACACCGATGAAACCCTTCCAGAATTGAACATGGCCATAAACACAACACACTATTGATTTTTCCGCTAGCAATCTCATAGGGGACGAAGTTAGTGTTGTAGTGAAAATCCACTAACAAGTATTTTTAATTATCGTATCCACAGGGATTGGTGTTGTATCGTAGTCTTTCAATAGTAAAGCGTATTTTAAGATTTAAGTAACCAAATGGTTTGTTTTCTAAGCCACTAGTATCATGAATTTCAAGCAAACAACTAAAATGTTCTTTTCAAATAAGAGTTATGGTTTGGATTAAAGAGAGTTGGAGTTTGTTTTAATTGATGGAAGCATGTCAAGATTAAATACATACTAGTTAGATCAACTACCTCTAATCTTGACACAAAAAGAACTTAGCCACTCATTTTCATGGTTGCTTTGCTCACAAGATTGTTGGAGAAGATGATGAACATGGAAAATTAAGAAGAACTATGTTTTTCTTTTCTAATTCTATGCCCTAAAATTACAACAATGATGATCTATGATAAAGAAGTGATGTTCCCTTTTCTAACACACCAAAAGCCAGCTGGAAAACAGGGAGTTGGTGGCCAAAAAGGTGAAAGCATGGGTCTGTCCTTTTTCTGATTTTCACAGACCGCGCTAAGCATCATCTAAACCGAGCGACCAAGCATGCTTCTTCTTCTTAAAATTCCTTCAAAAAGAATCATCCCAAGAGCTCTTCAAGTCTCCTTTAATCCAAGCTTGAGAGAATCAATATTAAAAACCTACAATTCAAAGGTAAACTAAGTTAAATAATAAAATTATAAACAAAAACTAAATAGAAACATAATTAACCCAAAATACCATATTAAATACTACTAATTAATTAAAAGGCATTGTTAAGGACCACAAAATCATGTACAAAATAGCTACAAGTCAAAAACTCATAAAGCAAGAAGAATCAAAATGTAAGCATGAAATTCACCAAGCAGGATGGTTCAAACTCGACATACCCGACAAAGATACACATTAATCGCTTCTTCGAAACACAACATGGATATGAAATAAGTTCTAAACACAATATATCAACACATGTAGACAAAATAAAAGATATGTTCACACTTGAATCACCTAATGATTTCTTCAATATTCATGAAGAACAAAATGCAATATTTACAAAGGACTAAACACTCTCACTAATAGCCATGCACATCCAGAATAATTCATGCATTCATCAAAACAAGTTAAATGAACAAAATGGAAACAAAGATCACTAAGGACTTTTAAGGGTTGTAACTTGGCTTAGGTTAGAAACAAGGGATATTTAAGTACAAAGCCATTGAAACAAATTGGGTAGAGATAATGAAGATCATTTCACAAACTCATTCCCACTTCCTTCTTATTATTCACAACCATTTTTCTATCTCACACAATGATCCTTCCTTTCTTTTCTTTTGTTTTTCTTTTCATATACACATTTATATCCATTTTTTCTTTTTCTTTTGTATTTTTCTTTTCTCTATTTTTTTCTTTTGGATCATTGTGTCATCAATTCAAGGTTCTTTTTGATCAACCTCCCCAACTTGAATTTATCAATCATTTTTATTTAAGAACATGCTCTTCAAAGGGTTAATTAACAAAAAAGATTGGTAGTCACAAACAAGAAGAATTTATAGAATGAATCATCATTGAATTTTCATAGATTATCAACAACTATTAAGTGGACTACTTAACAATTAGTTGATTTGATAGATTCATTCTACAAATACAATTTAAGCTCAAAAGGGTTCACAAGGATTCACTCACTCACGGTTAGTTGAGGCCCTTTTGGAATTGATGGTTTTTCTCATAATGCACAAAAAATTGCCTTGATCATCTCTAAGTTTCCAAAATGTCACAAACAAATTAAGATTAAGCATGAATCACACGAGTTGACAAAACTATTAGACACTCAATATTTGGTATAAGGTGGAAAGCTTCTCACCTTTGTGGTTTAAGTCCTAATGATTCGAATGTGAACACAAATTTTTTTGTACATGCCAAGATATTTTGCATAAAGCACAAATTTCATAGACATGTTAATATTCTACAAAACGATTAAATATGTACCTTATTCGTGGATCGAGTCGAGAATTATATCATCACCATCATTTTTGGTGAAACACACTTACTTGCTTTTGAGTACCGTTGAAAAATCGGGACAAACAAAAGAAGTACAATTTAAATTAAATAACTTATAATCTTAAAATAAAATAAAACAAAATAAAAAAGACACCCCAAAATGGTGTTTCAAGTTAAAAATAGTACTTAGGCTCCATGCCTACAAAATGCAAATTTTGGAATTACAAGCACATCCTAAAAAGGGATGGCAACCAACAAAATTCATAAGTCTAAAAGAAACTAAAACCAAAACAAAAACTAAAAACTTAAAAAGTACTAAAAATAAAAATAAAGACAATAAAAGAAAATCAATCTGAAGCCTCCAGGATGGAATCTCCCGGAGTCTCAGAACCAGAATCAGATCCACCCTCTCCATCATCATCACTCTCCTCATCACCATCTGCATCAGCTACCTCCTCCTCAGCATTTGGCCCGACCCCGGGCCAACTGGCATAAGCACTCAGCTGCTAGCTCGTACGAGTGAAGTGATCCACCCCCGGCTATCTAATTTGCAACGCCAGTTGCTCCATACTCTCGTGCATGAACATGAATGCTCGCTGATGAGCAAAATGCATTTGCCGGTTCCATTCTTCACCTGGACCGGCTTGAGGAAGTGCAGCAGCTACAGGAACAGCCCGGGCCGCAGGGTTATCATCAGAGGCCCTACAATAGCGGTCACAGTAATTATCGTCAATGACCCCATCTATCGTGAGGTGCCCCACAGCAGGAAAAACTACCCTGACCCTCTTCAGAAGACCCATGATCAACCCAGGATATGTCAGGGCACATTTTATACGCTCCCCCCGGGAGGTATAACTTAATGCGACCCTCTTCAACTCATTAGCAATTAACCGGCGAAATTGATTTGTGCTTCATCTAGCATGTAAGCAATGAGGCGGTCTCATGGGGATTGAGGAGGTGTGGCTTCTTGGTCTCGAGGTTGTAAGTGCCACACATCGAACACGGGCGCTGGGTAAACAACTCCTTGATTGCGGATGATAGCGAGAAAATGATACCGCCTTGCCTCGCACCAAAGAGGTGAACCGAAGTCTCGCCTCGGTGGGAATAGCATTGGCATAGAATTCTAACACTCAACATTAACTTTAGTTGGGGCTCACAGAAAAAACATAGTTATCCAAGATAGCATCAGGGGTAGCATAGTGCCCATGCTCTCGGAGACGGATAATTCTCTCGGACCATATGTTACGCTCCTCAAGTTCTTTGTACCGTGCCTCTTGAGCAGGCCCCAAAAAGCGATCACCATCAAAAAAACTAGGTCTTGAGGACCCAGCTCCAGCAGAAGAAACTCGTTGACGTTTTAGAGATAAGTCATGCAAACAGCAGTGGAAATCAACCAACCAAAGCATCAAGACTAATCAGAAAACACAAAAAAGAAATTTTTTGAATGTTGCGACGGCTAAGCGTGAAAGCGTGCTCACGATTTTGAATTTTTTCTACAAAAACAGAAATTTGCCCAAGAAACTATACCTAATAGGAACGAAATTACAGACCTAAACATCCTCTACAATCAAAACAACCTAATCCTAAGAATAAAAACCAAAATCCTAAACCCTAAGTTTCTAAATTCTAACATTCAAAACAGAAAAATACGAAATAAAAGAGGGGAAACCATATAGAAACATACCTAGATGCTTGGGATGGTTAAAAACACTAGGAATTGCAAGAACTTTGATGATTTGGGTTGTGGGGTTTTGAAATTTCGAGGAAAAGAGTTTGCTTTGACAATGGTGAAAAGGGGTGAAAGAAAACCCTAACTATTTAAAATAAACCGCCATAAGTTGGGTAAACTAATTTGAAATATATATATATATATATATATATATATATATATATATATATATATATATATATATATTTTTTTCGCGCTAAGCGCGCAGCTAAGCGCTAAACATTCTGTCTGATGGGCCAAGATGCGCGCTAAGCGCGCTCTGACCGCGCTAAGCGCGATCTGCAGAATTCAGAAATTTTTGAAAAACAACAAATTAACTTAAGAGACATATCAAAATGAGTGCAACATAAATACTTAAAATGTTGGGGTGCCTCCCAATAAGCGCTTTGTTTAACGTCGGTAGAGCTCGACGGTCCAAGATGATCAAGGATCATCAAAGTAGGATGCGGCAATGTCGCGGCTCACCTCTCCGCCAACATACCTTTTCAAACGCTGTCCATTCACGGTCCATTCACTCTTTCCCTCGGGGTCTTGGAAAACAACGGCGCCATAGTCTTTCACGTCCTTGATTACAAAAGGACCGGACCACTTTGTCTTAAGTTTTCCCGGAAAAAGTCTCATCCGGGAATTAAACAAGAGGACGCTTTGGCCCGATTGAAATTCCTTATGCTTGATCTTTTTGTCATGAAAAACTTTCACTTTTGCCTTGTACTTCCGATTGGAATGGTACGCTCCATCTCGCATTTCATCCAACTTCACAAGTTGTTCTTTCCTTTTATCACCCGCCAAAGAAGGATCAAATTTCAAGAATCGGAGAGCCCATAAAGCTTTGTATTCCATCTCCACAGGGAGGTGACAAGTCTTGCCGTAAACCACCTGGAAGGGGGTTAGTCCGATAGGAGCTTTATAGGCGATTCGATACGCCCATAAAGCTTCATCCAATTTTTGTGACCAATCCTTTCGAGAACCCGAGACAGTTTTTTCCAAAATCTTTTTTATTTCCCTATTAGACACTTCGGCTTGACCGTTAGCTTGTGGGTGATAGGGAGTTGTCACCTCATGCTTTACACCGTATTGTTTCAAAAGTTTTTGTAACAGTGTATTGCAAAAGTGAGACCCGCCATCACTAATCAACACCCGAGGCACACCAAACCGCGAAAATATGTTTTTCTTTAAAAAGTTTATCACGGTTTTAGCATCGGCCTTCGGTGAAGCAATGGCCTCCACCCACTTAGAAACATAATCAACGGCCACAAGAATGTATTCGTTAGAGAATGATGAAGGAAATGGACCAACAAAATCAATTCCCCAATAATCAAACACCTCGACTTCCAACATATTATTAAAAGGCATCTCATCCCTCTTGCCTATACCGCCACTTCTTTGGCATTTATCACAACACTTAGCATGAGCATAAGCATCTTTAAATAATGAAGGCCAATAAAATCCCGATTGAAGGACTTTGGTGGCCGTTCGCAATCCACTGTAATATCCCCTACAAGGGGAATTGTGACAATGCCAAAGAATGTCTTTCGCTTCCTCACTAGACACACATCTCCTTAACAACCCATCACTACTCAATCTAAAGAGATACGGTTCATCTCACACATAGTACTTGGCGTCGGCCAAGAATTTTCTCCTTTCATTCCAAGTCACATCTTCCGGCATTAATCCCGCGGCTTTGTAATTTGCCATGTCGGCAAACCACGACCGCTCTTGGATTGAATACAACTTTTCATCCAGGAATTCTTCCCTAACTTCCTTCTCTTTGTCCGTAATTTCCACGTTGACCAAACGAGATAAATGATCCGCCACCAAATTTTCAGAACCTTTTTTATCACGGACCTCCAAATCAAATTCTTGTAACAAAAGAATCCATCGGATCAATCTTTGTTTGGAGTCCGGTTTGGTGAGCAAATATTTAATCGCGGAATGGTCCGTGAAAACCACTACTTTTGAACCAATAAGATAAGGACAAAATTTTTCCAATGCATACACTATTGCGAGCAACTCTTTTTCGGTTGTTGCGTAGTTAATTTGAGCATCGTTCAAAACTTTGCTCGCATAATGAATAGCATGGAAAATTTTGTTCTTCCTTTGGCCAAGCACGGCTCCCACCGCATAATCACTTGCGTCACACATCAATTCAAAATCAAGTTTCCAATTAGCTGCGGTGATTATAGGTGCATTTATCAAATTTTCTTTCAATTTTTCAAAAGCCATTAAACAATCTCTATCAAATAAGAAGGACTTATCTTTGTTGAGCAAGTTGCTCAAGGGATTTTCTATCTTTGAGAAGTCTTTGATGAATCCTAGGTAGAAACCCGCATGTCCTAGAAAGCTCTGAATGCCTTTAACATTGGTTGGTGGGGGAAGCGTCTCGATCACATCAATTTTTGCTTTATCGACCTCGATCCCTCTTGAAGATATTTTGTGTCCAAGAACAATTCCCTCGGTCACCATGAAATTGCATTTTTCCCAATTCAAGACCAAATTCGTATCCACACACCTCTTCAAGACGGTGTTCAAATTTTCCAAGCACAAATCAAATGACGCTCCAAAGACGGAGAAATCATCCATAACAACTTCAATCGTCTTCTCAATCAAATCGGCAAAAATGGCTTGCATGCATCTTTGAAATGTTGCCGGCGCATTACATAAGCCAAAAGGCATACGTCTATACACGAATATTCCAAAAGGACATGTGAAAGCCGTCTTTTCGTTATCTTCCGGATTTACCGATATTTGATTGTACCCGGTAACCATCCAAGAAACAATAATATTGTTGACCATGAGTCTTCCCAACATTTGGTCCATGAACGGAAGAGGAAAGTGATCCTTTCTTGTTGCTTTGTTAAGCCTTCGATAGTCAATGCACATTCTCCATCCCGTTACTTTTCTTGTCGGCACTAATTCATCTTTATCATTTGACACAACCGTCAAACCTCCTTTCTTCGGAACCACATGCACCGGACTCACCCAAGTACTATCCGAGATCGGATAAATCATCCCCGCTTCTAACATCTTCACCACTTCTTTTCGAACTATTTCCTTCATCACCGGATTCAAACGCCTCTAAGGTTGGGCTACCGGCTTGTACTCTTCCTCCATCATGATGTTATGCATACAATAGGTCGGGCTTATGCCTTTCAAATCGGCTAAAACCCAACCAATTGCATTTTTGTTAGATTTCCAAACTTGAATTAAGATTTCCTCCTCCTTCTTCGATAATGTATTACTAATGATTACAGGTTTCTTACCTCCCTCCTCAAGAAACACATACTTTAAGTGAGATGGTAGTGCTTTCAACTCAAGTTTTGGCTCTTCGTCTTTGGGATCATTCTTCAAAATTTCCACTTCTTCCTCCCACGGGTGCATTTCTTTAGAAATCTCCATCCCTTCTAAACACTCCTCCCGCCTATCATCATCATCATTCACTTCTTCTATTGATTCCTCGATAGCATCTATTTTGAAACAATCTTTCTTATCAATTGGATGCTTCATTGCTTCAAAAAGATTGAAACAAATTTCTTCATCTTGAACCCGCACCTTCATCAACCCATCATCGATGTCAATCATCATTCTAGCCGTCTTCATGAATGGAAGGCCTAGAATTAGAGGTGCATCCACGTCTTCCTCCATCTCTATCACAACAAAGTCAATCGGGAAGAAGAATTTGTCCACTTTGACCAACAAGTCTAAAGCTACACCATACGGGCGAGTAATAGACTTGTCCGCCAATTGCAACGTCATTTTTGTAGACTTTAATTCGATATCCCCCAACCTCTTTACAATGGATAATGGAATCAAATTGATACTTGATCCCAAGTCAATCAATCCTTTGCCGACATAGACATCTCCAATGGTGACGGGCAAAGTTACACGCCCCAGATCACTTTCTTTTTTTGGAATAGTGCGTTGAATTATCGCACTACAACTTGCATCAACCATTATAGTCTCTTGATCCGTGTACCGCTTCTTTTTTGTCAATATGTCCTTCATGAATTTTGCATATTTCGGCATTTGCTCTAATACCTCGGTGAATGGAATATTAATTTGCAATTGCTTAAAAATATCCATAAACCGAGCATAGTGTTTAGCATCATCCTTTTTAGATGGGATATGAGGATAAGGTAAGTTTCTTAAGGGTAGAGTGACTTCCTTCTCCTTTCCCTTTCTCAATTTATTCTTCCTTTCCTCCACTTTCTCCTTTTCAACTTCACCATTATCATTTTCATTTTCGACTACAACATCATTTTCAACTAAAACATCCCCCACAAAAACATCATTATCATCTTTTTCAACTACAACCTCATTTTCTTTTTCAACTAAAACCTCCTCCACTACTACTTCTTCATCCTTCTCCACTTGTTTTTTTCTCTTCACTTCTTTCTTTTTCTCCTCAACAACTATACCACTCCTAGTTGTAATAGCTTTACAATGCTCCTTAGGATTTGCTTGAGTAGTTGGAGAAAATGAGGTCGAAGCACTTTGATCAGAAATTTGCTTCGCTAATTTCACCATTTGAGTTTCTAAATTCTTGATTGATGCCTCCGTGCTCTTTTGGTTTGCCATAGAAGCTTGCATGAATTGAGCTAGTGTATCTTGAATGTTTGAAGTTCTTGCTTGATTTTGAGGTTGAGCTTGATTTTGATTTTGACTTTGGTACAGATTTTGTCTAGCTTGATTGTTGTTGTCTTGTCTCCATCCACCTTGATAACCTTGATTACCTCTTTGTTGGTAACCTTGGCCTTGATTTTTGTAAGGAGGTCTTTGTTGGTATCCTTGCGCTTGGTTGGCCATATAATTTGCTTCTTCATTTTCCGGAGGACAAAATCCAGTTTTGTGGTCACCCTTGCATAATTCACAACAAGAAATTTGTTGAGTTTGCTTGCTAGATAATCCTTGCATCTCCATGATTTGTTGAGGAAGCTTTGCCATTTGCGTTGTCAATTCTTCAACTTGCTTTGCAAAGAACTTGTTTTGCGCTACAAGTGCTTCGTCACTAGAGCCAATTTCAAGAACTCCCGTTTTTACTTGCACACTTCCTTGATCATGTTGAGTTTGGTGGTCATTCCTCCCCATTTTCTCAATGATTTGAGTTGCTTCATAAGGTGTCTTCGCCATTAAAGAACCTCCCGCTGTAGCATCCAACAACAATTTATGTTGAGGTTGGAGACCATTTCGGAAAATATGAATTTGAGTGATTTCATCAAAACCATGGCTAGGACACTTTCTAAGCATGGACTTATATCTTTCCCAAGCCCTATTCAAAGGCTCATTAACTCCTTGAGAAAATACCGAAATTGCGGTTTTAGCCTCCATGAATCTTGATTGAGGAAAAAACCTTTCAAGGAATTTCTCCTCCAATGCATTCCAATTTGTCATAGTGTCTTGTGGTTGGTCTAGATACCAATCCTTTGCTTTCCCCACTAAAGAATGAGGGAAAAGCCTTTGAAAGTATTGCTCCTCTTGATCTTCCGGAGCTCCGGCCGCACCCGCAATTTCATAAAATTTAGTGAGGTGGGTGTATGGATCTTCATGGTCATGACCATGAAAAGGACTTGCATAAAGAAGTTGGAGCAAGCCCGTCTTCATCTCCGTGATCCTCGCATTGGCTTGGCGAGCGAATTGAGCGTTGTGACGAGGGCTATTTACACAAGGCCCCCGCGGTGGTAGTGGTTGTGGTGGTTGATCTGCCATAGTGACTTCTACTAACACGGGTGGTGTAGAAGAAATAGATGATTCTCCTCTTTCTTGTCTTTGCCTAGCTAGTCTTTTCCTCCTTTTAGCACTGCTATTAAGTCTTCTTGCCATCCTTTAAATTTCTGGATTGAAAAGGAGTTGATCGGCCGGAACACTTCCTCGCATAAACTAATTCCTGAAAAATTATAGCCACACAAAAGAAACAAAGAGAGAGATTAGTAGAAAAATATCTTAAAACACACAACTATTGCGATACTTGCAATATCAAATGCCACTCCCCGGCAACGGCGCCATTTTGTTGTAGTGAAAATCCACAAACAAGTATTTTTAATTATCGTATCCACAGGGATTGGTATTGTATCGTAGTCTTTCAATAGTAAAGCGTATTTTAAGATTTAAGTAACCAAAGGGTTTGTTTTCTAAGCTACTAGTATCATGAATTTCAAGCAAACAACTAAAATGTTCTTTTCAAAAAAGAGTTATGGTTTGGATTCAAGAGAGTTGGAGTTTGTTTTTAATTGATGGAATCATGTCAATATTAGTTTCATTAACCTAATTTCATATGTATTCTATTAACCAAGTGATGAACTAGTTTGATGATTGCTATAAATACATATCCTCTCAATCTTGTTGATTTCTCACCAAGATTGTGAGTTTTATCATGTTAATCCTTGAATGATTTCTCACCACAACTATTGACATGATAAACATGAAGCTCAATACTTGTAAACACTAACTCACAAATCTATTCATAGCATTTGTTCATTAGTGGATGAATATCCTAGGTCTACTTTGAAGCATCCTTTTTCAAACAAGATTCAAAGCTTAAAAAGATAGAAGAACAAAGATATTCAACATATATTAATCATCAACCATGTTCATACACAAATGGATTAAAAGAAATACATACTAGTTAGATCAACTACCTCTAATCTTGACACAAAAAGAACTTAGCCACTCATTTTCATGGTTGCTTTGCTCACAAGATTGTTGGAGAAGATGATGAACATGGAAAATTAAGAAGAACTATGTTTTTCTTTTCTAATTCTATGCCCTAAAATTACAACAATGTTGATCTATGATGAAGAAGTGATGTTCCCTTTTCTAACACACCAAAAGACAGCTGGAAAACAGGGAGTTGGTGGCCAAAAAGGTGAAAGCATGGGTCTGTCCTTTTTCTGATTTTCGCAGACCGCGCTAAGCCCGGTTACCTGCGCTAAGCGCACTCATGCTGCAACCGCGCTGAGCGCGACCTGAAGCATGCTTCTTCTTCCAAAAATTCCTTCAAAAAGAATCATCCCAAGAGCTCTTCAAGTCTCCTTTAATCCAAGCTTGAGAGAATCAATATTAAAAACCTACAATTCAAAGGTAAACTAAGTTAAATAATAAATTATAAACAAAAACTAAATAGAAACATAATTAACCCAAGATACCATACTAAATACTACTAATTAATTAAAAGGCATTGTTAAGGACCACAAAATCATGTACAAAATAGCTACAATTTGGTCCTTAACAGTTAGCCACTTCCTCCACAACTTGCGTCGATATTATTCATCACCACACATAGCCACCGAATCTACGCCACCTCTTCAAGTCTTCCAATCTATGTTGTGACGCCCATTTCAAATGAATGTGTCTTACTACCATCTAGATTTATATTGGTATTTTTGTTTATATGATTAAGAGGAGATGAAATTGTTTTGTATATGTTATTGTAGGTTTTTTATAGGTTTCAACGTGTTCATCTTGAGAAAGAGGAGAGTGGGGTTTATGTTTGAGAAAACGAGAGAAGAAAGTGAATTAATGAGCTTGTTTTTGTTTTTTCTGATCCCTTCCTTCTGTATGTGTCCTTTTCATTTTATTTATATATTTTCTAATATCCATCGCCATGTGTTGGCGTCTCATTATTAGATATGGGACATTTGATATGTCAAACAAACATCTTTTATTAGTCATTAGATTTCTTATTGGTAGTTGGTCTTATTTTTTATAAAAATGGTGGTGAGAGTTGTTCTGCAGAGAGATAAGTGTGTTCATTATTAATTAAAAACAATTCCTACCATAATGTTGTTTGTTTGTTTCATTTTTATGTTTTATTTTTATTAGTATGTGTAACTGTTAACTGGAAATTCCTAAATACGTTTAAGGGCATGTGTCAAAGGCAAACATCCTTACAAGTTAGGGACCGATCTTGAATGGATATAGTTTCCTTAGGAGAATTCATAAAACCAAGTTAGAAATGTCAGAAAGAAGTGTGTCGACCAAGAAAGTAAACCAGGAAATCGATCGATTCAACCAAAGTGTCAAATGAACCTGAAAAAGGCGAGATTGACAGTTAGAAGGAATAAAAACAAGACAAATGTGTCGAAAATGAACCGCATCGACTGGAGAGACAAAAAAATTTCTGTTGGTCGATTTTCCATATTATGGGCTAAGCAAAAGAATTGGTCGAAGTTCAAATGATGTTGTCGAAGGCGTAGTTTAGGGTACTTAGAGAAATATTATTCTTCCTGAGATGTATCGAAACTAGGAGAGGTTAATTCTTTTGAAATCAGAAGCGGGAAAAAGTCAAAATATGAAGATCGGGGGCAGTTATCCCAAAAGATCGTGGCTGTTAGGCGCTAAATAGATGACGAAATCTTATGTAGCAGTTGTATTTTAGTTCATTTCATCCGTTGATTTCTTTCAGTGGTTATCTTGTAAAGTACTATAAATAAGTCACTTCATTGTGATTTTTAGGGGTGTTTACTTGTACTCTCAAATTGCTTACCAACACTCTGCCCAATTCCGCGCTTAAGGAAGAAAGAGTCACTAAGCTTTTGATGTACGTGAATCACCATCTTTACTTTTAATGAAATTAGTTTATCTTTCAATTTTATCTCTTTAATGTCTTTATTTTTCATATTCGTTTCATTTCAAACAACTTTACATGAACCTTTCAACATCACTTGTTGGTCACGAGTCACCAATCAGTTAGTACGTTGGGTCTTATCCCGTCCAGAACCTACTGTCGTTTATTCAGGTGGTCAAAACTTCTGTGTGGAAATTCGTTGTACTGCTTCCCTTGGTCTTAGTAAACCGTTTCTTAGCCAAGATGTATTTCGACAGAGTCAGTATAACATACAAAATTCTAGGACGCGTCTTAAGATCAACTGGTCGATCTTGCGAGTAACCCTTAGTTTTAGGACATAGGGAGGACCAATGCTTGTTTACCATTTTCCACAGTAAATAAATTAGCACACCTGGTGGGACCAAGTGCTAAGTTTTGAGGTTTATCATTAGATGTCATAAGTGTATAAGACTTAGAAGTGAGAATTTAGCCAATAAGAAACCACCTACTAGAAAACGTACACCTAAGATAACAATCACTACTTCCACATCGAACGTGGATGAGATTCCATCACGAACTTTGGGTACGTCCAACCCAGTCGTTACACAACTTGCACCATTTCCCCCATTAAACAACACAACTGTCTCAGGGTTAACTAAGTCAGTATCAGTCCCTATTCCCCAGACCACATCGGTGAGTCTGGGGCCTGTGGTGGCCACGAGCGCCATTCCGAACACAACGATTCCTCGATTTGGTACTACTACGAATCCCCCTTATGGAATGTCGTATTACTTAATGACGAGATATCAGTTGACCTCAAGTGCAACGATGATGTCTGATAATGCACAAAACACGAATGCCCCTTTGCAAGTATCGGTAACAGGGGGAAATAGCGCAATGCTTGTACATCACCTAGATAATACGTTTGTGGCATTGTTAAGGCAACGAATAGATGATAGCAACCACGATTTGGTTAATATGTTAACTAACCAAATGGGTAATGTGTTTAACCCTATAGTACAAGAATCGGCTGAGACTAATAGGCAGTCTACCGAAACAAATCGACAGGTAATTGCACAGTTAACACGTTTGTGTAACTTCTTAGGTGCTCCCCAAGCGGCTGCCCGACAGGGGCCACCGGTCTGACAAGCCATACCATTTCATAGGGACATGGGGCAGGAGAAGAAGAGACTGCATATCAAGGTCAAGCTGCAATGCCTCAAATAAACGTTGTTGTCGATCCACCTAGGGTATTGGTTCATAGACAACAAGAGGCTGACGAGGTCCTCGACCAAATTCGACAAGAGGAATTAGTTGTCGAAAACAACTTGACTAATATTGTCGAGAGAATAATGGCCAGAAATGGTATGAATATCACACTTCAAAGGCCAACGTATCCCTCCCCATTATTTGAGTATATTTTGCAAACTAAAAACACTAGAGAATGGAAAATTTCTAAATATACTAAGTTTGGGGGGAAAATGGGTGAATCGACGGTTGAGCACATCGCTAGATACCTAAATGAGTATGGAAATGTTGCGGCGGTAAAGCAACAAGCAAAGAGTTGGTATTATTTTTACCGGGTGATATATACTAGTTAGGTTATATTGTATCGTGTCCACAGAGATTGGTTATTGTTTCGTCGTTCGAAAATTCTATTGTTAATGAGTTTGGGATTAAAAGAGTTGAAAATAAAATACAAAAAGTAAATGAACAAAAACTATAAAGGATAGACAGCTTGTCTGGAACAAATGCACACTACCTGTCACAAACTTAAATCTACCACCCAGTTATACTCGGCCTACGATACTCGTCTGTGTCATCACATACCTCTCACAACCTAAGCTATTTCTAACCCAAATTGAGAATCCTCCCGAATCACCTTGATAGCCATGTCTGGCCTATCTCAACAACTAGAAGTGAACTACGTCACCTCCATACCCATCTCTGGCATACTTCACCGACACAGACGCATTAAGATTAGATACTCTATGGTGAATGTCAGCTCTAAACCTATTTCTAGCATTCAGAAACTAACAGATAATCATCCTATGTAAGAATCTAAGCAGTCTATCTCTAGTAAAGCTCAAACCCCCTACATAGAGTAAAAACCTAAGACAATTACCAACATAGATTCATAAAGTAAACTTTATACAACGCCAAGGGCGATAAACATACATGTGTTCAGAGTAAATATACACACACAACCAACAGAATAGAGAAATACAAAGAGAAAAGAAGAGATAAACTACCCATTTACACTGGTTTGTTAACACCTATCGAAGAGCAATCCACCTACCATCATCCGTGAGCAAGACCCTAGTGTTGTTTTCTAAGCTAATCTATCAAAAACTATATAGGTGATGGAATTGGGAGCAAGAATCTCACACCCCATAACCATACCACCAAAAATGATATGAAAATGAAAGTATAAAGAAAATCGATTCCCCACAATCGCCCGATGAACTAAAAGCTTCGCCCGACGAATCCTCATTTAACTTGGCCCAAATTAAGCCACGTTCTCAACCTGTACAACTATCTACCTTCGTCCGACGAAATTAAGCTTCTCACGGTGAAATTCCTTTTTCCTCGCCCAATGCCCAAGCAGCGAAACAAGTCATAACCAAACCAATTCTTCATCTAACAGGTCCGTCGCCCAGCAATGCTGGACCTCCGCCCGACAAAAATGCCAAGGGAGCAACATTTTGTTGCTTCTCTTGGCTTCCAAAAGCTTCAAGCCTTATTCCTTTATTCGATCAAAAACGCATCTTGGAGCTCCATTTAGACTTTATTCTTAATGCTCCAATAATGCAACAAATACCTACAAAATATATACAAACTAATCAAACGGTACAATATGTACACAAAACACAATAAAACGTATTTACAACAAAAAGTCGAGATTATTCAACTAAATATCAACAAAAGAACGGACAAGTGCCACAAAACCTATATACAAAATAACTACATTTTGACACTTATCAGGAGACATGGCAAATAATGAAGGCCTGAGGGTAAAACATTTCCCTTCGTCCCTCACTAAAGTTGCCTTCACATGGTTTACCACCTTGCCCCCTGATTGCATTGATTCATGGTCGAAGTTAGAGAAACTTTTCCATGAACAATTTTATGAGGGGCATTAAAAAATTAGTTTGGTCGAGTTTTCAAACATTAAGAGAAAATTTTCTGAAATAATAGATGACTATCTGAACAGGTTTAGATCGTTAAAAGCAAGGTACTTTACCTAAGTACATGAACATGAACTTGTTCAAATGGCTGTTGGAGGTCTAGACTATTCAATTAGGAAGAAAATAGACCCAACATTTGTCAAAAGTATGTCACAACTAGGTGACAAGGTTCGACACCTTGAGCGTCTTCGACTACAAAAAGTTAGACATACTAAAGCTAAGGCTAAGAAAGAGAAAATGACCTATGTCGACTAAGATGACACAGATCCCATATATGAAGCCGATTACATTTTGCCAACTGAGAAAGATGTAGATGTGGCTGAATTAAAATCAGGGCCTGGATATGAATGCAAGTCATTGTTTCCTACCAAGGAAAAAGCCCCATTGTCGAAACTAGTTCGAAAATCCATGCAAAAACTTATACTTTTGATGTTAGTAAATGCGAGGAGATTTTTGATTTATTAGTTAAAGATGGTCAAATTTTAGTTCCCCCAAATTCTAAGTTACTACCATTAGAACAAAGACATAAAAGAGGTTTTTCCAAATATCATAATTATCTTGGTCACACAACCTTTTAATGTTTTCTTTTCAGGGATTTGGTTCAAAAATCACTCTAGGAGGGTCACCTAAAATGCGCTGCGAGGAGGCAGGAAATCGAAACTGACCCTTTAACACAAGAAGAGGCTTTGTTTGCTGATCCTGTTGACATCAACATGGTAGATATCATTGAAGTGCCTGACAATAACATGCTTGAGGAAAGCACCGACGAAAGCCCAAACATCAAGCTAGCTGATGTCTACCCAAGAGACGATGAAGATTTGCTGGGATTTCTTTATCGTTGCAAGAATAAGGGCTCCAAGTCGGCTTGTGCCCCAGATGCAGCGCCTTGTCTGATAGAGTTGTTGCTGAGATTTTATAGAGGTTGCAGCTGGAGAGAGGGAGATTCCAATGAAACAAAAGGGATCCTAGGCACGCATTTCAGGCCAAGCCAAAAATGTTCACTCCATCGGCTGCTGCACCAAAAGGGACTTAGATTAAGCCCCAAATGGTCATGGGGTCATCGAATGTTGCTGATGTTGTGAGATATGTGAAAGGAAAAGCTCCTATGAGCTACCGACTCGAAGTGCATTCTGAGAGGAAGAGCCATGTATCTGAAAATTACATGGGCAAAAATCCTATGAGTCGAACTCAATGGAGGCGATTCCAAAGGAAGAAGCGGGCTGAAAGACAAGCCACTACTACTGCTAAGAAAACTGTTGTTGGCAAAGATAAGAATCAACGGCAGTACAAGGCAAAGGTCGACTATGCTGTCAAGCAATAAATTAAAGGGCTTCTAAACAAACCAGTCGTAAACAATTCCGATGAGGCGACTGAAGATTTTATCTCCGACTCAGAAGAAAGCCTTGAAATTCTAGTCAATGTTATGTCCATACTCCCTGAGGAGTACAATATCCCGACGGAAGTGGAAAACACTGATGATGTAGATGCTGCGGAAATGGCTTTGCACAAGCCAACATGTTACTTCGTGATGAACAATGGCTCCATTGAGAGCCAAGATGCCTTTTTTGAGAGGCCTGATGTGACACCCCAAATAATTCAATTATTAAATAATTAGAATTTTAATTATTAATTTAATTAAAGGTTTAATTATTGGTATTTTTGAATTAATGGATTTAATTAATTAATTAAATAATTGGAGGTGTTGGGGGTGTGAAGTAGAATTGGGAGGTGTGTAGAGTAAAAGACTCTAATTTTACTAATTATGTTATTTTTATTATTGGGAATAACAAAATGAATAAATAAAGGAAAGTGAGAAGAGAAATTAGAATCTCATTCTACGTACTTTTGAGAAGAGAAGAGAAAGAGGAGAAAAGTCAAGGCGTCGGAAGTTCGAAGATTCATCGCGAGGTAAGGGGTGATTTGATCAGATTATTATGCCTTATAGATTTTGATAATCAATAGAATGAATTGATCCGTTAGGAATCTCGAATTAGGAATTCTAGGTTGTGCCCTAACGTTATGATCCGACGTAATAATTCAATTGGAATTAATAAGAATGATTAATTTGTGTAGAATGATTGTGGATTAATTAGAGAGTATAATTGTGATGTTAATTAGATGTGAAAACACATAAGAATTATTGTTTCTGTTGTACTATGGATGTGGGTAATGAATGTATTAATTGGAACTGCACACTGTGAAAATAAAAACTGATTTTTAGTGAAAAAGCGCAGCATGGGTCGACACAAGGGCCTTTGCATCGATGCAAGCTGCATTGGTGTAAGAAACAGAAGCTGGAAACAAGGCTTGTATCGATACAAAACTGCTTGCATTGACTCATGTGGTGAAAATTTGAGTTTTTCATCGACACAAGGATGCTATGCATCGACACAAGAGGATCTTGTATCGACACAAGAAAGCCATGGATCGACTCATACTGAAGGAACTTTGAAAAACGGAAAAAATTATTACGTATGAGTCGACACATACGCGTTTTGGGTCGACACAAGCCATGTATGAGTCGACAGATGGAGTTTTGGATCGACTCATACTATACAGAAACAGAACATAACTTTTGAAAAACGGTTTCGGTCATATCTTTGCAACCGTAACTCCGATTTAGGCATAGTTGGTATCGTTGGAAAGCTTAGAGAATGTACTATATATTAAAGACATTTTTAAAACCCAGTAACTTAATCTTGAGGGATTGATATGGCTTTCCTTAGGGAGGATTTGTGGTGATTCGTGATTGTTCGTCGTTGACGTGGTGTATACTTCCTAGATGTTAATTCCATGTGTTGTAATTAACGTTATATATTCATGATTATGCTGTTATCATGTGTTATTGCTGATGTTGTATATTCATGATGCTTGTTGATATCATGAGTTGTTCTTGATGTTGTATATAACTGGTAGTCGTTGATCTCAATTGTTGTTGTTGTTGTTGTATATACCAGTGATAGTCTTACTAATTGAAGGGTAAGCGTTTGGCATATTTATGCTTTGTGATAATTTATTTCATGATAGGTTATGATATCATGTTGTTGTTGATGATGGTTATGATGTTTGATGTGGTCATACCCTGTGTTGAATGTTGCATGCTTTTGGATGTGCATGCATATGCATTCTGATGGAGTTAATTCCCATTGTGTGGAATTTGGCTCGTATTACTAATTATCGTGCCCAGGTGATTGTGGGTGGTGAGGCTGGATTTGTGTCCGGGTGGTTGTGGATGAATCGATGTTGGTGACTTGGTTCACGTTTTGGTACCACATGCATTGAGTCTGCATTGCATATGTAATTATAATATGTTAGGATGATTTCCAGTGTTATAATTGCATTGATTATTATTATATGCATTATGGAGCTGTGTGATTTGTGTTGTGAATTGGAATTTGAATATACTAATGAGGGTGGAATAATATATTGCTTGTTTTATTATTTTAAATAAACGTATAATGCATTTTAATTTTTGATGAAATCTCAACCTTACTTTGATGATTTCAGATTGAAGTGATTAGATGCTTAGGAGCTGGTGAGGATAGCCTTGAGCTGTGCTATTTAGATTGTCCGCATGTCAGTGTCATGCTCTGGTAGTTGTAACACCGGGGAACGATTGTTTAGAAATCACCGAATTGACTTATTTCTTTTGGTTTATGTTTGGAATAATTATGAATTGAATTTATCCCGGATTTTATGTTATTTCCGCTGTGTAAAATATAATCACTGGTTTTGAATCATTTAATAAAGTTCTTCAGTAAAAACATGACTACTGTTATGGTGTTTTATTATTTGAATTTTTAAATTGTGACGCCCTTTCGTTATATTAAACTCTGATTAAATATATAATTCACGGGGAAATTAGAAGGGGTGTTACACCTGACATGGCTATGAGGAGCCATCTGAAGCCTTTATTGATTAGGGAGAAAGTCGAAGAAACTGCCATTAACAAAGTATTAGTGGATTGTGGCGCTACAGTTAATATAATGCCACATCAAATACTGAAGAAAATAGGTAAATTCGACACCGACATCCGATCTCACAACATGGTCCTATCAGACTACGAAGGCAGAACTAAAACCACCATGGGAGTGATCCAGGTAGACATTACGGTCGGCTTAGTCACTAGGCCGACAATATTTATGGTTATCCAAGGGAAACCAAGTTACAATCTGCTGGTAGGCAGATAATGGCTACATGGAATTGGCGTTGTTCCATCTTCCATGCATCAACGCTAATAATTTGGCGAGAAAACGACATACTAGAAAACATCAAGGCCGACCAAAGTTACTTCATGGAAGATGTTAATAAAGTCGGCCAGAATCAGTTTGACAGGAAGCTTGCTAATATTGCTCCTTGTCAACCAGTTGAGGAAGTATATGCCAACTTAAACGAGGCATTTGTTTCCCTAAAACTACACGAAACCCATGGTTTTGTGTGGGATGTGAAGCCTCTGGAGGATCCATACACAGAGGAACCCGCACCGACAGGGTGGGGAAACGACCACGATAGTAATGTTTGAGCTAGAGGCTCTGAAAAGGATTTCGGCATACATTTCCAAAAACAAGATAAATTCGGCCCTAGAAGTTGAAAAGAACTTGGTTATAGAAGCCAATAAACTTGCAGTTCCAAAAGGAGTCACTTTGGCTGTCGAGCCAAAACCACCAGACAAAAGTAAACTTGTCAAAGAAGACGTCGATGAGTAGTGTTTAGATTGCATATACGAAGATGAACCTTTAGGTTTTGAAAAGAATCCCATGGAACCAGAAAAGGTGCAGCCACAAGACCCTTTAGAAGAAATCGACCTTGGTGTAGAGGGTGATAAAATACCAACTTATATTAGCGCCAACATCGACCAAAAACTCAGAACTGAGGTAATATCTTTATTGAAAGAGTTTAAAGATTGTTTTGCTTGGGACTATAACGAGATGCGAGGTTTAAACAGGGAATTGGTCGAGCCGAGGTTACCGATAAAAGTTGGGAAAAATCCAGTGAAACAAACACCTCGACGTTTTGCACCAACAATTATGTCGAAGATCAAGGAGGAAATAGAAAGACTCCTCAAAGCAAGTTCATCAAAACTGCAAGGTATGTCGAATGGTTGGCCAATATTATGCCAGTCCTTAAGAAAAATGGTAAACTCCGAGTGTGTATTGATTTTAGAGACTTAAATGCTGCCACTCCTAAAGATGAATATGCTATGCTCATGACTGAAATGTTAGTCGATTCGGATGCTGGTTTTGAATATTTAAGTATGCTTGATTGTTATGCTGGTTATAACCAAATTTTTATTGAAGATTTTATGCAGGTTTATATCGACGATATAGTAATTAATTCGAATAGTAAACCGACACACTTGGAACATCTTCGAAAATATTTCGAAAGAATGAGAAAATATGGATTGAAAATGAATCCGTTAAAATGTGCTTTTTGTGTGCAGGCAGAAGATTTCCTTGGCTTTGTAGTACATAAAAAGGGCATAGAAGTCAATCGGAGCAAGACCAAAGCCATCATGGACGTCAAACCTCCGTCGACCAAAAAAGAGCTTCAGTCATTGTTGGGAAAAATAAATTTGCTACGGAGATTCATATCCAACTTTAGTGGAAAAACTAAAGCATTTTCACCACTGCTTCGACTAAAAAATGAGGAGTTCATCTAGCAAAGAATATTTAGTAAAGCCTCCTATATTGGCACCTTCAGTTATAAATAAGCCTATGAGGTTGTATATAGCGGCCTCAGAATCGACTATAGGAAGTATGTTAGTTCAAGAAGATGAAAGTCATGTCGAAAGACCTGTATATTAACTTAGTCGAATGTTAAATGGCCCTGAAACTAGGTATAGTGATATAGAAAATCTATGCCTATGTCTGTATTTTTCTTGTATCAAACTGAAGCAATATATAAAGCCAGTTGACGTGTATGTTTCTTCCCATTTAGATATTATTAAACATATGTTGTCTAAACCAATTTTGCACAGTCGAATTGGTAAATGGACATTAGTGTTAATTGAATACTCCCTAACATATCTGCCTTTAAAGGCAATGAAAGGGCAGATAGTGGCAGACTTTTTGGTCAATCATTCTATGGTTGCTATGCCACAAAATATTGTCGAATTGGTGCCCTGGAAATTATATTCCGACGGTTCTAGCCATAAAAATGGCGTAGGGATATGAGGAATAATAATTTCTCCCAACGAAATTCCAGCAGAGTTCAAGCCATCAACGGTATCTATACCACTAATGAGGCAGAATATGAGTCTCGAATAACTGGACTTGAACTGCTGCTAGAATTGGGGGAAAGAAATGTCGAAATTATGGGAGATTCTAAATTAGTAATCAAACAAGTGTCAAAAGAGTATAGATGCGTTAAAGAGAACCTATTCATGTACTCTGTGGTTGCCATAAGATTACTGAAGCGATTCGAGCAAGCAAGCATTCGACACATACCTCATCAAGAGAACAAAGAAGCGAATGACTTGGTGCAAGAAGCTTCAGGATACAAGAAGAACGAAGATGAAGAATCTATTCAGGTAAGGAAAAAGGTTCGAGCTGCTTTGTTATCTCCTTCATATTTGTTAATAATAAAATTAGGTGCAATAGATGCCAATTTTTTTGAAAGTTTAACAATTTATAATGGGCACGATAATGATTGGTGTAAATCCCTGGTTGACTACTTACGTTATCCTACGGGTTTGATAGAGCGTAAGATAAAATATCATGCCCTATGTTTTGTTTTTATCGAAAATGAATTATTTAAGAAAACTGTTGAAGGAGTACTACTTAAATTCCTGGGTGAAAATGAGGCATACGTAGCAGTGTGGAGTGTGCATAGTGGAGCATGTGGTGCACACCAAGCCATACATAAAATGAAATGGCTTTTGATACGATCAGATGTCTACTGGCCATCAATGCTGAAAGACTATATTGAATTTGCTAGGGGCTTCTAGGAATGCCAAATGCATGGGGGCATCCAGCATGTTCCTGCAAGTGAATTGCATGCCATTGTAAAACCTTGGCTGTTTATATGATGAGCCTTAGATGTGATTAGGAAAATAAAGCCAGCATCATCAAAACTGCAGAGATACATTTTAGTCGGCATCGATTATTTCACGAAGTGGGTTGAGGCCATAGTTTTAAAGAATGTCGACCAAGAGGCTGTGATTGATTTTATACAAAATCATATGATGTGTCGGTTTGGAATTCCTGAAACAATCACAAGCGGCCAAGGAACAGTATTCACGGGGAGAAAATGCAAGAATTCAGAAAGGATGTTGAAATAAAACTATTAACGTCCACCCCTTATTATGCTCAGGAAAATGGCCAAGTCGAAGCTGCCAATAAAGTAATAATTATCATGATCAAGAAACATGTAGGAAAAAAGCCAAGAAATTGGCATCAAACACTAGACCAAAATGGACCCAACACCTTATTTTTCTTGATATGTAGCACTAATGTCTATAGTTTTCACTTCCTGGTGGTCTTGATTTTATTATTCTTGTATAATTATCGAAATTGATTTTTTAATTTATCGGGTAATGATTTTTAAAGAATTTCAAGAGGTTTCAAAGTAAGTTAAGAGGTTTCAAAGTAAGTTAAGAGCTTTCTTATCACTTGTGCAACTTGGAAGAAGCACCCAACTTTTTCCGTTAAGTATCATCGTAGAATTCTTCTATTCCTTGTTTTTGCATCATTTTCAATTAATCTTGCCATGAGAAGTAAGATATAAATGCCATGAGCTGAATCCTACCTCTGTAGGCTTTGTATTTGGGTAGTTAGGAATTGATTTCTGATGTTGGATATTAACAGCTCAGTTTGATTGCCTTACCTTTACACTTCGCTTTTGTTTGCTACAATTTTGTAGTATTGGTTGCCTGATGTTTGTACTTGCTTGTGTACTTTATGCCATGCGTAATAACATTAGGTAGTTTTTGTAACATCCCGATTTTTATAGCTATTTTATTACTTATTTTATTATTTAATTATTATGTGGTGTATTAATTATTTAACATGGGGATTTTTGTTATTTGAAGTATATGAATATATGCGTTATTTGAATTATGAAGTTTATGAGTAGAAAATATGATTTATTAATAATAGTCCTAATTATAATGACCATAAGTAATAAGAAGAGGAATTAAAATTATTGTTGTCATAACACAAAAGAAGAGAAGAATAGAAACGAAGAGAAGAAAATAGGAGAAAGAGAAGAGAAGAGGAAGAATCCTAGAAGTAGAATCTTCAAGAGGTAAGGGGAAGAATTCTTATTATTAATGATTTGTATGTGATGGGGTAATGGGTTGTAACATGATAGGTGATTTTGATTTCAATTCCAATGAACTTTGAATGTTATGGTTTGTGTAGAAATATATGAGATGAGATGAAATTCATTTGATAAATGTGTTAGGATAGCTTTATATGTTATATATTAATGATTACAAGTAATAGATGTGGTTGGGTCATGATATAAAAGTGATTTTGAGTGAAAAGGAAGTAAAATTCATAGCATAAATTATTATTTTTGAACTGTCAGAGTTGGAACCCGGTAACCTAATTATGGTAACCGATTATCATGTGAAAAAAAATGAAAAACTGAGTTACTGGAATATGAAATAATCGGTTACCATAAGTGGGTAACTAGTTACCCTTGAGAAATACGGAAAAACTGAGTTACTATCTTACGAAGTAACTGGTTGCCATAATTGGGTAACCGGTTACTACTGAAGATGAGTGAATTTTTAGAAACTTTGAAAAATCATAAATTTGTTGCAGGATGTTATACCCCAAAATTTTCCCTCCTACTTCTCAAGACAATTCACATCCCCATACTTAAGGAGTTCACAAGGGTTGACCAGACAAATCCTCTTCTAAACAATCAATCCAATCTAGGGTTTTGATTATCTCAAGTCAAAATGAATTTCCAAGGCTCCAAGTGATCATCATACCTCATCATATGCTTCAAGGGATCACCATGTCAAGTTTCAAGCCTTACAAGTCAAATTTGCTCATCCAATTGCTTAGATGGTTGAAAATCAGTTGTATTTGACAGAAAGTTAATTGTGGTCAACATACAGTCAAACTTCATAATTTTTTGTCAACATCAATATTTTGAAGTAATATTCATCATTTGATCAAGGGTTAACCATGATTTCTCGAGGAAAGTCAAGATTTGATCAAAAGTCAAAGCTTCTAAATTAGGGTTTTTTAGACAAAAGTCAACAGAACTTTGACCAAACATAACTTTCACATACTTTATCAAAAAAATTTCAACCAAAACTCATTTTGAAGGGAATTCAATTCTCTACAACTTCATGTCTCACAAGCTTTGGCCAAAATTGCTTCATTTGGAAGTTATGGATCAAAACATTACAAGTCCTTCTAAAAGTCAACAAAAAGTCATCTTTTTGCAAAGAAGGGTACACAAACATGGAAACTTCAATGAAGATGAAACAAAAAGTAATGTTTAGAGGACATCTTGAGCTTTCTAAAAAGTCCAAGAACACTCAAAAATGTTGAAAATTGGGCAAGATACAAATTGTACAAGTTTGACATTTTTGAGGAGGTGCACCAAGGAAAATACCTAGCAAATGCAAATATTTTTCAAATGGGCTTAAGTTTTCATGATCCATACTTATTCTTGAGAATATCCACGACCCCTAAGTCCATTTACACGCCTCCTTTCCATTTATTTAATTTATTTTGGAATTAAATCATTTAAATTCAATTTAAATAAAATAAAATGTAAGGAGCAAGGTTATGACAAGTTGGCTTGGTTTCTACTTGTCTTGAGGTCCAAGATAACCCATGCAAGCTGTCAAATTCGTGCAAGAAGCATTAAGGAAATATTGAGCCATTTTTGGAAAGATTTGATAAAATTTTCAATCAAATATTTTGTGCATTCAAGGCTATATATTTCTTTCTTTTGTTGACCTAATTCTACCCTCCTATAAGTACACAACAAGATCAGACCACAAGAGAACGAATCCTTGCCTCCACAAACAAACCCTAATTCTCCAAAAATTTCATACAAACTTACAAACTTGAAATCATGTTTCCAGCCAGTTGCAACCCATTCCAGCCATCCATTCGTGCTCCTAAGGTTCCCAGGACTTGATTCATATCATGGCACAAGGCCAAAGCATCCCAGATTGAGCCATACAAGTCTCACCAGTTGGGTAAAGTTTTAAATTTTGATTTCTTTAATTCCTGTATTACTAATGATTTTCGATTGATTGTATGATATCAGGAGGTCCATTAGAACAGGTTTAATGCATAACATGTGAGTTTTGACGTAGAAATCACAACTTGCCATTGTTAGGGTTCCAAAACGGTGAAGCTTTGTATTGAATGTTACATGCAGTTTCAGACCAAGAAAAGCATACCATTGGATTCATAATACCCTAAATATATAATATGGACACTTTTCTTTCATTATTTGATCGATTTTGTAGGTTTTGAAATTCTCCTCTTCGGAGAAGATGTCTAGAGTGTTGACTCTCATGTCGCTCGTCCGTTTGACCAGTTGACTCAGGCATGGCCCTCTCTATCTTGTCTGCGTGTCAAAAAGCAGTGTCCATATTCGCCTGTTTCGAAAATACAGGGGGTCCACGCGCACTAGCTGAAAATTCAAAACGGAATGTTGGATCGCTTATAATCCATTGGTTGTATTTCCTTGACAACTTGGCAGCCTAGCTCAGATGATAAGGGTGCTTGTTGGTAAGCCATGAGGTCAGGAGTTCGATCCCTGGTGACCCTCTTTCTTTTTCTCACTTTTCTAACTCTTTTTCTTATTTTCTGATTTTGAATGGTTCATGAAATTAACATTATTTGTTGTGTGTCATGTGTTATTTGAGATGCGTGATAACGGTGAATACTACGTATATTGTTTTGTTGGTGATGATACCACGATGTATGTTTGTGCAAAGGTGGGTAATTCAAGGTGTTGAATTATTGTAATATGCTTGAATAATTAAGGTTGGTGATAAATCTTAATTTGCATATGTTGTTGGTTAATTGCACATGCAATTATTGGTGATTAATTTGATCCTAGTGTGGAAATATAAGCGGCGAGCTATATGTTTAAATTGGTGGGCTTTGGTCTTATCCAGATCGAAAGCACGGCTCTAATTCTTGATATTGAATTTGGAGTGAGGTGAGCTTGATGTTCACGATAGTACCACATGCATGAGTCACATTAAATTGAATTGATGTCTCGTGTGTCAATTAAAGATTGTGTGCTTGAATTGGAAAATATGATAATTGATTAAGTGATTATTAGATCGGTTATATTGGTGATATTTATGCTATATGCGAGAAAGGTGAATATGTTATACTTGAAATGTTCGTGTGATGATATTCTTTGGTATTTGAATTCGTTGGATTTTGTTTTTTGGAATATCACATGAAGTGTAGAGAATGTCTAGTAAATGTATATTTCTAGATTACTTCCAATTATATTTATCTTGATAATAAATTGAATTCTCACCCTTCTATTGTATGTGATGATCTATGCAACATCGTGCAGGTCCCGAGGATAGTGGTTCCTTGCACGAGATTAGTTAAGGAGTTTTAACTCGTTTTATCCGCTTTACTTAGGTAGTGAGTGTATCGGCAAAAACTGTGAGTGTAAGCTATTGAATTGACTTAACTCGAAAACTAACAAAAGAGTCGCCACCGCTCTTTTATTTTATCCAAAGAACTAGGAAAATGAGTGAATAAAAATTCTAAAAAAGATCAGAGATCTGGGACCAGGGGTTAGTTATGCAAAGGGAAGGTGTTAAACACCAAAAGCATCTACGGTACTCCATAGGAACCTTTTTTGAAAATCTATATATGTGTGCTAAAAAAAGAGTATGTGTACAAAATGGATGGAGGGGGAGAAAAGATGTTTTTTACAATTTTGATTTGATGGATCTTCTAATGAGTTCAAGGCCTACATACCAACAATGTGCAATGTTAAAATCAAAACTCAATGTAGTTCGGGTAAAAAAGACTAAAGTTGTGTGTTGGTGAATTTTAAGAAAATGGTTTTTAAGAAGAAAGCCACAAATGGCTCAAAAGGTTTGAATGAGGTTAGGTGTTTTTTTAGTCTTAACAAAAGAAGTCAAAATATTATTAAATGAATTGGAAGTTTATTAAGAAAACATGTTTAAAAGGCATGGGCCTAACTATAATTTTTTTATGAAAGCGGTTCGAGTATTAAAAACAATAATCCTTTGAAAAAGAGGGAAGATTTTTAAAATTAAAGAATATGGGAGGAGATGAAGTGTCTAACCTAAGTGCATAAAGTAAAAGGTAAGGTTAAAGAAAGATTACAACATAAGTAACCAATAACCAGACAAAAAAACCAAGCTTCAGATAAATCAATGCCTCAGATGAACTCTTGTCTTAAGAAATACAGGCAGAGTAACGACTGTATTTGGAGGAAATCCATTCTTAATCGAGTATAAACGGAATAACCTACATACAAAGATAATAACTAAGCAAGATAGAATAACACCAAGGGGCACAAAAATATATGAGTTGAGGTAGTGGTCCAAATCCTAAGTCCAAAGGTCAAACTCCAAGCATAAGGATAGTAACCAAGTCCAATCAAATATTTTTTATGTTCAAGTTGAATTATTAGGTATTTTGGAAAAGGAAATTGAAGCTCAAATGAGTAAATTCAAAATGACTAAAAAATAAATGCTCAAGTGAGCAAAGAAGAAAAATGACAAGAAATGTAAATGCTAAAAGTAAAGTGCATAAAGTAAAGAGCGGAAAAGTAAAAGCGAAAAAAAAAGCATAAAAAAAGCGTATAGTAAAGTCAATTGTTAGTAATTAATCGTTAGGTGATCATCTAGAAACTTGTGCATGAAGGCTTTCCAGAATCTTGATAGAATCAATGTGACCACATGACAAGTTTCAATTGCTTTTTGTCAAGTATATCACCGAAAAGTCAATTGTTAGTAAAGTTAGCAAGATGACAATCTTGAAACTGGTCAAGTATATCATCGGTTTTGGAACAATCACCACTTGATCAAAATGATTGAGAATTTCAAATGGACAAGGTTAGTGAAAACTTGCGAGAAGCTTGATTAAAAAATCATAGTGACCACACGACAAGCGTCACAGGTGTTGAACCAAAATCAAAGTCCAAGTCATCTTTTTCGGCTTTTATTTGAACAGTAAAGTTCATGCCACCAATTGATCATTTTTACGATTCAGGACAAAATAAAATAAGATGGAGAAGAAGAAACAAGTTTCAAAGTCAACAATGCATCAAATGAATTTATCCGGTCTAACTTCGTCAAAGTCAACCAACTATCTTGTTGGATTTGGCCAAGAGGCCTATCAACACCCATGTTCCATTGATGTTGAGGAAGCCTAAGACTCCAAATAAGTCCAAAAATCAGCAAAGTAAGAAAATAAGTAATGCAATTAAAATAAAAAGTAAAACATAATTTGAAATTAGATTATTTAATTGAATTTTATTGACAAAATACATAAATAGTATTCATATATCAAAATAAAATTCCAAGAATATTATCTAAGGTCAAACAAAGTCAACAAGTGTTGACAAAAAATTCCAGAAATTTTAAAAGTCATAAACTATTTTTTTAAAGTAAATAAAAGGTGAAACAAACCAAAAATTACCAAAAATAGCAAAGTCAAAAATAAAAATAAAATGAGATCACCAATATTTGTCAAATGACTATTGGATCCTTCCATAATTTTTTCAGAATTTTTAAATGGCAAAAACTATTTTAAAACATTTAAAAATATCAAATAAAAGAGAAAAATCATAAAAGATAATATTTCAAAATTTTTTTGTGAATTATTTCATGATTTTTTAGTCAGAAATGGATTTTCTATGATTTTTGAAGTTTAAAACATTTAAAATATAAAATCAAAAAATAAAATAAAAGCCAAAAAAATATGGACCATCAGATCATAGTCAAAACACGTTAGTATGCTAATCCAATGAATCAGACGCGCTGTACTTGATATGGACCTCCTTGGTTTTCACACCGGATCACAAATAAAAATAAAAATAAAACAAAAACATGTGGCGCGTTGGATCGAGTCTGACTCACAAAAGTATTCAGATCCAAGGGCTCAAGGAACATGCGTATGGTAAAGCGTTATCCCCGGATCCATTTCAAAAAAATAATGTGGCTCAATGTCATTGGTTGAGACGAGACATGTCATCGTCTTCAACCTCCGGCCACTCTGAAATTAGAGTTCCTCAAACTATGAAATAAATTTCTCAGACTGGTACCATTGGATTCGTCTCTTCAAGACGATTCTAATGGTACCCTTGCGAAAAATTTATTTCACTTATGCCATGAATAATTTGGAAAAAAATAGAAAAAATAACGAGCTCTTGTTCTTAGAAATTCATAGTCAATTCTCAATGAAAATGTAAACGGTGAAGATTACAAGGATCAGGGAGATGAGGAGAATGCAATAATACTTGATTTGAAGTGATTTGATCACGAATCCTACTTGAAAGAAGTTCACTTTCATAGCTCTAATGTTTGACTTGGATAGCACGATTCAGAGAGCTTCAAGGCACGATTCTTGTCTTATTAGCTTCAATGAGGTTTAAGGAAGAAGAATGAGTGGTTAATTTCAAACTGGAACAACTTTAAGAGTGAAAATGAAGTTGCAAAAATATGAGGTTTGAATTGAGTTTGGAAGTGATTTTCTAGCTCTCAAATATCTAGGAAATGAGTGGAATGACATGCTTATTTATAGGAGAAGTGAATGGGATCGAAAGGGAGGGTGAATGATGTAATTTGGAGCAAATTCGTGCACACCCGTGGTCATGAAGAAAGTGTGACTTCATGTGCATCAAAACTCAATCATTCCTTGTGTTTTGATGTGATAATTAATCCTAAGAAGTTTCTAAACATGATTAGTCACGAAATCAAGGCTTAATTTGGCTTAAAATAAGTATTAGCGTAAAATACACAAACTGATGGTGTGCTTGAAACAGATTTTTGCACAAACTTTGAAATGAGGCCAAATCAAATTCCCTCATGCATATTCCAATTTTCCTTGAGCCAAATGAAGTACTCAAAGGGTAGACCACAATGCAAAAAGAATCAATTCCAGTGAAAAAACACTGATTTTCAGGCCAGGCCTTGGTCAAGCATGCCATACTTTCTAAAAATGACCTATAATGTTTTTTTCTCAAACTTTCTCTTCTACTAAAAAATTGCTCTTGACTTTCAAAGATGATATGAAGTAGACCTCTCAAAAACCACTTTGCAAAAAGAATAAACCAAAAAATTCAAAAATTGAGAAAGTTATGGCCTTGTGAAGTTGATGGGAATTTGTGAAATGACCTATAATCTTTTGATCTCTTCAAGCAACTTCCAAACACTTTCAACCTTTGAAAATTTCATGGAGATAAAGTTCATATATTCAAGATTGTTGTGCAAAAATAATAACCTAAAGATGATGAATGATGATCAGGATATGATCTCTTGAAGTTGATTGATCAAAATTGAGAAATTCATCAAGGACTAGTAATCTTTTGACTTCTTAGGCTGATTTTCAAGAATTTTCTCTCCCTACTATCGCACCCCAAAATTTACCCTATCTTTATTCACATCTCTTTTTCTCTAAGCCATTTATGTGCTAAAAGGTTTAATGTTTGATTTTTGATTATGGTCCCAAGTTTGCATATGGATCTATTTATTTAGATAATTGAAGTCTTTCTTATGACACAAGGTTAAGTTTCTGGAAATGTGCCACTCGAAAGAGGGTTTGAAGGAACTTAAAGAATTGGAATTTTTTCTTGAAGATCACAAAGGAGTTTGAATTTAAATTAGGCACGGAAGGGAAATTGTTTGTTTTGACGTCTTGCTTAGGATGGTTGGCATTTATAACTTTAGAGTGGAGAAGGAAGTTCAAGATTATATTTTTAACTCAAGACTCATGTCATCATTTTCAATTATGAATGATAGAATTTTATTTCAACTCCAAAGATTCATGGTTCGACCGAAATTTATACAAAATTTATCTCAACCATTCAACACGGCAAGGTTCATCCAAGTGTTCCCAAACTCATTACAAAATCCTTCAAGGATCAAAATGCTTTCTCAATTTTTCTCAATTTACAATTTTTTTGCTACAAGAAAGTTTCAAGTTCTAAATTCCTAATTGCATCGATATAGGGTACATGATACAAAATGAATTGCAAAATTTAATTCATTTAAGTTCTATATCATGAAATTTACAAGTTTGTTACAAGTATGTTTTTAGTTTACAATTTCTACAAAAAGTCCTAAATCCTAAAAACTAAACTTTGGCAATATCAAAAATCATCACATTCTTTGTACCAAACTTCACCATTTGATCTTCAAGCTTTCCTATTTTGCTCTCTCCATGTTCAACCTCGCCATTGTGTAATTCACGAAACAAAACAAAAAGGAATGGTTAGTGATCAATAATGCATTTGAAACATAAGCAAGAATTCTCAAGGGAACTATTCGTTTCAAGGTTCATCATTAGGGTTAAGTTTAAGGAATCAGGTTTTAAGAGTTTTAATCACATTTCAAGCGTCAATGCCTCAGAACTTTAAAGTTCATTCATCGGCCACAACCACCTATTGCAAATCACAAACAAAGTTTGGTTCACAAAAGGAGGTGTGAAGAGGAAAATCAGAATAACATCACATTTCCAAAGCAGCCAGCAGCAAGCAAAGTAAAAGGTTTTCAGCCCAAAAAAAAACAGATTTAGATACAGCAGTACAACAGGAGCAGAGCAGGAGCAGACAAGCCAAAAATGCCAAGACAGTAAAGCCAATTGGAAAAGCACAGCAAGTTTAGGGTCAAAAGCAGTAGAACAAGCAACAGGCAATGTGACACCCCAAATAATTCGATTATTAAATAATTATGATTTTTAATTATTAATTTAATTGAGAATATAATTTATTAATATATTGGATTTATTGGGATTAATTATGGAATATGGAAGTGGAATTATTGGTGGTGTGAAGGGTAAAGTGAGGTGTGAGGAGTAAAAGACTCTACTCACATTAATTACATTATTTTATTTTATTAGAATAATAAAAGGAATAAAAGAAGGAAAAAGAGAAAAAGGAATCATTTTGGGAGAAACTCACAGTACGTGAAATTGAGAAGAGGAAAGGAAGGAGAAAAGCCATTTCGTGCCGGAAGTCGAAGAACCCACAAGGTAAGGGGTGATTTCGATTAATTATTGTGTATTATCGGCTTTGAATTCAACCGTATAGATCATAGCATGTTAGGGAATCCCAGTTTAGAAATTCTAGGTTTCCATAGAATTGTCTCTATTGTGTCGGATTGTAGGTCGGAAACCATTAGTGTGTCAAATAATAATTAGGAATGATGAACTAATGTTGTTTGATGTTATAATGGTGTAAAATGGATGTATTTTGGTGTTTCTCATGTTGCAATTCGTATGGGAATGTTTGGAAGTGATTTGGAATGGGTAAATGCTGTCAAAATAGCAGCTTTTGTTTCTGCAGGTCGTGGGAACTGGTTCCCAGTGGGTAGGAACCGAGTTCCCAGTGTAAAACTTTTAAAATTGGCTATTTCTGTACGTGGGAACCGGTTCTCAGAGGGGTAGGAACCGGGTTCCCATACATTTTTCCAGGAGGCGTGTTTTCAGACTTCGCAGGAACCGGTTCCTGCATAGGGAGGAACCGGGTTCCACTGTAACTTTTTGAAAAATACTAAACTTTGAAAATTCATAACTTTCAAACCGTAAGTCCGTTTTAGTCGTCGCCGTTTTGGACGTTATTTCTTAAATTAAATGCTCTATTTTATGAAATGAAAGAATTTCCCGTACCTTAAAATTATTTAGAAAATGTGTCAGAATTCGAAATAAGTGATTATTTATTTGATGTGTATTTGGTGTATAAGAGGTAGTGTACCTGTGACATTGAGATATCTGAATGGTGTGAATGAAAGGCATGTTTATGCTATTGATTGTATGCATGATTTGTTGAGAATATCATGTTCGAAATTTGGTTCAATTATGATAGTTGGTGTATTTTCTAGACTGATAAAATGTTGCATGCTGGTGTTGTGCGTGCATATGCATTTTTGGTGAAGTTAATTCCCACTGTGAGGAATTTGACTTGTATTGCCGTTAACCGATACCCGGGTGATGATGGGTGGTTAGGCTGGATTCGTGCCTGGGTGTTTATGGACGAGTCGATGGTTACTGTATCCGGTTGATGATGGATCAGTGTTGGGTGACTTGGTCACGTGTTGGTACCACATGCATTGTGTCTGCATTGTAATTGCATGGAATTGTAACATGTTAGGATGTCTTCCAGTGTTGCAATTCTCTTATTGTTAATGGTTGTGCATAATGAATTGTCTGGTTGTAATTGTGTATTGGAATCTGAACTATGCTGGAATAGGTGGAATAATATGCTTGTGATATATGTTGATTGAGAAACTTATAATGCATGTTAATTATGAGAAATCTCACCCTTACTTTAATGATTTCAGATTAAAGTTAGCAGCTCAGAAGTTAGTGAGGATGGCTCTAGAGCTAGGATATTTAAGTCCGCGTGTCAGTGTCATGCTCTGATAGGTTGTAACACTGGGGAAGGTTTAGTTGAGGATTTATTCATTATTCAATTGTTATTGGAATTACTTTAGGAATAATTGAGACTTGGTTTATTCAGTTTTGATTTGATGGTATTATTTCCGCTGTGTAAGACATGGTATTAACTTAATTGATTATTTTTTATAGTGATCCTCAGTGTAGCATGGCTACTGAGTTAATTGGAGTTTTATTTATTTCAACTTGTGACATCTCTTGATTTCCGTGTTGACTCTGATTAAATCTGGTTTTAATATTAAATTAATTAATATATATTCGGGGTAATGAGAAGGGGTGTTATAATAGTGGTATCAGAGCATAGTCGGTCGTTGTGACTAGTGTCTTAATGTCATTATCCCTTTGTACGCGATAAGTGTGTACAACACTGTCGGTACTTGTTGCCTTCTGATTGATTATTGCAGGAGTAGTGTGAAACTAATTAGGGGAGAAGAGATGCTTCCCGGATATGTTCCGATTATAAGTGATTGGTACGAGGTACTGCTTGAGAAGACAGTGCAAGTGTGGTTAGAGTTATTGGAATCGTTTGGACCATGAGTCATAGTTGGAAGTTCAAAAAGGCGAGTACGATTATGAGAACAGAAAGTGTGGGTAATGATGGTTTATACTCCAGTATGATTATCGGATGTCTATTGACAAATTGAGGACTTGATCACCCTTAATCTCTTGTTGATAGTAGACGGAATCGTATTGGATGGTATACAATCGTCTTACTATCTAAATGGGGCATAAAGTGATGAATATGAATGAAGTGTGATAGAAGCTTGTGAACCATATGAGTGGACGAAGACTCTAATAAGGATAATTAATTAAGATGGATGATCAGGGTTACGTAGTTGTTAATGATGGTGTGGTGTTTATGTTGTATTCTTCGACGGAAGCGAAAGGAAAGGCTGAGAGTAATGAATTGCTAGTGGTGAAGGAATTTCCAGAAGTGTTTCCGTAAGATGTTAGTGAGTTACCACCTGAGAGAGAAGTGGAGTTGCTATAGATTTGATTCCTGGAACTAGACCGGTGTCGATGGCGCCTTATCGCATGTCGGCATCTGAGTTGAAGAAACAGTTGGAAGAGTTGCTTGAGAAGAAGTTTATTCGGCCTAGTGTTTCGCCGTGGGGAGCTCCGGTGTTGTTGGTTAAGAAGAAAGAAGGTTCAATGAGATTATGTGTTGATTACAGACAGTTGAATAAAGTGACAATTAAGAATCGATATCCATTGCCGAGGATTGATGATTTGATGGATCAACTAGTTGGAGCTTGTGTATTTAGTAAGATTGATCTGAGATCTAGATATCATCAGATTCGTGTGAAGACAGAGGATATTCAGAAAACTGCATTTAGAACGAGGTATGGGCATTATGAATATTCTGTTATGCCGTTTGGAGTTACTAATGCACCTGGTGTTTTCATGGAGTATATGAACAGGATATTTCATCCGTATCTTGACAAGTTTGTGGTAGTATTCATTGATGATATTTTAATTTATTTGAAGAGCTATGAAGAACATGCAGAACATCT
The DNA here is from genome assembly GCA_021764765.1 of Vicia sativa. Lineage (NCBI taxonomy): Eukaryota > Viridiplantae > Streptophyta > Magnoliopsida > Fabales > Fabaceae > Vicia > Vicia sativa. Next base: position 26,618,085 of record CM038796.1, on the reverse strand, counting down.
TAGAGTTGTATTGGAATTTTTGAAAGAGAAGAAGCTTTATGCGAAGTTGTCCAAATGTGAATTCTGGTTAAGTGAAGTGAGTTTTCTTGGCCATGTAATTTCCAAGAATGGAATTGCTATGGATCCCACGAAGGTAGAAGCAGTATCTCAGTGGGAAGCGCCGAAGAATGCTTTTGAGATCCGTAGTTTTCTGGGTCTTGCAGGTTATTACCCGAAGTTTATTGAAGGATTTTCCAAACTAGCGTTGCCACTGACTAAGTTGACCAGGAAGGGTCAAGTGTTTGTTTGGGATGCTGAATGTGAGAAAGGGTTTCAAGAACTGAAGAGGAGGTTGACTAGTGCTCCGATCTTGATTTTGCCGAATCCGGCGGAGTCTTTTGTAGTGTATTGTGATGCATCATTGATGGGATTAGGTGGTGTGTTGATGCAAGATAAGCAGGTTGTGGCTTATGCTTCGAGACAATTGAAAGTACATGAAAGGAATTATCCGACTCATGATTTAGAGTTGGCAGCTGTTGTATTTGTTTTGAAGTTGTGGAGGCATTATTTATACGGTTCTCGGTTTGAGGTATTCAGTGATCACAAAAGTCTGTGAAGTATCTCTTTGATCAGAAAGAGTTGAACATGAGGCAGAGGAGATGGTTAGAATACCTAAAGGATTATGATTTTGGTTTGAATTATCATCCTGGTAAGGCAAACATTGTTGCGGATGCTTTGAGTAGAAAGTACTTGCATATGTCGATGTTAATGGTCCGTGAGTTAGATTGGGTTGAGCAGTTCAGAGATTTAAGTTTGATATGTGAAACCACTTCGAATAGTGTGAAATTGGGTATGTTGAAGCTGACTAGTGGTATTCTGGAAGAGATTAGAAATGGACAGAATTCCGATGTTGATTTAGTTGACAAGTTGACATTGATCAACCAAGGTCAAGGAGGTGAGTTCCGGATTGATGAGAATGGCGTTATGAGGTTTGGTGACAGAGTGTGTGTTCCGGATGTTGCAGAGATTAGGAAGAGTATTTTGGAAGGACATCGTAGCGGGTTGAGTATTCATCCCGGTGCTACTAAAATGTATCATGACTTGAAAAAGTTGTTTTGGTGGCCTGGAATGAAAAAGGAAATTGCTGAGTTTTTGTATGCGTGTTTGGTTTGTCATAAATCAAAGATTGAACATCAGAAACCGTCAGGATTGATGGAACCGTTATTTAATCCGGAATGGAAATGGGATGGAATCTCTATGGATTTTGTGTCTGGTTTGCCAAGGACAGCGAAGAATTGTGATTCTATATGGGTTATTGTTGATCGGTTGACGAAATCTGCTCACTTTATTCCGATAAGAATGGATTACCCGATGGAGAGGTTGGCAGAGTTGTATGTTGAGAAGATTGTGAGTTTGCACGGTATTCCTTTTAGTATTGTGTCGGATAGAGATCCAACATTTACATCTAAGTTCTGGACGGGATTGCAAGAAGCCTTGGGTACTAAGTTACGTTTGAGTTCTGCTTATCATCCACAGACAGATGGTCAGACGGAGAGAACGATTCAGTCGTTAGAATATTTGCTGAGAGCTTGTGTGTTAGAGAAGGGTGGAGCTTGGGATAGTTATCTACCGTTGATTGAGTTTACCTACAACAATAGCTTTCACTCGAGCATTGGTATGGCTCCGTTTGAAGCATTGTATGGTAGGAGGTGTTGGACACCGTTGTGTTGGTATGAATCTGGAGAGAGTGCTGTGATTGGACCGGAAATTGTTCAACAAACTTCAGAAAAGATCAAAATGATTCAGGAAAAGATGAGAACTTCCCAGAGTCGTTAGAAAAGTTATCATGATAAGAGGAGGAAAGATCTTGAGTTTAGCGAAGGAGAACATGTGTTTATGCGAGTTACTCCGAGGACTGGTATTGGTCGAGCCTTGAAGTCAAAGAAGTTGACTCCGCTTTATTGGTCCGTTGATTACCAAGAATTGGGAAGGTGGCGATCGATTGCTTTTACCGTCACTTGCAAATTTGCATGACGTTTTCCATGTATCTCAGCTGAGGAAGTACATTACTGATCCGTCACATGAGATTCAAGTAGATGATATACAGGTACGAGAGAATTTGACTGTTGAAGCGGTACCTGCAAGAATTGAGGACCGGAAGTTGAAACAGTTACGAGGCAAAGAGATCGCATTGGTAAGAGTGGCTTGGGGAGGACCAGCAGATGGGAATGTCACTTGGGAGCTGGAGAGTCAGATGAAGGACTCGTATCCCGAACTGTTCGTCTAAGGTATGTTTTCGAGGACGAAAACTCTTTTAGTTGGGGAGAGTTGTGACAGCCCAAATAATTCGATTATTAAATAATTATGATTTTTAATTATTAATTTGATTAAGAATATAATTTATTAATATATTGGATTTATTGGGATTAATTATGGAATATGGAAGTGGAATTATTGGTGGTGTGAAGGGTAAAGTGAGGGTGTGAGGAGTAAACGACTCTACTCACATTAATTACTTTATTTTATTTTATTAGAATAATAAAAGGAATAAAAGAAGGAAAAAGAGAAAAAGGAATCATTTTGGGAGAAACTCACAGTACATGAAATTGAGAAGAGGAAAGGAAGGAGAAAAGCCATTTCGTGCCGGAAGTCGAAGAACCCACAAGGTAAGGGGTGATTTCGATTAATTATTGTGTATTATCGGCTTTGAATTCAACCGTATAGATCATAGCATGTTAGGGAATCCCAGTTTAGAAATTCTAGGTTTCCATAGAATTGTCTCTATTGTGTCGGATTGTAGGTCGGAAACCATTAGTGTGTCAAATAATAATTAGGAATGATGAACTAATGTTGTTTGATGTTATAATGGTGTAAAATGGATGTATTTTGGTGTTTCTCATGTTGCAATTCGTATGGGAATGTTTGGAAGTGATATGGAATTGGTAAATGCTGTCAAAATAGCAATTTTTGTTTCTGCAGGTCGTGGGAACCGGTTCCCAGTGGGTAGGAACCGAGTTCCCAGTGTAAAACTTTTAAAATTGGCTATTTCTGTACGTGGGAACCGGTTCTCAGAGGGGTAGGAACCGGGTTCCCATACATTTTTCCAGGAGGCGTGTTTTCAGACTTCGCAGGAACCGGTTCCTGCATAGGGAGGAACCGGGTTCCACTGTAACTTTTTGAAAAATACTAAACTTTGAAAATTCATAACTTTCAAACCGTAAGTCCGTTTTAGTCGCCGTTTTGGACGTTATTTCTTAAATTAAATGCTCTATTTTATGAAATGAAAGAATTTCCCGTACCTTAAAATTATTTAGAAAATGTGTCAGAATTCGAAATAAGTGATTATTTATTTGATGTGTATTTGGTGTATAAGAGGTAGTGTACCTGTGACATTGAGATATCTGAATGGTGTGAATGAAAGGCATGTTTATGCTATTGATTGTATGCATGATTTGTTGAGAATATCATGTTCGAAATTTGGTTCAATTATGATAGTTGGTGTATTTTCTAGACTGATAAAATGTTGCATGCTGGTGTTGTGCGTGCATATGCATTTTTGGTGAAGTTAATTCCCACTGTGAGGAATTTGACTTGTATTGCCGTTAACCGATACCCGGGTGATGATGGGTGGTTAGGCTGGATTCGTGCCTGGGTGTTTATGGACGAGTCGATGGTTACTGTATCCGGTTGATGATGGATCAGTGTTGGGTGACTTGGTCACGTGTTGGTACCACATGCATTGTGTCTGCATTGTAATTGCATGGAATTGTAACATGTTAGGATGTCTTCCAGTGTTGCAATTCTCTTATTGTTAATGGTTGTGCATAATGAATTGTCTGGTTGTAATTGTGTATTGGAATCTGAACTATGCTGGAATAGGTGGAATAATATGCTTGTGATATATGTTGATTGAGAAACTTATAATGCATGTTAATTATGAGAAATCTCACCCTTACTTTAATGATTTCAGATTAAAGTTAGCAGCTCAGAAGTTAGTGAGGATGGCTCTAGAGCTAGGATATTTAAGTCCGCGTGTCAGTGTCATGCTCTGATAGGTTGTAACACTGGGGAAGGTTTAGTTGAGGATTTATTCATTATTCAATTGTTATTGGAATTACTTTAGGAATAATTGAGACTTGGTTTATTCAGTTTTGATTTGATGGTATTATTTCCGCTGTGTAAGACATGGTATTAACTTAATTGATTATTTTTTATAGTGATCCTCAGTGTAGCATGGCTACTAAGTTAATTAGAGTTTTATTTATTTCATAATTGTGGCATCCCTTGATTTTCGTGTTGACTCTGATTAAATCTGGTTTTAGTATTAAATTAATTAATATATTCGGGGTATTGAGAAGCGGTGTTACATGCAACATAGAACAGCAGAGCAGTATCAGAGAAAGTAAATGCTAGTTCTAAAACACTTTCAAAACCCTAATTTCCCAAGACATAAAGCAAGCAACAGAGGCATAAACCAAAGACCAGAAGCCAAATACGATAAGCCAATAACAAGCAACATTGTTCCAAAAACCAGAAAACCAGATACCATAAACAACATTGTTCCCAGAAGCCAAATACAAAAAACCATCAAACAGAACCCAGAACATCACCAAACACCAGCAAGCCACAAACAGTAAAACCCTAAGTCTCATCATTTTCCTAAATCTCAAACCCTTCAGAAGCTTGTTTTCAGAAATTATAGGTTCTGATAACAGAGAAAGAAGAAGAGGAGAAAAAGTTTAGAAAAGTCTCACCCGAAAGGCAACGAGAAATCCCGAAGGAGGCCGAATCTAACATCTAGGGTTTCTAAACCCCCTTCAAGATCTACAGTAATCCGGTAACCATATGCAAAATTCAAAGCCAAATCAAGAGTCAGAAAAAAGAAACGAACAACAAACATGTAAGAAAATCAAAATCGGAGCATTTTTGGACCCCCACCGCCGTCACCACCGCCGCGGGGCGATTTCCAGCGTGTCGCACCCTAAAATTTTCCCCTTTGTTTTACCTCAGTGGTTCATTTTTCATCATAGATGTTCAATCATTATGGCTTTAGAAAAATTCTTTAGGAAAGTTTTCATGAAAAGGATTGTGCTGAATTTCTAAGAGAACTTTCATTTTGTTATTAATTCAGGAGAATTCGAATTTCAAAAGGAATTATTTGTTTTTGGAATTTGAATTCAATAATAATTATTTATTTTGTTTTCAGATTTTAAATTTTAAAGGATTTCGTTCTTGGAATTTAAAATTCGTTGGAGGGAAAGATGTTTGTTTTGGAGTGTGAGTTCATTAGCAAAAAAATATCAAGAGGATTCAAGCTAAGATTAATTCATCTTTTGAGTGTAATTCAATATTCATTCAATTGAAATGCTATACGAATGTCATTCAAGTTCGTATTCATTTGGCTCAAGTTCTACAAATTTTCAATGCCTTTTGCGAGAAAGATATGAAATTACAAGCTTGATTTTGGAAACACAAGTTATTTCATTATAATTGGATTACAAATGTGAGTTACAAAAAGTTACAAAGTATTCAAATTCTATCTAATGCTACAAGCTTCTAAGATTTGTCCCTATGATTCGAATGAATTGTTGTCTTCCTGCAAGCCGTTTCTTCTCATCCAAGCTTCCCTCTTATCATCCAATCCACATCATCATTACATGAAAGCAAGAAAAGAAAGCATGATTAGTGGTTATAAAATTGAACATAAACCATAATTTAAAATAACTTTCAATCTCATCATTAGGGTTAGTGTTAGGAATCAGGTTTTAAAGGTTTAATTGTGTTCAAGCAATCGAGCCTCAGAACTTGAAAGTTCTTTCATCGGCCATAATCTCCTTTTGAAAATCACAAACTAGGTTTGGTTCACAAAAGGAGGTGTGAAGAGGAAACTAAGAAATAGCATTATGTTTTCCAAAGCAAGCAAAAAGTCTAGCCCACAACAGTTTATCAACACAGTTCCAGAAATTGGTTCAGCCCAAATGCAAAGTCAATAGAATATCAGTAGGCAGCAAGCAAAACAGGCAGTAAGAAGAGGGACAATTTTTACCCAAAAAAAACCATTATTATCAGCATTATAGTGAAAAAAATTTCATCCAAGAGGACATTATGATTTAGCAGCCAGCAGCATGTAATAACAGAGATATAGTAGAACAACAGACAAGAAGGAAGCCAAAAGTGTCAAGGCAATAAAGCCAATTGAGAAAAAGCAAAGTCAAATTGGCTAAATGGGAGGGTATAACAGCAGACAGCATAGCAGACAACAGAGTAGCAGCAAGGAGTATCAGATAAAGCAAAAGATAGTTCCAACCAAGACAATGAAAGACAAAGGTAGTAAAATATAACCAACAGATGATTGTTATGAAAAAGGGGAGAACAAGAAAAAAAACCAATACCAATCAGAAAAAACCCAAGCATAGTATCTGTTCTAAACAAACAAGTTCAAATAAAACCATAGCAAAGAAACCAGCAGTATCTGTTCTCAAAGAAACCACAACATCTGTTCAAGCATACATCTATTCAAAAACCAAAAAAACCATGAGCCAAGACCAAAACATAACATCTGTTCTAAACCAGAGAAAAACATGAGCCAAGACCAAAACATAACATCTGTTCAACATCGGTTCTAAGCAAAAACCAGGTGATCCATCTATTCAACAAAAAAATCAGAAACAGTATTATTCCAGAATCAGAGAACCAAATATTGTACTCATCCAAACAAAACCAAAACTCAAAACCAAGAACCACTAGCAGAACCATAGGAACAACAACCAAGCCACCATAACCATCGTTCCAACAGCAACAATTCCAGATAACAGAACATAAAAGAAAACCTAAAATTTCTCATCATTTTCCTAACACACTACCCTTCAGAGTAGAGAAAGAAGAGAGGAAAAGATAGTTTCAGAACAATCTCACTCGAAAAGGTTGAGTCAACGAATCCGGCCATACAGGGGTTTCGCTCCCTTCTTTCCTTTTCGTTCATCATTTGTAGCATCATCACCATCATCGGTTTCATGAGACCATCAAGCAATGTTTGGGCTAGGGTTTCCGTCATTCCGAAGAATCCAAGGGTTTCTGAACATCCAGAAAATAGAGAGAAGATTAGAGATTAGAGAAGAGAGACGAGTCAGAAACATAAGGAAAATGGAATTTAGAATACGCTACGGAACCGGCCAGGCGATTTATTCACGCCATAGTGATTTCCGGCGAGGTGTGAGAAGAGAGAGCAGAGTGATTTCACGAGAAAGAGAGAGAGAGAGTTTATTTTCTGATTAAGTTTTATTTTCTTTTGATTTAATTAGTGTTTTGTTTTATAATATATTAGGATAAGTGTCTTGGTCTGGTGGTGACAAGTCTCACCACCTTGTTTTCTGATTAAGTTTTTTTTTAATTAGTGTTTTTTATTTATTCATTTTTATTTATTTATTTTATCTTAAACTAAATGTTTTGGGTTGGTGGTGACAAGTGTCACCACCTTGTTTTTCTGATTACCTTTTATTTTATTTATTTGATAAATGTGATTCCATCGTGGCCATTGGAGTATTTTGGAGAGTAAGATCCGACGCAATCAGATTGCCAGCACGTGATGAACTTTTGCGGACCAATCACACAAGATCAGATGGATTTCCTCTTCGCACCTCCCAGAATCACTACATACAGGCTAACTCTAAACTTTTATCTTTTTCAATTAATTTATTTTTTTGTTAATGGTAATTTTTGTGCGATGTACTTAGTAATAATTAGCTCTGATAGTTTTTATTTGATGACTTATCGATTAAACTATTAGTTGATTTTCATCAAACAGAAAAAATTATTTCTAATTATTATTTAAATTTCCAATTGTATTGTATGATAATTGTCTGTTTATTCGCTCATTCGGTATTTATTCACCATTGTACACTTTGCACATAACCAACATTAAAATTAATCCGATTTTTCTCTGATTGGCTCATAAGCGGATTTCTTAAAGGGTCTCATAGTTGGGGATGGGCATGGCCATCCTCACGAGGTTAATTAAAGCCCTTGTTGCTTTAGTTAATCATAACCCGAAAATAACATTGGTCTATATACCAATTTTCCATGCACCAGGGTCTCATAGTTGGGGATAGGAGCACCCATCCTCACGAGGTTAATTAATTCCATATACTTAATTAATCATAACCTGACTCCATTTCTCATTTCTCACGCATCGAGTTCTAAAACGCTTTCATAATTAAATTAGAAACATCGATCCAACGTCGAGTGAATTTTCAAATTTCTTTTTCATAATAAAAACTCAAGTAATTAAATCTTTGGATGCTAGTCCAATTGTTTAAACACTTGTGAAAAAATAAACTTCGAATCTTTAAATCGTTGGATGCTAGTCCAATTGTTTAAAGGTTGTTAATAACATGAACTTTGTTTCACTTCACTTTTTCATAAGAAAACTTTTGGATGATAGACGACTCGTTGGGCATTGAGCTCATCTTGTTTCTAGTATTTGAATCGTAGGATGCTAGTCCTATTTTTCAGTACCTTTTCACCCACCTAAAATCAATTCAACTCACTCAAAAATCCTTTTCTCGCTCATATGCGATAATCAAACTCTTTTCCAACAAAAGAGTGTGCAATAGCCATTTCAAACGCGAACGAGGACTTAAGATTTTCAGACAAACTAAACAAGTCCAAGTTCAAGCATTTGAAACGTCTAATGCACGATTTTTCTTATAAAATCAATACAACAAACTTAAAACATTTTTGAGAGGAACTATGGAGTTTTGACTTTCCCATTGCACAAGGGAATACGTAGGCACACGGTTCTGAAGCCGTGCAAAACTCAAAATAATAATAAACAAATCCTGTTCTCCTTTATTCATAACTTAGCAATAAACATACACACAAATACTTAGAACTAAATGGGTCCCATCGAGTACGATGGATGTAAGAGGTGCTAATACCTTCCTCTTACATAACCGACTCCCAATTCCATGTTTTCGGTCACGTAGACCACCTTATCCGCATTTGTGGGGTTTTATCTATATTTTCCCGTTCCTTTTGGAACAAATAAAATTAGGTGGCGATTTCACTAGTTTTTGAAATTTAAATGATTTTTGAAAATCGAGTTGCTTCACGGTGCGGCGGGTTTTTCTTTTCTTTCCTCCGACACACGTTGCTTCTGAACGAGAGAGATGAGAGAACATAGAGGGTTTCTGAGAGCGAGAGGTTTCGGTTTGCGTGAGAGAACGAGAGTGATGGGAATCGTGAGAGAGAACAGAATATTTTCTGTCTAATTGTCAATTATCACGTTAATTCATTTTTTAGACTAAGCTAACGTAGTTTTAGGATAGTTAGGACTTTTTTTATTTTATTTTTTATTTTAGTTAATTTATTTTAAAATAAAACACAGCTTAGTATTAATTTAAATATAATTAGGATTAGTGTTATTTTTAGTTAATTAGTAAAAAATACATAGATTAATATATAGTTCAATAAAAATAATTAGCTTATGTTTTTAAGTTTTCAAAATCAAATTACTTAATTGAACTTGTTTTCTAAATTAATTTTCACAAAAAAAATATTTTGATGGGGTTTGTTTAAATCTTTAGATGTTAGCCTAATGGTTTAAACAAATTTGAAGTTTTTTAGGTTTTTAGATGATAGCCTGATAAGCTAAAAAAACTTCTACCCATGTTTTAATAAATAAAAACTTAGTGTTGCGACATTTGGTTAAATTGTTGGATGATAGCCCGATGGTTTAATTGAATTTATAGTATTTAGATCATTAGACGATAGCCTGATGATTTAAATACTTTTATTCGCACACTAAATAAATGCGAACTTTGTTGTTTTCATAATAAATATTTTGGATGAGAGATGATTGGTTGAACTTGCTCGCCAGTTTCGAATACTTGAATTATTAGATGATAGCCTAATGTTTAATTATTTGTCATCCACATTTTAAAATCAACTCAACTCACCCAAATTCTTTTATCGCTCATACGCGATCATCAAAACTCTTTTCTTCCAATGAGTGTGCAATAGCCATTTCAAACACGAACGAGGATTTAAGCTTTTCAAACAAACTAAATAAGTCCAAATTCAAGCATTTGAACTGTCTAATGTAGGATTTTTCTTATAAAATCAACACAACCAATAAAGACCTTTTTAAGAGGAACTACGGAGTTTTGACTTTTCCATTGCACAAGGGAATACGTAGGCAGACGGTTCCGAAACCGTGCCAAACTCAAAATAATAATAAACAAATCCTTTTGCTTCTTTTGTATTCGTAACTTAGCAATTCAACACACGCACAAACACTTAGAACTAAATGGGTCCCATCGAGTACGATGGATGTAAGGGGTGCTAATATCTTCCCCTTGCATAACCGACTCCCGATTCCATTTTTTTGGTCACGTAGATCGCCTTATCCGCATCTGTGGGGTTTTACCTATATTTTCCCGTTATTTTTTAGAACAAATAAAATTAGGTGGCGACTTTATTGTTTTTTTTTAAAAAAAACCGATGAAAAAACTAGTCATCTCACCTACCAATTGAGCTAAGTTGTATTAGACATCCTTAGGTTCATTGTGAAAGAAGAATGAGCCCAAGGAGACAATGGATGACCAAGTTATGCTACTTTGAAGTCATACAAGACGGATGAAGTATCAATCTAGAGAGTTTACAATGATAGATCTCCAAAACAAACTTCTCATCAATTAAAATCCTTGGATCAAAGAATATTCATATTATAAGTCCTTTTAAGAGTCCAATGGCTTTGAAATCATCCACAAACTTCACAGAAACACCAAGTTGTGGTCCTTAGAAGGCCAAAAACCTAATTTTAAAATAGATGGACATGGCATGGAGAATTTGTCAAATTTGATGATCTTATTCAAGATGAGAAACCATAGTAGATGACAACAAAAGTCTTCAATGAGAAACAGTGTTTTCAAAATCTTGGGAGTCTTGGATGAGAAACTTATGCACCATTCACCTACAAAATTTAGAGAGCCAAGGATACACATGTCAGATTAAATTAAGATCTCAGTCAGTTGGCCAGGATACCAATGTCTTTATTTTTCCTTGTATTTGATTTGTGTATCGCAACCCATCGATACGCTTCATCTGCTTTTGTTGGATGTCGTAGGATGATGGTTGCTGGAAGGAATAATGGTCAATGTTGGTAACAGAGGTGAGGATGATAAGTTTTGTACTTTAGGGAAGTTTCACAAGAACAATCCTCATATCTTTGAAGGAAAGCTATAACTTGACAAGGTGCAAGCATGGCTGAAGGCAATTCAGAAGATCATTCGCGTTATGTGTTGTACAGACGTGCAGAAGGTGCAATTTTGGTACACATAAGCTGGAGAAGGAAACTGAAGATTGGTGGAGAAACATTGTTTAGAAGTTTGATGAGAAGGGTATTGAGGTTACTTGGGCTATTTTCTGTGATGCTTTTCTGGAGAACTATTTTTGGAAGACGTGCGTGGCAAGGACGAGGTGGAATTTCTTAAGCTGAAGCAGGGTAATGGGACTGTAGTTGAGTATGCTTCAAGTTTTCAAGAGTTGATTAAGTATTTCCCTCATTACAATCCTACTAATGCTAAGAGGTCTAAGTGTCTGAATTTTGTGAATGGTTTGAGGCCTGATATCAAGAAGGCTATCGGTTATCAGCAGATTTCTCATTTTTCTCAGTTGGTGAATAAGAGTAGGATCTATGATGAGGATAGTATGGATAATGCTTCTTACTATAAGAATTTAAACGATAGCAAAGGAAAATTTCAATTTCATGGGAAGTTGTATGATGACAAGAAGAAACAACAAGCTGGTCATGGTAAGAAGCCAAGTGGGGGAGGAGCTTCTACTCCGATTAAGTGCTTTAATTGTGGTGTCGAAGGGAATTGTGCTTCTGATTGTGTGAAGGATATTGTGAAGTGTTTCAAGTGTTGAAAGATAGGCCACAAAGCTAATGACTATAGGTTGGTGCGGATGTGACTTATTACAACTGTGGTGAACAAAGGCATATTAGTACCAAGGTAGACAAGCCAGAGAAGGAGAAAGATAAAGGGAAAGTGTTTGCATTGTCTAGTGCTGAGACTACTACTAAGGATAGAGTAATTTGAGGTACGTGCTTAATTTATGGTACACCTTTGATTGCTATCATTGATACTGGTGCAACACATTATTTCATTTCTTTGAATTGTCTTAAGAGGTTGAAAATTGAATTGTTTGATATGCATGGAAATATAATTATTGATACTCCTGCTATGGGTTCGGGAGTACTTTTGTTGCATGTCTGAATTATCCGTTGAATATTCTTGGTAGAGACATTCGGATGGATTTTGTTTGTCTTTCGCTAGATCAACTTGATGTGATTCTTTGCATGAATTGGTTAGAATATAATCATGGTTTTATCAAATATTTTGATAAGACATTTATCTTTTTTGATTCTCGTGTCGAGAGGGATTTGTTTTTGTCTTTTAAGAAAGTAGATGAATCTTTGAAACATGGTGCTATGTTGTTTTCATTGTTGGTAACATTTGATCGCTGTGAGAAGCGAACTATGAGTGAGTTGCATGTTGTCAGTGATTTTCCTGAGGTACTTCTTGAAGTTGTAAGTGACTTGCCTCCAGAACGTGAGGTAAAGTTTTTGATTGATTTAGTTCCTGGAACTAGTCCTGTTTCAATGGCTCCGTATCAGATGTCATCTTTTGAGTTGAAAGAGTTGAAGAGTCAACATGAAGATTTGCTTGAGAAGAGGTTTCTTCGTTCGAGTGTGTCATCGTGGGGTGCACCTGTTTTGTTGTTTAAGAAGAAGGAAGGTTCCATGAGATTCTGTGTTGATTATAGAAAATTGAACAAAGTGACTATTAAGAACAAGTATCCACTTCCGAGGATTGATTATTTGATGGAACATTTGGATGATGATTTAGTTTTCACTAAGACTAGTTTGAGGTCTGGGTATCATCAAATTCATGTGAAAGTTGAGGATATCTAGAAGACTACTTTTAGGACAAGGTATGGTCATTATGGGTATTCTATAATATCGTTCGGTGTGACTAATGCTCCTGTTGTATTTATGGAGTATATGAATAGGATTTTGTATGAGTATCTAGATCAATTTGTTGTTGTGTTCATTGATGATATTTTGATTTATTCCAAGAGTGAAGAAGATCATGCTGAGCATTTGAGGATTGTGTTATCTATGTTGAAGGAGAAGCAATTGTAGGCTAAGCTTTCTAAGTTTGATTTTTGGTTGAAGGAAGTGACTTTCCCTGGACATGTGATTTCAAGTGGTGGTATTTCTGTGCATCTGACTAAGATTGAGTTTGTATGTAAATGGGATGCTCTAAAATCTGTTTTTGAGATTAGAAGTTTTCTTGGTTTTGTTGGTTACTTTCAGAAGTTCATTGAAGGTATTTCTAAGTTGGCGTTACCTTTGACGCAGTTAACACGGAAAGGTTGACAATCACTCCTATTTTGATTTTTCCTAATCCGGCAGAACCGATTGTAGTGTTTTGTGATGCTTTATTGATGGGTTTAGGAGGTGTGTTGATACAGAATAGGCAAGTGGTAGCTTATGCTCCAAGGAAAATTACAGTTCATGAGAGGAATTATCCGACGCATGATTTAGAGTTGGCTTCAGTTGTGTTTGTTTTGAAGATTTGAAGACATTATTTGTTTGGATTTAGATTTGAGGTGTTTAGTGATCACAAGAACTAGAAGTATCTCTTTGATCAGAAAGAGTTGAATATAAGACATAGAAGGTGGTTAGAATTCTTGAAGGATTGTGATGTTAGTTTGAATTATCATCCGGGTAAAGCGAATGTGGTAGTTGATACTGTTAGTGTTTTTAGGTTGGCATTAATTTTGGTAAAACTAGGATTTAGCAATGTCATGATAGATGTTATGAAATTCAGAGATTGAAGATAAATCCTACCTGCTAAGGATGTTAAAAGACAACTCAGAACTGGAAGCTAAAGTCAGCTCGAAATTTCAGAAAATACTCGATGTCATAATGATGTTATGACATTCAGCAGACATTCGCTCGAATCTGCTTGTTCCTAGATTTTCAGAAGTTTGTTGAGCTGCTAAATATTGTTTTTCCGTTATTAGAAAGCATGCTCACGTGGTCGCTAGGTTAATCTTAATTAAACCTAAATTGGTTGTTGAAAAGACCATGTTTTAGGATTAAATTAAGTGAACCCTAGCTATCATTATGGAAGCCCAAAACTCAAGTTTCAGGATGCTTCTATAAAAGGAAAAGAACCCTACTCTTCGCCTTTGAATGTATTGAAGAGATAGCACTTTGTTTGTGTAATCGTTAGGATTTGTAACAGTTGGTATTGTGTAATTCTAGTTTCTCGTGAGCCAAGCAACTATCAATTGATAAGTGCATTGGACTAGGATTTCTGTAAGGGTAGTTTATCACCAAAGCTTTAAAGCACGAGTGTTTGTCTCTTGATTGAAGCAGGAAGCAAGATCAAGATATTTTATTGAAGTGTGTCTCAATTCAATTAGTCAATAGGTTGATATCACCGCCGTGATTGAGGGGAGTGAGGGTACTTAGATCTAAGTAGGACTTAGGTTGAAGTTGCATTGGGTAGGTTTAAGTGAAGGAGATAAACTGGTGGTTTATTCTCGAATTAATTCTACTAATAGTGAATTTCCTCCCCGCTTGGTAGCCCCTGATGTAGGTTTGTTGAACCGAACTGGTGAACAACTTATTGTGTTCTTTATTGTCAGATTTATCGTGTGAATTGTTAACATAGTGTCGACATCGTGTCATAACATTCTTCGTGACATCACGATCCGCCGCCAGAATTTCAATTGGCATCGAGCAGCACCCCGCTTGTTATTTCGGTGAGATCTAGGATAATAGTTTCGCGAATGGATAAAGAAGGAGGAGTTGGAGGAAGACCACCTATACCGATGGATCCAACTATGACTACGGAAACCACGTATGACCGTGTTCTTGAGGTCACTAGACATTAAAGCTTGGAGAGTCACGACAAAGGATGGAAACATCCCACCAAGCTTGAGAAAGATGGCACTACTGCCTTGAAACTTGAGGATGAATGGAGCAAAGAGGAAGAGGAGCTAGCTCTAGGAACTCTAAAGCATTGAATGCCTGCTCAATGGTATTTACAGAATATCTTCGATCGTTCATCAATGTGAGCTGGCCAAGGATGTTTGGGACACTCGTAACTACTCATGAGGGAACATCCAAGGTGAAGATGTCAAGACTTCAGATGCTCACTACCAAATTTGAGAATTTGAAGATGAAGGAAGATGAGAATATTCCTTTTCACATGAATATTTTGGAAATTGCCAATGCCTCAGAGCACTTGGTGAAAAAATGTCAAGAGAAGTCAGGAGAAAGATTTGCATCCTTGCCTAAGAGATTTGCAATGAAAGTGACCTAAGAGGAGGCTCAGACATCAAGACCTTGAAGGTTGAAGAACCGATAGGATCTCTTATGACTTTTGAGATGGGAATCTGAAATCATGACAAGAAGAACAAGAGCATAGCACTTGTATCCAACCAAGAGGGATGCAAGGAGGAAGATGAGGAGAAGATATCCAAGCTATAGCCATGCTTGGAAGACAGCTCAACAAACCGATAGAGAATTGATCCAAAGTCAAGGTCACATGTCAAGGACATCAGATCGACATCGCAGATCTTATGACCAAAGACAAGATCCAAGTCAAGAAAAAGGAATCAAGGCAAGAAAGTCCAATGTCATGAATGTGAAGGATTTGGACATATTAGAGCTGAATGTCCCACCTTTCTAAAGAAACAAAAGAAAGGAATGGCTGTCACTTGATCGATGGTGATTCAGAAGTGAATGAGGAAGAAGGTGCCAAACTTGTCAACGCTCTCTCCTCGAGTGTACAACTCGATATGGATTCTAGTGATGAGAAGTGACATTTGAAGAGCTTGTTGAAAACTACAGAAGTTGTATAAAAATGGTGAAGCATGTCAGAATGAGGAGCGTAAAAGCGATTGAGAAGTTGGAAGTCAAATGTGAAGTTGGAGGTCGAGAAAGAGGAAAACACAACCACTATAAATTACCTCAATAGGATATTGTTATGTTGAATTCCAAACTTGATCGATGTCTAAATCACAAAATGTTGACATCCGGTATCGATAAGTTGGAAGAAATTCTTCACTTGGACAAAATGCAGGAAATAAGCATGGTCTAGGATATGTGGTGAAAAGC
This sequence comes from Vicia sativa, assembly GCA_021764765.1. NCBI lineage: Eukaryota > Viridiplantae > Streptophyta > Magnoliopsida > Fabales > Fabaceae > Vicia > Vicia sativa. Next base: position 26,601,905 of record CM038796.1, on the reverse strand, counting down.
AACTCGTTGGTGACATTAAGAAGAAGAGACATAGGAAAACAATGTCAGCAGTGTCACAACCCAAAACAGAAATGTGTCCGCCTGTATGTAACGCAAAGAGATTTGCTAATAACCGTGAATGGAACAAACCTCGAAGTCAATGAAAAGAAGATGTCATGCCACAAGTCGTGAATAGGTCTCGCCTCGTGGTATGTGGAGACTAAGAAGTTTGTCAATAACAAAAGGAAGAACATACCTAATAGACCAATGTCAAAACATATGTCACAACATTGGGTGCAACATCAAAATCATAGAAACATGAACAAAAAGTTTCAAAGATGGAGATGTCATTATTGTGGAAGGTTTGGTCACATAAAATCCTTCTACTGCTGCACTTCATGGATATCCTAATCAAGGGTCTTATGTGAAGCCTAAAACCAACAGGTATCATACTCTCAACAAGGGAAGAAGAAGACTGTGCCCGGTAGCTAACACTTCTCTTAGTGTGTCTACCAAGAAAGATTGGTACTTTGACAGTGGGTGTTCCAAGCACATGACTGGAGATAGAAATCTTCTTAAAGATGTTAAACCCCATTCTGTCAGCTTTGTTACTTTTGGAGATGGAGCTAAAGGAGAAATCAAAGGCATTGGAAACTCAAACCGGTCCGAGTTCCAAGCCCAATGGAGTATCGGTAAAAGGTTTGACCGCAAATCTCATTAGCATAAGTCACCTATGTGATATGGGATTCAGCCTTCACTAAGTCCGAGTGTCTTGTAATCAATGGTGATCAAGTAGTGATTATGAGAGGAGTCGATCAAAGGACAACGCACAAGTGGGAATCAAGCACCACTGTCCTCTATGAGTCCCACGACAAAGATGAAGAGGAAGTAAAGTTGTGGTAGCAAGTATCTCGGTCATCCACACCTTAGAAGCCCGAAAGGATCGCCATAGGGGAGTCGAAGGATACCAAGATTGTTCATAGACAAAAGGAAAATGTGGTAAGTATAAGTCGAACAGAAGTCGAATGTCACTCTCAATGTCTAGACATCCGACCACTTGTAAGAATCAAGCAAAGTACTAGGATCCGGCATGAAAGGATAACCAAGTGTCTTATTGTCAAAGGATACGAGAGGAGTCCCGAATGAAACCCTTTCACGAGGGAAAAAGATCATGGTGGCATCCATCTATGTTAATAACATAGTATCCGGAGGAATGTCGACACATTGATGAAAGACTCAACAATTCTTCACAAAGCAAATATGCAAGGAATTATGTCAAGAAGCTTGATTGAATCATGGCGCTACACTAGGACTCTCACCTTCCACACTTGAAGTTGTCCAAGAAAATAAGTGGAGAAAGTGTTGATAAATGCTTGTGTGAAAGCTCTTTTGAAGGATGGTTCATCTTGAGAAACCATCCTCGCTTTGGGTCGCAAGAAGCAAAACCGTATTCTCGCACAATGTTGAGACTGATCACATAGCAGCTGGTAGCAATTGTTCTCAGATGAACTGGATGAAGCAGATGCTGACTGAATACAATGTCATACAAGATGTCATGACATTGCACTGTGACATTTTTACTAAAGTGCTTAAGACTAGCCAGTTTGAAATGTTAAAGGGCAAGTTGGGTAATTGTCCAAATGTGGAATTGTAGCAATTAACCTTGCATACAACAAGGAATGAAAAGGATCTTTTTCTTCAAGTATTTATAATTAGGTTATTTAAGTATTTTCCTCTTATTTTTAAAAGGTCCAAGAATAGGAAGAGACTCCTTCTTATAATAGTTTCTTCTTTTGAAAGTATCATATTTCCTTCATCTAAAAGAAACTTTCAAAACCTCTCGCCATTCTCGCCTCATTTCCTCAAAATCTTCCAAACAAAATATGTCTTCATCATCTTCATCTTCTCAAAACTGTTCATCATCTCCGCCATGGATGAAGTTAGGGCAACACGATGACATGCATGTTGAAGCTCGAGAATCACTCCTTCACAAGAATGGCCATGCACCAAAAGGTCAAGAAATTGCGTACAAGGAATGTAAGAAGAACGCAAGCATCACCTTCTGGTAAGACTTCTGTACCATCCTCTTCTGTTCCCTCAGAAATGGTAAACACAGAGGAGTCTAGGGCTGTGCATATAGCCATTGCTAGATTGGTAACCAGGATCCTCAATGAAGACCAACTGCTCGGGTTTCATCCTCTAATGAAAAGTCTGCTAGCCCTAGCTTAGCAGTTGATCTAGATGTCACAGAGAATGTCAAGACATCTGGTGATCATGATACTTCTCCTGTCAAGAATAATGAAGACCTTTCTGTTAAAGAGTCTGAAGTAGGTGTTGATGATGCTTGTAATAAAATCTCTGCTAATAAGGAAGATGAGATCTCTGACATCATTCTTGAGAAGTCCCCAGCAAAATGTTGCTCTGATAAAGCCACTGCTTATTATATTTCTGATAGTATTCTTGAAGAATCACCAGCAAAGTGTGCCTCTGGTAAAGTCCCTGATGACTACATTTCTGACAGCATTTTGGAAGAGTCACCAGTTCAAGAATCTAATCACTTAATTAAACCTCCAGTCATTGATTTAGATGAGATGTTCTCAGATAATGATCTTATTGCCAATGTTAATCCTAGCATTGCAAAAAGAATGATGAAAAGGAAGGGAAAACAGGCAGTCACACAGAGCCCTGAGGAAGATACTGAAGATGTGTGCAAAATTGAGAAGTATCACAAGGCCGGATCCTACAAGGAGAACTAGAGGAAAACGCTGGTGGTGACTCTAAACCAAAGAGAACACCTATTGTGAAAAGAGGAAGGAACTCGAACCGTGGAGTCCGATCATGACTCGAGTTTGATGTCGAGGAGAATGTCACCGACATACATTCAAGAAAGAAGCCAACACTTATAAACTTCCCAAGGTGCCTGAAGTGGCAATTGATAACATCTCATTCCATCATCTTGAAAGTGCTGGAAGATGGAAGTATGTTTGTTTAAAGAGGGTTGCACTAGAAAGAGAGTTGAACAAGAGTGCTTTAGAGTGCAAGGAGATCATTGACCGATTAAGGAGGCAGATCGATGAAAACAAAGGGAGAAACTCTCAAACTGTTATGAAGCTTTGGTGAGAGAGTTTATTGTCAATCTCTCAAATGGCTGTGGGGATAGGAACTCTGATGACTACCAGACTGTTTATGTGAGGGGGAGAAAAGTCAGGTTTTCTCCAAATGTGATCAATAGATTCCTAGGTATATTTGCTAATACTCAGCCAGAGCTGGAGGAAACTGACAACAAGATTTGTCAAACCATCACTGCCAAACAAGTCAGACAATGGCCTTTAAAGGGAAAACTCTCAGCTAGCAAGTTGAGTGTCAAATTTTCCATACTGCATAAGATTGGTGCTGCAAACTGGGTCCCAACCAATCACAAATCCACCATTTCTAATGGATTGGGAAGATTCATTTATGCACTAGGTACTCAGGCTACCTTTGACTATGGATCCTACATTTTGATCGTACACTCAAGCATGCTAACAAATTATGCTATCAAAGGACCAATAGCCTTCCCTCCTCGCTGTGGAATTATAATTGATCAAAGATCCGCACATTCTTGGTGACGAGATTGGCCCGCAAGAGAGCCCCCGCTCTTGGATTCCACTACAAACTGCTCCAAGGGAAGCATGTCCCAGACATTGTCATGACATCCGCCGAGACATCACCGTCAAAGAAAATTCTCGAAGGCAAATGTCATTGTTGTAAGAGCAACTTGCAAGGAGCTTGAAGCACGAAAGCAAAGTCCGGAAGAGCTAATCTCTCAACCAGATCGTGACACGAGGTCGAGGATGAAGAGAAAGTGATAATGATGTTGTTGGTGATGTCAAGATGATGATATTCGATGGTCAGTGTCAAGAAGGTTCAAGATGCCTTCCACAAGGCTTCTTTTGGAGAAGAAAGCACTGAGATGTTGCTCCTGCCCTCGTCGCTGCTTTTGTCAATTTTCTTGTTATTTGTTTTCTCTGCTCGCTTTGATCCTTGTATTTTCCCAACTTTGTTTGAATGGTCAGAATCATTATTGATGATTTATAATGTCCTTACAAATGTACCTCTAAAAACAATGCCGGTACTTAATTATATGCCGGTATAATTGTTTCTGCATCGCTTGATTAAAAGTTTGGGAACTTGTATGGTTTCCTTTGGCCCTTTATGGCTGTGGAGAAGAACTACCGATGACAAGAGTATGGGACTTGGGACTTTGGGAAATTGTATGCAATTGTGCCTACCACTGTATGACGAGTATGGGACTCAGACTTTGGGGAAATTGTATGCTATTTAAAATTTTGTATATGGGGCAATTGTGGATTTTTGTATGGGTAGAATTTATCTTCTATGTTCTAGTTACTTGAAGCTAGGAAAGCTTAGGAAAGCTTAGAACTAGTTTATTGTCTTCTCGTAGGTACTGATGTGTTAAGTAGTTTTAGCCAAAATGTGCCAAAGGGGAGTTTGTTAGTGTTTTTAGGTTGGCATTAATTTTGGTAAACTAGGATTTAGCAATGTCATGATAAATGTTATGACATTCGTGAGATTGAAGATAAATCCTACCCGCTAAGGATGTTAAAAGACAATGTAATCGAAGCTAAAGTCGTACGGAAATTCTAGAAGGTCATCGATGTCATAATGTATGTTATGACATTCAAGGTGACATTCTGCTCGCGTAACTGCTTGTTCCCGAGATTTTTCGTGAAGTTTGTTGAGCTGCTAAATATTGTTTTTCTCGTTATTAGAAAGCATGCTCACGTGGTCGCTAGGTTAATCTTAATTAAACCTAAATTGGTTGTTGAAAAGACCATGTTTTTAGGATTAAATTAAGTGAACCCTAGCTATCTTTATGGAAGCCCAAAATCAAGTTTCGTGGATCGCTTCTATAAAAGGAAAAGAACCCTTACTCGCTGATGCGCCCTTTGAATGTATTGAAGAGATAACAACTTGTGTTTGTGTACCGTTAGGATTTGTAATAGCTTGGTATTGTGTAATTTAGTTTTCATATGAGCCAAGCAACTATCAATTGATAAGTGCATTGGACTAGGATTTGTGTAAGGGTAGTTTATCACTCAAAGCTTTAAAGCACGAGTGTTTGTCTCTTGATTGAAGTCGAAGCAAGATCAAGATATTTTATTGAAGTGTGTCTTCACAATTCAATTAGTCAATAGGTTGATATCACCGCGTGATCGAGGGGAGTGATGGGTACCGATCTAAGTAGGACTTAGGTTGAAGTTGCATTGTAGGTTTTAAGTGAAGGAGATAAACCGTGGTTTATTCCCGAATTAATTCTACTAATAGTGAATTTCCTCCCTGGCTTGGTAGCCCCCAGATGTAGGTTTGTTGAACCGAACTGGGTGAACAACTTATTCTGTTCTTTATTTCTTTCTTTATTTACCGTGGTGAATTGTTAACATAGTGTCGACATCGTGTCATAACATTCTCGTGACATCACGATTCGCCGCCAGAATTTCAATTGGCATTGAGGTGCACCTTGCCTGTTATTTCTAGGTGAGATCTAGGGATAATAGTTTTTGGCGTAATGGATAAGGAAGGAGGAGTTGGAGGAAGACCACCTATACTGGATGGATCCAACTATGACTACTGGAAACCACGTATGACTGTGTTCTTGAGGTCACTAGACATTAAAGCTTGGAGAGTCACGACAAAGGATGGAAACATCCCACCAAGCTGAGAAAGATGGAACTACCGCCTTGAAACCTGAGGAGGAATGGAGCAAAGAGGAAGAGGAGCTAGCTCTAGGGAACTCTAAAGCATTGAATGCCCTATTCAATGGTATTTATAGGAATATCTTCAGACTGGTTCATCAATGTGAGTGGCCAAGGATGTTTGGGACACCTCGTAACTACTCATGAGGTAACATCCAAGGTGAAGATGTCAAGACTTCAGATGCTCACTACCAAATTTGAGAATTTGAAGATGAAGGAAGATGACTATTCATGAATTTCACATGAATATTCGAAATTGCCAATGCCTCTGAGCACTTGGTGAAAAGATGTCAAGAGAAGTCGGTGAGAAAGATTCTCCTTGCCTAAAAGTTTGCAATGAAAGTGACCGCAATGAGGAGGCTCGTGACATCAAAGACCTTGAAGGTTGAAGAACTTATAGGATCTCTTATGACTTTTGAGATGGGAATCATCCTGACAAAAGAACAAGAGCATAGCACTTGCATCTAATACTGAAGAAGGATGCAAGATGGAAGATGAAGAGAAGATATCTGAAGCTATAGCCATGCTTGGAAGACAGTTCAACAAGCTCATCAGGAGGATTGATCCAAAGTCAAGGTCAAATGTCAAGGACATTGCATCTGACATCAGCAGATCTTATGACTCCAGCAGAAGATCCAAGTTAGAGGAAAAAGGAAGTCAAGGTAGTAAAATCCAATGTCATGAATGTGAAGGATTTGGACATATTAGAGCTGAATGTCCCACCTTTCTAAAGAAACAAAAGAAAGGAATGGCTGTCACTTGGTCTGATGGTGATTCAGGAAGTGAATCCAGGAAGAGGTCAAACTTGTCAACGCTTCTCCGAGTATACAATTCGATATGGACTCTAGTGACGAGGAAGTGACATTTGAAGAGCTTGTCAAACCTACAGAAGTCGTGTATAAAATGGTGAAATTTGACAAATATGAGGGAATGAAAAAGTCGATCGAGAAGTTGGAAGTCGAGAATGTGAAGTCGAGGTCGAGAAAAGGAAAACACACCACTATAAATCACCTCAATAGTGATATTGTAATGTCAATTCCAAACTTGATCGATGTCTAAATCTCAAAATGTTAACATCTAGCATCGATAAGTTGGAAGAAATTCTTCACCAGACAAAATGCGTGAAATAAGCATGGTCTAGATATGTGGTCAAAAGAACTCACAGACATTAAGAATAAGAGACATAGGAAACCAATGTCAAAGGTTGTCACAACATAAAACAGAAATGTGTCCGCTCGTATGTGGCTCAAAGAGATCCGTTAATAACTGTGAAAGGAACAAACTCGGAAGTCTATGACAAAGAAGATGTCATGCCACAAGTCGTGAATAGGTCCGCCTGTGGTATGTGGAGACTAAGAAGTTTGTCAATAACAAAAGGAAGAACAGACCTAAGACCAATGTCAAAACAGATGTCACAACATTGGTGCAACATCAAAATCATAGAAACATGAAAAAAGTTTCAAAGATGGAGATGTCATTATTGTGGAAGGTTTGGTCACATAAAATCCTTCGCCTGTGCTACATAGATATCCTAATCAAGGGCCTTATGTGAAGCTGTAACACGGTGAACTGACTTTGTGGATTTTTGTATCGCAAATGTGCGGATAGCAAGAGTCGCCACCGACTTTTCTTTAATCCAATTAAGGGAAGGTAAAAAGTACGTAAATACCGTAGATTCTAGTAAGGGAGAAGGTTATGAAAAGGGAAGGTATTAGCACCCCCTTTCATCCGTAGTTATCTACGGGCTCTTAGTTGCTCTAGATCACTTTAAAATTGTGCTTTCTGTGTGTTTGACAAAAATGTTTTGAAAAGGCATTTCGCTTTGACTTTGTAATGATTCATGTAGGAATGTATACAAAGTGTTCGGAAATGTTTCGTTTTGAAAAGAGTTTGAACTTTGACAAAAGTGTGAGGTGTGAAAAGTACTTTGATAGAGCAAGCAACTAAAAGTCTTATTACCTACTCCGAATTTGGTCGTTGTATTGTTTTACGCTCCTTTAGAATAACGCTATCCACACCATTAGTTGGTACGTAACCCTATTCGCTGGATGTAAGCCGGACATTCAAGGGACATCGGATGGTCAAAGAAAGCAACTCAGGAAGTATCCTAGCACATTGAAGGACTATCATCATTTTCGTAGGCTTACAATCGAGGGTCAAGATCATGTATTCGGAGGCTTACATCGTGGGTCTTATGATCTTTGTATCGGGGACTATGATGATATATTTTGAAGGCAACCAAGTAGAATACCCCACGCTCGAGGACTGACCATTTGTATTCGTAAAGGCAACGAGAGAATTACCCTAAGGTGCGTGTGAAAGAGTGTGTAAAATTCGATATGTTATCTTGAAAATTAGAGTGAGCTATGTTGATTTTAGTCTGCCATACACGCCTAATTACTAGCATTATAGGTGCGAAATTAAATGCGGAATGTAAAGATGGAAAGATAAATCCTACGCTATTACATGGCTTTGGGGCCGATACATAATTTAACCGTGTGGAAAATAAAAGCCCTAATTAAACTATTACATCCCATAAGCAGTTACATTATTGAAAAAAAGAAAAAAACAGTAAAAAGAATCGTATGAAACGAGATAACCTGTGAAAAGATGAGAAAATCGGAAAATACGATGAAATGGAATAAGAGGAAAATGTTAGTAAAAATGCAAATTTTTAGATGAGCAAAATATTTCATGCTGGAAATAACATTAATAAGCTAAAATAATTTTTTGGGATTTTTTGCATGCAATTTAATAATTAAAAACTAATTAAAAGTGATTTAAATGGTAAACTATGAATAAAATTAAATATGCATGCAAAATAATATTTTTTTATTTTATAAATTAAATAAACATTTTCTGAAAATAATGCAAAAAGAAAAATATTTTTTTGGTATTTTTAAATGCATGATAAAAATTATTGAAATAAATAAAAATGCATGTAAATATTAAAAGAAAGAAAATATAAATAAAAAAAAAATGTGAAGTTTGTAAAAAGAAGAGGAAAAACCGGTCCTGGTGGGAGTTGAACCCATAACCTCTTGGAGCATCTTTTCAAAACTAAGCCTTAACCGCTGCGCCACTTGACACTTGGTGTTTGAAAGTTGAAACGCGATCGTTTTAAGCAAACTCGATTCCTGGAAACCAAGAACACGCGCGAAGATCTTCATCTTCTCCATTTGAATTTTTGAAAAGTTTGCGTCGGCTTCCTTCGATGCTATGACCCCTGCAAATTCTAAAATCCAGCACAAGCAATATAAATTTAATTCAAAGGCATGGTTCGATTGGATTCATCATTCTAAACACGATGGTGGTATTCGTTTTGTCCAATTTATCCTATTTCGTGAGATCCCAATTCGGACCATAGAACCCTAGCTATGGCAAGTTTCGATTCCGGTCATGAAAATTCAATCAATCTATGCAGAAAGCTTGCAAACTTCTCACTAATCACAAAACAACAATAAAACATGTTTATAATGCATGATAATTGAAATACGATTTTGAGGAAAACTTGACAAACCGAATTCTGATTTGCTCGATTCTTGATGGTTTTCAATGATGTTAAGGTCTGGATCGACTCTGAACAACCCAAGGAATGCAATGGAATCCTCAAAATCGATTGAAACAAGCTTGAACTGTGGCTGCTAGTTGCTTGTAAACCACGGATTTTTTGAGCTTCAATAGGGTTTCTCCAGCCAGTTTTTCTACCCTAATTCGTGTGGCATGTGTTGTATATATATAGTAGATGAATTCAAAATTGATTTGAGAAAGAATCAATCATTAATCAATGCAAAACATATTTGATTTTGTACCAAATCAAATTTTCATCTTTTGATCAATTTTCAATCAAATCTTGCCATATCCAACCAAATTTCGAAATTTGCTTGGTTTATTGAGTTGCTTGGATCTCAAGAAAGAGAGAAAAATCAAATTTGCATTTAATTTTGATTTTATACTTTATTTTTAAATTTAATTTATATTTAAATGAATAAATTCCAAATTAAATAGAAAAATAAAATAAACATTTGTGGCATTGGGCTTGGATATTCCTAATTGCATAAGGAACAAGTTTGGATAAAGAAAAAGTAAGCCCATTTGCAAAATGTTTGATTTTTAGAGGTATTTCTCTTTGTGCACTTCTTCAAAATTGCCCAACTTGTGAATGGTGTATCTTGCTCAATTTTCCATATTTTTTAGTGTTATTGGACTTTTTTGAAAGCTCTAAGAGTCCTCTAACCAACCTTTTTGGTCTCATCTCAATTGGAGTTTCCATGCTCAATATATCTTCAAAACAAAATGTTGACTTTTTGTTGACTTTTGAAAAGGACCGTAATGTTTTGATCCATACCTCTCAAATGAAGCATTTTGAACATTCTTGTGAGACATGAAGTTGTAGGAATGGAATTTCCTTCAAAACAAGAGGTGGTGGAAAAATTCTAGAAAGTATGAAGACGTTATGATCAGTCAAAGTTCAGTTGACTTTTCTCAAAGAAACCCTAATTTAGAAAGTTTGACTTTTGAGCAAATCTTGAGTTTTCTTGATGAATCATGATCAACCCTTGATCAAATGATGAATATAACTTCAAAATGAGGATGTTGACCAAAAATTATGAAGTTTGACCGTATGTTGACCATAGTTGACTTTTGTCCATACAACCGACAACCACCTGAGCAATTGTCTGAGGAAACTTGACTTGTGAAGCTTGAAACTTGACATGGAGAACATTTGAAGCATATGAGGAGGCATGATGAACATTGGAGATGTAGGAAATCCATTTTTATCTGAGAATCACCAAACCCTAGTTTGGGTTGATTATCTAGGAGAGGGTTTGTCTGATCAACCCTTGAGGAATCCTTGAGTATGGATGCATGGAATGTCTTGAGAAGATGGAGGGCAAATTTTGGGGTATGATAGAAGCCTAAAACCAACAGGGTATCATACTCTCAACAGTGGAAGAAGAAGATTGTTGCTCTGGTAGCTAACACTTCTCTTAGTGTGTCTACCAAGAAAGATTGGTACTTTGACAGTGGGTGTTCCAAGCACATGACTGGAGACAGAAATCTTCTCAATAATGTTAAGCATCATTCTACCAGCTTTGTTACTTTTGGATATGGAGCTAAAGGAGAAATCAAAGGTGTTGGAAACTCAAACTGGCCTGGATTTCCAAACCTAAATGGAGTGTTGCTGGTAAAAGGTCTGAATGCAAATCTCATTAGCATAAGTCAGCTATGTGATATGGGATTCACAGTCAACTTCACTAAGGCTGAATGTATTGTAATCAATGATGAACAAGTAGTGATTATGAGAGGAGTCAGATCAAAGGACAACTGCTACATGTGGGAATCTAAGAACACCACTCTGTCCTCTATGAGTTCTACAGACAAAGATGAAGAGGAAGTAAAGTTGTGGCAGCAAGTATCTGGTCATCCACATCTCAAAGGAATGAGAAGGATAAGTTCCATAGAGGGAGTCAGAAGGATACCAAGATCTTTAATAGACAAAGGGAGAATCTGTGGTAAGTATAAGGTTGGATAGGAAATCAGAATGTCACAGACCGCTCCTAAAGTACTAAAGCAAAGTACTAGGATCTGGCATGAAAGGATAACCAAGTATCTTATTGTCAAAGGATACAGGAGATGAGTCTTGGATGAAACCCTCTTTGTCAGAGAAGAAAATATCATGGTGGCTATCATCTGTGTTAATAACATATTATCTGGAGGAATGTCAGACACATTGATGAAAGGCTCAACACTTCTTTCACAGAGCAAGTATGCAAGGAATTGTGTCAAGAAGCTTGGACTGAATAATGGCAGCCACACTAGGACTCTTACCCCTCCACATTTGAAGTTGTCCAAGAAAACAAAGTGGAGAAAGTGTTGATCAAAACTTGAGTAAAAGCCCTGTTGATGGATGTTCCTTCTTGAGAAACAATTTAATATTTTGGATCAGCAAGAAGCAAAACTGTTTAACTTTATACAATGTTAAAGTTGAATACATAGCAGCTGGGAGAAACTGCTTTAAGATGATCTGTTGGATGAAGCAGATGCTGACTAGGTACAATGTCATACAGGATGTCATGACATTGGCCTGTGACATCTGTACTAAAGTCTTTAAGGCTAGTCAATTTAAGACTTTGAGGGACAAATTGGGTATTTGTCAATATGAGGAGTTGTAGCAATTAACTGTGCCTACAACAAGGGATGAAAGAGACCTTTTATTTCAATTATTTTTAAGAGGGCTATTTGGGTATTTTCATCCTTATTTCAAAAGGTCCGAGAATAGGAAGAGACATCATCATATAATAGTTTCTTCTTTTGAAAGTAGTACCACCCTTTCTTCTCCCGAAGAAACTCAAACTCTCTCGCTATTCTCACTTTCATCCTCTCAAAACCATCACGAAAATGTCTTCATCTTCCTCATCATCTCAAGAAACAGATCTTCATCTCCATCCATGGCTGAAGTCAGGGAAAATAATGAAGCCATGCAAGCTGACGCACTGAGGGTTACACCATTGCATGCAATAGCTACTGACCCAGAAAAGGTCAAGAAATTGCGCACAAAGAATGCAAGAAGGACTCAAGCATCTCCCTCGGGTAAGACTGTACCATCCTCTTCCCCCCGTAAATAGTGAACACAGAGGAGTCTAGGGCGTGTATATAGCCATTGCTAGATTAGTAACCAGGATCCTCAACAAAGACCAATCTGTTCCTGGGGTTTCAATTCCCCTAAACTGTAAGTCTGCTAGCCCTAGCTTAGCAGTTGTTCTAGATGTCATTAAGAATGTCGTGACATCTGGTGATCATGTTTCTTCCCCTGCCAAGAATAATGAAGACTCTTCAGTTAAAGACTCTGAAGTACGTATTGATGATGTTTGTAATGAAACTCCTACTGATAAAGAAGATGTGATTTCTGATAGTATCCTTGAAGAGTCCCCAGCAAAATTTGTCTCTAAAAAGGCCCCTGCTGAATATATTTCTGATAGCATTCTTGAAGAATCACCAGCCAGGCGTGCCTCTGGTAAAGTCCCTGATGACTACATCTCTGACAGTATTTTGGAAGAGTCTCCAGTTCAAGAAACTGATCATTTACCTAAACCTCCAGTCATTGACTTAGATGAAGTGTTCTCAGACAATGATCTCATTGCCAATGTCAATCCGAGCATTGCAAAAAGAATAATGAAATGGAAGGAAAAGTGCGCCTCACGAGCCCCGCTAAAGAGAAGGATATCAAGATGTGCAAGACTGAGAAGTATCACAAGGGTGGACCCTCTACAAGGAGAAGTAGAGTAAAAACTGGTGGTGGTGGCTCTAGACCAAAGAGAACACCAATTTTGAAAAAGAGGAAAGAGCCTGAATCATCAGAGTCAGATCAAGACTTTGAATTTGATGTTGGAGAGAATGTCACAGACATTCATCCCAGAGAGAAGCAAGCTCTTGGAAAACTGCTCAAGGTGCCTGAAGTGGCCATTGATAACATTTCTTTCCATCATCCTGAAAATGCTGGAAGATGGAAGTATGTTTGCTTAAAAAGGGTGGCTCTGGAAAGAGAGTTAAACAAGAGTGCTCTTGAATGCAAGGAAATTGTGGACCTGATTAAGGAGGCAGGACTGATGAAAACAGTGGAGAGTCTCTCAAACTGTTATGAAGTGTTGGTGAAAGAGTTTATAGTCAATCTGTCAAATGGCTGTGGGGATAGGAACTCACGACTACCAAACTGATATGTGGGAAGAAAGTCAAGTTCTCTCCAAATGTGATCAACATATTCTTGGGTAGATCTGCTAATACTCAGCCAGAGCTGGAGGAAACTGACAACAAGATTTGTCAAACCATCACTGCCAAACAAGTAAGACAATGGCCTCTAAGGGGAAAACTCTCAGCAAGCAAGTTGAGTGTCAAATTTGCCATCCTGCATAAGATTGGTGCCAAACCGGGTCCCAACCAATCACAAATCCACCATCTCTAATGGATTGGAAGATTCATATATGCAGAGGCACAGTGCTACATTTGACTATGGATCCTACATTTTGATCGACACTGCATGCCGACAGCTATGCTATCAAAGGACCAATAGCATTTCCTCCCTACTGTGTGGTATAATAACCGATCAATACCCGACATCCCGTTGATGGAGATACAGGAGTAAAAGAGCTCCCGCCTTGGCTTCCACTACAAGCAAGGAAGATGTTCGACTTTGTCATGACATCCACCGAGACATCAAAAATCAAGACAAATTCTCGAAGGGAGATGTCATTGTTGCGGCCGAAAGAGACCCTAGGGAACTTGAAGCAAGGAAACAAAGTCTGAAGAGTCGATCACCAACCGGAGCAGACATGAGGTCGAGGATGAAGGGATAGTTGCCGATGAGGCATTGGTGATAAGGATGTCCATGGCATGCTGCTGATGAAGATGATTCTGACGATAACCATTCCATAGTGCTTTCTAGAGAAGAAAGCACTTGAGTTCCCTCGTGCCCCTTGTTGTTCGGCCAATTGTTTTCTGCTCTGATTTTGATTTCCCAATTTTGTTTGGATGATTGTAACTTACTATTGACAAGATTGTACTCCTACTAATTGTTGGTACCTTCTTTAATTATTTGCTTGAATGCTTGGGGTACTTGTTTCCTTTGGCCCTTTATGGCTAAAAAGGGGAGAAGAACTACCGAGTAACAAAGAGTATTGGGGTTTTGGGAAATCAGATGGATTTTAAATTTTGTATGTGGGAAATTGTGGGAATTGTGGGATTTCGTATGGGTAGAATTTATCTTATCTCTAGGTTCTAGTTTCTTTGCCGAGAACTAGTTGTCTTCTCACAAGATAGGACTGACAGTTAAAGTAGTTTTAGCCAAAATGTGCCAAAGGGGAGTTTGTTAGTGTTTTAAGTTGGCATCAATTTTGGTAAACTAGGCTTTAGTAATGTCTTGATAAATGTCATGACATTCAAAGATTGAAGATAAATCCTACCGCTAAGGATGTTAAAAGATTCCGTAACCGAAGCTAAAGTCAGGAAATTCAGAGAAAATACCCCGATTTCACAATGTATGTTATGACATTCAGTGACATTCAGCTGCAGAACTGCTTTTCCCTGACTTTTCGTGAAGTTTGTTGAGTCTAAATATTGTTTTTCCGTTATTAGAAAGCATGCTCACGTGGTTGCTAGGTTAATCTTAATTAAACCTAAATTGGTTGTTGAAAAGACCATGTTTTTAGGATTAAATTAAGTGAACCCTATCTATCTTTTATGGAAGCCCAAACCTGAAGTTTCGTGATCGCTTCTATAAAAGGAATTCAACCCTTACAACCGTGTCACCGAATTTATTGAAGAGATAGCAGTTGTTATTTGTGTAATCGTAGGAAAGTTAATGTTGGTATTTGTAATTTAGTTTCTTGTGAGCCAAGCAACTATCAATTGATAAGTGCATTGACTAGGATTTGTTTGTAAGGGTAGTTTATCACCAAAGCTTTAAAGCACGAGTATTTGCCTCTTGATTGAAAGCTTGAAGCGAGATCAAGATAGTTTATTGAAGTGTGTCTTCACAATTCAATTATTCAATAGGTCGATATCACGTTGTGATTGAGGGGAGTGAGTAGGAACTCGATCTAAGTAGGACTTAAGTTGAAGTTGCATTGGGTAGGTTTTAAGTGAAGGAGATAAACCGTTGGTTTATTCCTAATTAATTCTACTAATAGTGAATTTCCTCCCGGCTTGGTAGCCCCTGCATGTAGGTGTAGTTAGACATCGAACGGGTAAACAACTTATTGTGTTCTTTACTGTTATTTATATTTACTGTGTAAATTGTTAACAGAGTGTCAGATAGTGTGTCATAACATTCTCTGTGACATCACGTATCTGCTGCCAGGAATTTCATTAATTATATATTTATTTAATTACTATATGGTGTGATAATTATTTAAATATATAATTTTGTGATTTTTTGTGATTTGTATTATTTGAATATATGGGATATTTGATTAATTAGGTTTATGTGTAGAAAATAGGATTTATTAGTGATATCCCTAATTATAATGACTAGAAATACTAAGGAGGAGAGTGTAAGGAATCCCAATTATTGAATTAGAGTTGTAAGAAGAGGAATTTGAATTGTTGTTGTCATAACACAAAAGAAGATAAGAAGAGAAAAGAAGAGAAGAAAAGAGGACAAAGAGAAGAGGAAGAACCCTAGAAGTAGAATCTTCAAGAGGTAACGGGGAGAATCCTTAGTATTATGGATTTGTATATGATTGTGTAATGGGTAGTAACATGATAGGTCATTTGATTTCAATTTCCATGAACTTTGAATGTTAGGGTGTGTGTATAAATCTATGTAATGGGATGGAATTGATGTGATAAATATGTTAGGATAGTGTTATATGTTGTGTATTGATGATTACAAGTAATAGATGTTCTTGGGGATGTGTTTACTGTGGAAAATGGTAAACAACCGCTGGTCCTCCCTAAGTCCTAAAACTAAGGGTTACTTGCAAGATCAACCATTTGATCTTAAGACACGTGCTAAGGTTTTGGTAAATTTTACTGGTTCTGCAGAAAAAGACCTTGGCCAAGAAATGATTTTCAGGGACCAAGAGAAACAATAAAACGAATTTCCACATAGACAGAATTCCGACCACCTGCTAACAGACTGCAGGTGCTGGAGAAATAAGATTCAACTGAGCACTAATTGGTGACTCGTGACCAACAATTGACGTTGAAGTATTTAATGATGAAATCATTCGAAATGAAGTAGAAATGAAGAAACAGTAAAGATAAACTTAAAAGTAAATTGATTGCATTGAAAGTAAATACGGTGATTCACGTACATCAAAGGCTCGAATGACTCTTTCTTCCTTTAGCGCGGAATTGGACAGAGTTTTGGCAAGCAATTTGAAGATACAAGTGAACACCTCTAAATCCTAATACACTAACTTATTTATAAAATTTTATAAAGTAACTGATAAGAGTAATCAACAGACGAGATTCAAAGTAGAGAAAACTGCTACAGACGATTTCGCCACCCGTTTAGCGCTTCGAAATCACGACTTCCTAAAATAACTGCCCACGATCTCTCTAATTTTGACTTTTTCCCGCTTCGTGACCAAAAAAGACTAACTGCTTCTAGTTTCGAGATACTTTTTAGTAAATATTATTTTCCCTAAGTCCTTGCCTACAACTTCGACAGCATTTAACCTTCGACCAACTTCTTGATTTGTCCCAAACTATGTCGAATCGACCAACAAAGCATTATATCGATATGGTATTATTTTTGACGTGCTTTCTTCTGGCTGCTTAGTCGATTTGGTTGGTTCTATGGCTCAGCTTCCCAACCGCCACATGTTTTCTGATATTTCTAACATCTTTATAAGGCTTTTCTCAAAGAAACTATATTCGTTTAGAATCGGCCCTTAACTCATAGGGACACTTGTCTTTAAAGAACGCCCTCAAACGTATTTAGAAATTTCCAGTTAACAAAATGCCCCCCAGAGATGCCATTTTCAAATTTCCAATTCTGCCGAACATGAGATAATGTCATCTATGAAGCTTTGTATCTTTCGTCGGCTTAGTCGTTTCCACTACCTCTGAAGACAGCTCCATTTTCCGGTCTTTTCGTGACGTCAGGTAATAATGGAAATGTATCCGCTTTTATTTCGAGATATGCGAACATTTAAAGTTTGACCATCATTACTTTTGGTGGCAGACATGGCCAACCACGCTTGCAGCTTCATCTGGCCACACGTTTCCTTCGACGGACACGATCTCAAGCCTGGGGAATCGCCACGATTTCCTTCGTCGCTTCGCTTTCTTCATATCCATGCCTATAAATAGGCATTCTTCCCATTATCATTCTTTTTCCTCTGCGTTCCCAACTTTCAAGCCAAGAAAAACCCAGAAAAACTACAAATCCTAATCGTTTCCATTTTCCAAACACCAGAAATCTTTGTCGTCTTTCAAGCTTTTATCTTAACTTAAAACTAGAAATATTTTTCGTTTTCAAGCCTTTCTCTTAGTTCGAAAACCAGAAACCTTTGCAGTTTTACAGCTTTTCTCTTACTCCGAAAACTAGAGATCTTCAAAACCCCATATTTTCACCATCTTCATCTCTTTTCCCTACAATGGCAGACAGACACGTTTCAACAGCTCTAGCAGAAACCCTTCACATTCCCCATGTTGATGGCAAGCCCTATGTGCCGGAACCTCCATTTTCTGAAGAGAAAGCTAAAATATGGAAATCACAGGTACTTATCCCCTTCCAACTTAACGATGAACCTCTAGCTTTTCTAGGTCCATTACCAGTAGATGTTCCTTCTGAAATCTACGTAGATGATGAAGGTGTGTTCTTTCTTACCAATTAGCATAGTCGTCCTCTGATTTCATCACTAAACCCTATTTCTTTGCAATTTGTTGATAGAAACTTCCACACAGCTCCCCCTTTGAACTGTCCTAAGTTGAGGGATTTGATGGAAAGGTTGGAACCTAGTAAGGTCCAACAGTGGAGACAAATGGGTATTTATGACCTATTGGCACTCTCTCGTGTCGTCCAACCATATTTTGGCGGCATGTTGTTGGCTGCCTTGTATTTTTGGGAAGGATCCACCAATATCTTCCATACTAAGTGTGGCATGATGACCCCCACACTGCTGGACCTAGCCGCTTTAACAGGAATAAAGCCTGCTGGAACAATCTCCAACCACACCGACCACGAACCTATTCAAATAAAATTCGACGTCGTTGAATCTAAACACCCGACATACGCCAATTTCATCAACTACCACCACCATGATTCTGATGACATTTCTAACGAAGACCATGTCGCCTTTTTAACTCTTTGGCTGTCTCATTTTGTGTTCTGTTCACGATCAACGCAGATACAAACAGTTTGTTTATTTGGCCACTCCGTTGCATAGGGGTGAATATATTGCTTTAGGCCAACTATTTTTGGCCTCTTTGTATGCTTCTATGACTGACGTGGTCAACCAAATTAAGACCTTCGACCCTAACAATCCAAAGAAAAAGAGTGTCCTCGTCCATGGTCCTTTCTGGCTTCTACAACTGTGGCTGAATGCCACTTTCTCTGAAGATGTAAAACCTTTTCGACAAAAAAGGGTTTCAATATCTCAAGACATGAACGAGGTTGTGTGGCCATGTTATTTGCCTCTAACTCCCATAGATAAAACTTCCCCAAACGACGAAGTCTTCAAAATGCTCTTCGACATTATGCTGACGCGAGAGGATTTTAGACCTTCAATGGCTCTCTTTGCTGACGGCAGGAGTGGGCCATCGTGGCTTACTGAATCTTTTCCACCTATAACACGGTGGGAGAACTGACTTGTTTGTTTTGCGTTTGTTCACAAATGTTGCGGATAGCAAGAGTCTCCATCGACTTTTATTTTATCCAATTAAGGGAAGGTGAAAAGAACAGGAATAGACCTTCGTTAGATTCTGAGTAAGGGAGGTGATTATGAAAAGGGAAGGTATTAGCACCCTTTCCATCCGTAGTTATCTACGTGCTCTAAATTTCTTTAGCTCACTTTAAAATTTGCTTTCTGTGTGTGTGTTTGAAAAGATTTTGAAAAGGCATTTCGCTTTGACTTCGTAATGATTCA
Organism: Vicia sativa; assembly: GCA_021764765.1. Taxonomy (NCBI): domain Eukaryota; kingdom Viridiplantae; phylum Streptophyta; class Magnoliopsida; order Fabales; family Fabaceae; genus Vicia; species Vicia sativa. The sequence continues at coordinate 26,582,575 of CM038796.1, read as the reverse complement.
CGCTGGAATGTATACGAAGTGTTCAGAAATGTTTTGTTTTAGAAAAGGAACTTTGTAATGATTCAACGCTGGAAAGTATACCAAAGTGTTTGAAAATGTTTTTGAAAAGTGTGAGGTGTGAAAAGATGTTTTGATAGAGCAAGCAATTAAGAGTCTATTACCTACTCAGAACGGCCGTTTCCGTGTTATTTTACTTTCCTTTAGAATAGCGCTATCCATACCATTGGTTGGTAGGTAACCTTATTCGTTGGATGTAAAGGGACATTCGAAGGGACATTCGGATGGTCATAGAAGGCAACTTGTAGGAGTATCCTAGCACATTCGTAGAGGCGATCATCATTTTTCGTAGGCAACAACCGAGGGACTAGATCATATATTCGTAGGCAACATCGAGGGTCTATGATCTTTGATTCGAAGGGACTATGATGATATGTTTGTAGGAAACCGTGCTAAGATACCTCTATGTTCGAGGGACTTGACCATTTGTTTCGTAAGGCAACGAGAGAGAATACACTAGGGGGTGCATGTGTGAAGAGAGTGTGTTGAATTCAGATAATTTATCTAATAATTAGAGTTAGCTATGTTGATTTTATATTTCCATACACGCCTAGTTACTAGCAGTTTATAGGTGCAGAAAGTAAATTCCGGAAAGTAAATTCCGGAAAGTAAATCCTACGCTATTACATGGCTTTGGGGCAGATACATAATATAGGAGTGCAGAAAGTAAATCCTAATTAAGCTATTACATCCCATTAGCAGTTACATAATATTGAAAAAAAAGAAATGCGAGAAATTTGTCCTAACTATTACAACCTGGAAGCAGAGACAATAATCAGAAAAAAGAATCGAATTGCAAATAAGAGAAAATATGTTAGTGAAAAAAGATTTTTGAGTTAGGAAAAAGTTTTAGGGTTAGCAAACCTAATTAGATGAGAAAATAATTTTTTTGGGAATTTTCTGGATTGATTTTAGTATGAAAAAACAATTAAAAGTCAATTTTTCGATTAATTAACAATTAATTAAAAATATGCATGCAAAATATAATTTTTTATGTTAAAAATTAAATAAGCATTTTTCTGACCTAAATGCAAAAATAAAATATTTTTTGTGATTTTTTAATGCATTAGAAAATTATTTGAAAAGAAATTAAATTGAATGGAAAATATTGTGAAAATATGTTAGTTTTGAAAAGGTGTAAAAAAAAGAATGTTAGAGCCAGGAATCGATCCAAGGACCCCAAAGATACACGCGCGCTGCCTTTGCCATCTGAGCCAACCTGCAATTGTGTTAGTGGAATGGAACAAAAACATTATAAGGGAAATTGATCCTTGGATGCCAAACAAAACACGCGCCAAGCATTCCTCTTCCCCATTTGAATTTTTTTACAAGGATTTTACCTATGGACACGATCCGTAGCAAAAACCAATAGTGACAGTTTCATCTGTCACTAAAGAACCTGCAAATTTCCAAAATTCAACACAAGCAATATAAATTCAAGGTAAAGCCATGGTTCGATCCGGTTTGACCTCCTGAACACGAATATATCCCTAGTTTTAGCCAACTTTTCCTAAATCGGAGGATCCCAAATTGAAAGTTATGCTTGGTCAAAGTTCTGTTAACTTTGTCTGAAAAACCCTAATTTAAAAACTTTGACTTTTGATCAGATCTTGACTTTTCTTGATGAATCATGATCAACCCTTGATCAAATGATGAATATTACTTCAAAATATTGGTGTTGACCAAAAATCATGAAGTTTGACTGTATGTTGACCACAGTTGACTTTTTGTCCAATACAACTGATATTCAACCATCTGAGCAATTGATTGAGCAAACCTGACTTGTAAGGCTTGAAACTTGACATGGTGATTCCTTGATGCATATAATGCGGTATGATGACCACTTGAAGCATTGGAAGTCCATCTTGACTTGAGAATGGAAAAACCCTAGCTTGGATTGATTGTTTGGTGAAATCCTTGAGTATGGATATGTGAATTGTCTTGGGAAGTAAGAGGGAAAATTTTGTGGTATAACAATTGCCCCTGTTCAATCTTCTTGTACTGGAAGGATTAGATTTTGTGGTATAACAATTTTGTGGTATAACAATTTCCTTTCATGACCTGAAGGTAGAAGATGATTGAACACTCGAGTACACCTGAAAATTTGCACTCGCTGTTGTATGATATAGGATCGTCAGCATATGATGTGCTGGAATGGGCTTATAGATGCCATTTGGAGAAGCTGCTGCTGGAGAGTGAGTCGTATGCTAGACTCTGTATTCGTCTTTTAAGTAGAAGAGATAATGGAGATGGGCTTAAGATGCCATCTGGAGAAGTTGAGTCGTACGCTAGACTCTGTAGTTGTCTTTTGAATAGAAGAGATGATGGAGATGGGCTTTAGATGCCATCAAGGGAGTGAGTCGTACACTAGACTCTGTATTCTTCTTTTGAGTAGAAGAGACAACGAAGATGGGCTTAGGATGCAATCAAGAGAAGCTGAGTCGTACGCTAGACTCTGTAGTTGTCTGAGATGGGCTTAGGATGCCATATGGGGAAGCTGAGTCGTACGCGAGACTCTGTAGTTGTCTGAGATGGTCTTAGGATGCCTTCTGGGGCTGTTGATAATAAGAGAGATTCAGAATAAGCCTTCGTCCTAGCAGGATGTGGATAGCTTTCCCGTCTCACTTCGGGTGTTAATCCAATATCTGTTGTCGGAAGACAATTTGTGTGGTCTTTCAGATAGATTTCCCGTCTTGTTTCAAGCATTAATCTTTGACCTGTTGTCTGGAAATAATTTTCATGGTAGTTCAGATAGTTCTCCCGTCTTGTTTCGGGTATTAATCTTTGACCTTCTGTTTGGAAAATAGCTTTTACCTGTTGGGGAGATAAAACTTTTGACAGGATATGGTTAGTTATATGCAGATTATGATGCATGCGAGTGTATGATGATATTACTATAATGCATGTATATGTTATGACGTTTATGTAGATGTATGAGTGTAGGTGTATGAATGTAGATGCATTTCAAAACATATCCATCTTGAAGAAGATAGGAACGTCCTGCTGGAGATTTTTTATGTTTGCTCGGGGATAGGGTTGTTGCGAACCCTGACTTGGAGAGAAGAAGAGATGCTTCTGATTCCTCCGATGCATTATCTGACCAAATCTCAAGTCTGGATATTAATGTTGTTGGAAGAATAGCGACGATCCAGCGGTACTCGGCTGGGGATCTTGTGCATAGATCTCGCTAGGGAATAAGAGAAATGTAAGTTCCTACGATGCACTATCTGACCGAGTTTTGAGTCTGGATATTGCTAATGTCGGGGAATGATAATCATTAGGTGATACTCCGCTGGGGATGAATATCCTCGTGTATAAACCATGTTGGGGAATGATGTGATGAAGCTGAAGCCGATAGAATCACTACTCGGGGACTAACGTGATATAGCTGAAGCTTGATGAAGCTGTTAGGATCACTGCTCGGGGACTAACGTGATGAAGCTTGAAGCATTGGAATACTTGTTGGGATTGGATTAGTACTTTGTCGGAGAAGGTTTATCTTTGTAAGGAGAGTGATAGCTCTGTGGGGATTGATGATCCTGTGGATGTATTTCTTGTGCAAGTAACTCCGCGGGGGATGTATCGGTGACTTTAGTCGTCATCTTAATTCCTAGAGCCTGGAGTAATTACTTTTGTTTGTTCACTTTTCGTATGTTTGTGAACAGATGTTTACTGTCAGACGCATATCATCAATCAAAGCAATCATTGGACTTATGCATAAAACAATAAATTAGGCTTGGAAAAAGGAGAATTTGCATTAATTTTGAAAAGTGGAGTATGGCCAAGCAGTTTGTATACAAAAGACGAATATTCTAGTAAGAGGAAATTGTTAGAATAGTAAAAAGCTATGCGGAAACAATCTCGTCGAGTTCCATCTATGCTATTGCTCATATATTTTCGACTATCTCATCTCCTTGCTGTCAGTAGAAAGCGAGTGAATTGATTTTCGCCATTTGAATCTTGAAGGTGATAGTACTACATTCTGTAGGTAGGTGATCTGGATGAGACATAGTTGTACGCTTAAGTCCCTAACTTTTGCCTAGATCGCCCTTTCGGGTTTTCAGTCTACCGGGATACCCTTTTTTGCCCAAGCCGCCTTTTTAGGTTTTCGACTTGTCTAGTGTACATATTTTTTGTATATATCCTTAACTTTTGCCCGAACCTTTTGGTTCGCCAGGATGCCCTTATTTTTGCCTAGGTTAGTCAACCTAGAGGGTCTCTTTCATGGTAGTATTTTTTGACTATGTCTCTGCTCACTGTGGTCCGAAAGTCTCTCCATCCATGGTGCCGAGTATCATAGTCCGCGAAAACACTGCTTTGAGTACAAATGGTCCTCATAGGTGGGAGTCCATTTCCCTGGGATCACCTTGGAAGGATGATGCGCTTGACTACTAGATCACAGACTTGGTAGACGGTGTTGACTTTTGTTGAATGCTCCGTCATTCGCTTCAGATATTTGTCTATGGCGATGGAGGCGAGTCATTTTTCGCCGATCAAGTTGATCGGTCAAGGCGAGTCTGGACCCATTCGTCTCGCTAGTTCTCGCATCCCGAGGACTCGTGAGGGTATCTCGAACCTCGATGGGTAGGACCCCATACCATATACCATAGATAAGCTATTAGAATTGGCAACATCTCATGCCAATCTTTGTAAGTCACTGTCATCTTCTGTATGATCTTCTTGAGATTTTTGTTGGCGGCTTCCACTGCGCCGTTCATTTTAGGCCGATATGGAGAAGAGTTATGATGATTGATCTTGAACTGCGTACAGAGTTCGGTGATCATTTTGTTATTGAGGTTGGTACCATTGTCTGTGATAATCCTTTAGGGGATGCCATACCGATAAATAAGGTTATGACTGATGACTCGAGCCACAACATTCTTGGTAACAGATCTGCTTCTACCCACTTGGTAAAGTAGTCAATTGCAACAAGTATGAAACGGTGTCCATTCGAAGCAGTAGGTTTAATTTCTCCAATCATATCAATGCACCATATTGCAAAAGACCAAGGAGTGGTTAGAACATTCAACGGTACTGGAGGTACATGCACTTTGTATGCATATATCTAGCATTTATGACAAGATCGGACGTAGCGATGACAATCAGCTTCCATGGTGGACCAATAGTAACCTATTCTTAGAATCTTCTTAGCCAGTATATTTCAACTGGAGTGGGTACCAAATGCGCCTTCATGTAATTCTTCCATGATTCATTCCGCCATTTTATGGTCTACACAGCGGAGTAAGCACAAGTCGTGATTGCGCTTGTATAAGGTGCCGTTGTTGATAAAGAATTTGGATGTGAATCTTCTTAAGAATTTCTTGTCATTGACATATGCCCCCTGCGGGATATTCCTGCGGGATATTTCCGAGTAGTATACTGGATGTCATATTCAGTAAAGATCATTTTCCATCTTGCTATTCTTCCAGAGAGAGTAGGTTTCTCAAATATGTATTTTATCGGATCCATTTTAGAGATCAACAAGGTAGTGTGAGTCAAAATATACTGTCTTAGTCGGCGAGAAGCCCAAACCAAAGTGCTGCAAGTTTTCTCGAGCTGTGAGTATCTTGCTTCACAGTCGGTAAACTTTTTTCTAAGGTAGTATATTGCATACTCTTTTCGACCAGACTCGTCATGTTTCCCCGACACACACCCCATTGAGTTCTCTAATACTGTTAAGTACATGATAAGAGGTCTTCCTCTGGCAGGTGGCATCAAGATAGGAGGATTTTGTAGATATTCCTTGATTTTGTAAAAAGCTGTTTGGAAATCGTCGTTCCATTCCACTACTTGATCTTTCTTCAATAACTTGAAGATTGGCTCACAAGTAGCAATTAGATGTGCAACGAATCTGGAAATGTAATTTAATCGTCCCAAGAAACCTTTGACTTCTCTCTCGGTACGGGGAGCTGACATTTCTTTTATAGCTTTAACCTTGGCGGGGTCAACATCAATGTCTTTACCACTAACAACAAACCCCAAGAGCTTATTGGATCTGAATCCGAAGGTACACTTGTTAGGATTAAGTCTTAATCTGTACTTTTTCAGTCTATCAAACAGCTTTCGCAAATGATCAAGATGTTCTTCTTCAGTTTGTGATTGAGCTATCATGTCATCGACGTAGACCTGTATCTCGTGATGAATCATGTCATAAAACAACGCCACCATGGCACGTTGATATGTGGCGCCAGCGTCCTTCAGACCGAACAACAGGACCTTGTAGCAGAATATGCCCCACTGTGTAACGAAAGTAGTCGTTTCCATGTCTTCATGAGCCATTTTGAACTGGTTATAACCGGAGAAACCATCCATGAAGGAGAAGACCTTATGTTTAGCGGTATTATCGACTAGAACATCAATATGAGGAAGTGGAAAATTGTCTTTCGGACTTGCTCTGTTCAGATCTCTGTAGTCCACACACATCCGTACTTTGCCATCTTTCTTAGGTACGGGCACTACGTTTGCAACCCACTGTGGATAAGAAGTAACGACTAGAAAACCGGCATTGAACTGTTTCATAACTTCGGCTTTGATTTACTCAGACATCTTAGGACGCATACGACGGACCTTCTGCTTCACTGGGAGAAAACCTTCTTTCGTCGGTAGTCGGTGTACCACAATGTCAATGTCTAAACCTGGCATGTCTTCGTAGGACCAAGCAAAAATATCCATATAGTCCCGCGGCATCTAGACCAATCTTTCCTTGACACTCTTCTCGAGACTCGCTCCTATCTTGATTTCTTTTATGTCTTCGTCAGTACCTAGATTCACGACCTCGACTGGCTCTTCATCTGGCTGTATAACCCGTTCTTTTTGTTGTAGTAGTCTGACAAGTTCTCCTGGAACTTCACAATATTCCTCACCTTCGTCTTCGACTTGGTAGATCAGATTATCGAAGTCATATTTAGCAATAGCAAAGTTGTTGTCAATCTAGATTCGAGTGAATCAAAGGTATCACGTGGGTGTGTGTAAGAACACATAGCTTTTGAAGGGTAATCAAAAGAAAGGAAAGAAAACATTATTTAAATGCAAAAGTCAATGATTTTATTGAATGAAAATATGCAAATGACAAATAATAACCCTCACAAACGAGCCGTGATGCCCCGGGCAAGGCACTAGGCTTAAAGTTTATTGTTCGAACGTAAATAAAGAATGAAAAGCATAGCAGAAAACAAAAAGCAATTACTCCTGTCTAAAGGAGATTGGTATGACGTCTTCGGTCTTCCAATTGCTGAGTCCGTTGTTTGGAGTTGGGAAGATCTAGTTGATGATGTTGAAGTCGCTGTCGTCATCTTGTATAGCATGGACCCCATTCTTGCTGATGTGGAAGGGAATTTTGTCAGCACGTTCGCGGTGTATCATCTTCTAACCCTTGGTGGTGAAGCCTAAACCAGTCTTGTTGGATTTGAAAGGAAGATCGGGGAGTTGGCCCCAAATAGTGCAACCTCCTTCTTCAACTGCAGCTTGGGCGTCTTTCAGTGAGGCCATTTTTTGTGGAACTTTAGTAACTTCAAGAGTGACAGGAGAGTAAACAGGCATGACTCGTGGAACTGCTTCGAAAGCTTGATAGGGAGTTTCGAAGAATTCACCTTCCATTTTGAGGTATCGGAACGACTGCAGATAGCTTACCATGTATTCTTCCTCACCGCACACTGTAACAATCTTCCCCCTTCACTGGGTACTTCAGCTTTTGATGAAAGCTAGAGGTAACAGCGCCTGCCCCATGTATCCAAGGGCGGCGTCCAAGTAGACAAGAGTAAGCTGGAGGGATGTCCATGACGAAGAAAGTAGAGTCAAAAGTATGGGAGCCGACTTTAACAGGCAGAATGAGCTCTCCAAGTATTGATCGCTTAAAACCATCAAAAGCTCTAACCACTATGTCACTGGGCTTTAAAACAAATCCTCCAACATCAATTCGGTCGAAAGCACTTTTCGGCAAAACATTCAGAGCGGAACCAATGTCCACCAACACGTGAGACAATGTAGTGCCCTTGCATTCAATGGTGATGTGCACGGCTTTGTTGTGTTTCCTTCCGGCAGGAGTCAAATCAACATCAGAGAAGCCTAAACCATTGTTGACGGTCAGGCTAGCAATACAACCTTCGAATTGGTCAGCAGTAGTATCTTGCGGTATGTAAGCATTGTTCAGAAACTTTACCAAGGCTTTAGCATGAGCCTTAGAGCACAGTAACAGAGCTAACATGGATATCTTGGACGGAGTTTATCCCAACTGTTCCACAACATTGTAGTCTCTCTTCTTGATGATCTTCAGAATTTCCTCTATTTCTTGCTTGGAGGTACCCTCAGCAACTTCCTTTGGTATTTCTGTATGAGTAGGATGAGTTACTGGTTCTTTCCCTCTAGCTTCGGGAATTGGTTTGATAGCTGGAATGCGAGCTGGAGTCGCAGTGTCTTTTGGTGGAGAGATCTCTGTAGAAAATAATCTTCCAATTCTGGTTACCTTGCTTGATCCGGTGATGTTGTCGATGTCAAGACTGGAAGCTCCAACTGCAATATCTTCAATGGTCAACGGATCCTGCTTGACGCCATGGTAGTAAACTTCGGCTCCATAATTCCATGGTATAGCTTTGTCAGAGGAATATGGAATAGGTCTGGGAGAAGTAATGATGAGAGGTGCCACTCTAGGCGCAGGATCGGCAGAGGAGATCCTTATTGTGTTTACGTTAGCATAGTCTTGTGGGAAATTGTCTCCCCATCCGGTTGCCTTGACATCTTCAATAGGAATGTTGTAGCTTTCAAGAGCGGTATACTTCACCATGAAATCAAACTTTCCACTTGGCTTCCCCAAGGTATCCCAGACTTCTGGTATGGCTTCGTCTACGTCTTTAATCTTCAGATTCTTAGAAATGTCTTCACAGAGGTTCTCCACAAGTGAAGGTTTCATAAATAGTACTTCTCGGTTGTCCATCATGCGTTGAATACTCCTTCTCAACCAAGCACATCCGTTAGATTCAGATGCACACCAACGACAATCATCAGGGCATCCTGGAAACACACCGGCTTGCAACAAGTCTTTCTTGACAGTCATCAGGGGAATAGTCAGATTGTTCACATCATAAGCATAGGAGTCTTCGTCAATAGCATTGAAACTTTTATCGTGGTTAGGCATTGGTGCGTTGATCACATTCAAAGTTTCGACTGGAGGGTCAAATTCAATTTCCCTAGCTTCAATCATGTCTTGAATCTTGTTCTTCAGAACCCAACAGTTGTCTGTGTCGTGCCCTGGGCTGTTGGAGTCATATGCACACTTTGCATTAGGATTGTATTTTGGAGAGGAAGTGTTGATGTGTTGAGGAGGATCCTCAAAGTAATCAGCTCTACTTTCAACATGTGTTGCAATGCTTGTGACAATGGCATGTTGATCTTCGTAAACTGTCTTCGTGGCGCGTTCTGGTTACGTGCGTTGTCTCGTTGAGGTTGAGCTGGTGTAGGATTAGAGATCACTACTGCCCCCACAGATTGAGTACAATCATTTTTGTCACGGCTTTTCTGACCATACACAACATTGGCTTCTTTCTTACCACCAAAAGATCTCTTCGCAGCACTTGAAGATGACTCTACCTGAATCTTTCCGCTTTTTATTCCAGCTTCGATGCGTTCGCCTGTCAATATCAGCTCAGTGAATCCGGCTGAAGAGTTTCCAATCAGATGATTGAAGAATGGGCCTGTCAGTGTTCCCATGAACATATTAACCAACTCCCTATTGGACAAGGGTGGTTGAACTCTGCCTGCTAGATCTCTCCATTTTTGAGCATATTCTTTGAACTTCTCGTCACGACCCATAGACATGCTTTGTAGCTGCATGCGGGTGGGTTCCAATTCAGTATTGCACTGGTACTGCCTGTAGAAAGCGTCTGCTAAGTCATTCCAGGTATGAATGTGGGTATTCTCTAGCTGATAGTACCACTCCAATTGAGTTACGGATAAACTCTCTTGGAAGAAATGAATCCACAACTTCCTATCTTCAGTGTGAGGATGGATCTTCTAAACGTAGGACTTCAGATATAATTTTGGACAAGAGATGCCATCATACTTGGCAAAAGTAGGAACTTTGAACTTGCGGGGAATTACCACACCAGGAAAAAGACTCAGATCATCAAAATTCAGCCTTGACATTTTCAGATTTTTCACAGCATTTAGACGGTCTTTAAGTTGCTTGTACCTGTCGTCATCAAGAGGATACTGCTCGCTCAGGTAGTCTTCTTCTCTGTTTTCAGAACCTTGATGGCTTCCTTCGCTGTTCTTGATGCTTTCCTCGATTTCACCACTCTTGTTTGAGATTTCAAGGCGGCTGACTACCTTAGGTGCACCCTTCTGATTTCTTCCCATGTTGAGAATACCGATGGTCTTCTTCTTTCTGGTGATGAGCTTCTTCAGATCTTTCTGGCCTTGGACCAAGCTGGTGAACATTTCATGGAATTGAGCATTCTGAGCCTGGAGATCTTTGACCATTTTTTCAAGAGCCATTTCTGCGTGATTTAAACAGCGAGAGTGTAATACGGTGAACTGACTTTGAGATTTTTTGTATCGCAAATGTGCGGGTAGCAAGAGTCGCCACCGACTTTTCTTTTATCCAATTAAGGGAAGGTAAAAAGTACAGAAAAAGACCTTCGTTAGATTCTGAGTAAGGGAGAAGGTTATGAAAAGGGAAGGTATTAACACCCCTTTCCATCCGTAGTTATCTAGGGGCTCTTAGTTGCTCTTAGATCACTTTAAAATTGTGCTTTCTGTGTGTTTGAAAAAATATTTTGAAAAGGCATTTCGCTTTGACTTTGTAATGATTCATGTAGGAATGTATACAAAGTGTTCGAAAATGTTTTATTTTGAAAAGAGTTTGAACTTTGACAAAAAGTGTGTGGTGTGAAAAGTATTTTGTTTTAAGCAAGCAACTAAAAGTCTTATTACCTACTCAGAATGGTCGTTTTCTTGTTGTTTTACGTTCCTTTAGAATAGTGCTATCCATACCATTAGTTGGTAGGTAACCCTATTCGTTGGATGTAAGAGGGACATCTGGGACATCGGATGGTCATAGAAGGCAACTTAGGAAGTATCCTAGCACATTCGAAGGGACTATCATCATTTTTCGTAGGCGACAATCGAGGGTCAAGATCATGTATTCGTAGGCGACATCGTGGGTCTATGATCTTTGTATCGAATGGACTATGATGATTTGTTTGTAAGCAACGGTGCTAGGATGCCTCTACGTTCGAGGGACTTGACCATTTGTATTCGTAATGGCAACGAGAGAGAATTACCCTAAGGGGTGCATGTGTGAAAAGAGTGTGTCAATTCAGATATTTTGTGTCTTGGATTTATGAGTGATCTATGTCCGATTTTAATCTTGCCATACACGCCTAATTACTAGCGTTTATAGGGTGCGAAAAGTAAATCATGGAAAGTAAGTGCGGAAGATAAAGTCCTACGCTATTACATGGCTTTGGGGCAGATACATAATTGAAAGTGCGGAAAATAAAAGTCCTAATTAAACTATTACATCCCATAGGAAATTACATAATTGGAAAAGAAAAGCAATAAAAACGTCCAAACGGTATAACCCGTGAACAGATGCAAATCAAAACGAAGAAAATTGCATAAGAGGAAAATGTTAGTAAAAATAAGTATTTTTGAATGAGAAAAAGTTTTTGTGTTAATAATGACATTAATATGATAAAATAATTTTTTGGTAATTTTTGGAATTGATTTGATAATTTAAAAACAATTAAAAGCTATTTAAATGATTAATTAGCAATTAAATTAAATATGCATGCAAAAATAATAATTTTTATATTAAAAATTAAAGAAAAACATTTTTCTGATGATTATGCAAAAAATAAATATTTTTGGAGTTTTTTAGATGCATGATAAAAAATATTAGAGATAAATTAAATTAACATGAAAATATTAAAGAAAAAATAGAAAATAGAAAAAAAATGTTAGTTTTTCTAACTTGTAAAAACATTTTCCATGGCTGGGATTCGAACTCAGGTCCCATGCTTCACAACGCACTGCCACGACCAAATGAGCTAGAGCGTCCACGTGTTATGGAAACGGAGCGAATTGTTTTTAAACGAAACTGCTTCCTGGGAATTCAAATTCACGCGCGAAGAACATCATCTTCTTCGTTTGCATTTCTAGGAAGTTTGCGTCGGCCAAACTCGACGCTAAGGCCCCTGCAAATTCCTAAAATCACACACAAGCAATATAAATAAGATTCAAAGGCATGGTTCGATTGGAAACATTGTTCTGAACACGATGGTGGTGTCCTTTTTGTCCAATTTTTCCTATTTAGAGAAACCCTAAATCGGTTCAGAAAACCCTAGCAATGGTATACTTGATTCGTGCCATGAAACACGATTGATTGTCCAGATAGCTTGCAAACTTTGTTCTAAACACAAATAAACAACAAAACATATTAAAAATGCATGATAAACAGAATTCGATTTTTGACAAAGTGTGACAAACTGAAATCGTGTTCTCTCAATTCTTGATGTTTTTGAGAGATGTAAAGGTCTGGAATGATTCCAGGGACTCCAAGGAACGTGTTTGGATGTTTAGAATTGGTTGAATCGAGCTAGAACTAGGGCTGCAGATTGCTGGAAGTGGACGATTTTTTGACTTTAGGTTAGGGTTCTTGAGGCAATTTTTCTGTTCTTTCTTGTTGTGTAGGCATTGTATGTTTATATTGGATGGATTTAGGTCTGAATTCAAGAGCAAATAATGATCAATGAATGTAGAAAATATTTGGTTTTGTATGAAATCAAATGTTCCTTTTTGATCAAATTTCGATCAAATTCTTGCCAAATCTATGCAAATTTCGAAATTTGCCAGCTTGTGTGAGTTACTTGGATCTCAAGCATGAGAGAAAAATCAATTTTGCATTTAATTTTGATTTTATACCTTATTTTTTAATTTAATTTGTATTTAAATGAATAAAATCCAAATTAAATAGAAAAATAAAGCTAAAATTCGTGGCATTGGGCTTGGATGTTCCAAATTGTCTAAGGAACAAGTTTGAATGAAGAAAAACTAGGCCTATTTGCAGAATTTTTTATTTTTACAAGTATCTCTCTTTGTGCACTTCTTCAAAAATACCCAACTTGTGCAAGGTGTATTTTGCTCAATTTTCCATATTTTTGAGTGTTGTTGGACTTTTTAGAAAGCTCTAAGTGTCCTCTAAACAACCTGTTTGGTTTCATATCAATTGGGGTTTCCATGCTCAATAAATCTTTAAAATAAAAAGTTGACTTTTTTTTTACTTTGAAAAGGACCTGTAATGTTTTGATCCATACCTTCCAAATGAAGCATTTTTTTGAACATTCTTGTGAGACATGAAGTAGTAGGGAATTGGATTTCCTTCAAAATGAGAGGTGGTGGAAAACTTTCTGAGAAAGTATGAAGAAGTTATGCTCAGTCAAAGTTCAGTTGACTTTTCACTAAAAAGCCCTAATTTAGAAAGTTTGACTTTTGTGCAAATCTTGAGTTTTCTTGATGAATCATGATCAACCCTTGATCAAATGATGAATGTAACTTCAAAATGAGGATGTTGACCAAAAATCATGAAGTTTGACTGTATGTTGACCACAGTTGACTTTTTGTCCAATATAATTGATTTTCAACCATCTGAGCAATTGTCTGAGGGAACTTGACTTGTGAGGCTTGAATCTTGACATGGAGAGTCATTGAAGCATATGAGGAGGCATGATGACCATTGGAGATGTTGTAAGTCCATCTGAATCTGTGGATAGCCAAACCCTAGTTTGTGTTGATTGTCTAGGAGAGGGTTTGTCTGATCAACCCTTGAGGAATCCTTGAGTATGGATGTATGAAATGTTTTGAGAAGTAGGAGGGCAAATTTTGGGGTATGACAGTTGCCCCGGTTCAATCTTCTTGTACTGGAAGGGTTAGATTAGCGTGCTTGCCTTTCGTGACCTGGAGGTAGAAGATGATTGAACACTCGAGTACACCTGAAAATTTGCACTCGCTGTTTGATTGATGCGGGAATGGGCTTACAGATGCCATTTGGAGAAGGTGGAGACTTCGTTGGGGAATGAGTTGTATGCTAGACTCAAGAACATCATCTGGATAGGAGGACCGTCGGGGATGGGCTTAAGATGCCATCTGGAAAGATCAATGCTGGGGAGTGAGCCGCACGCTAGGCTCTGTAGACGTTTCTGGAGGTGGAAGGAGCATGGAGATGGGCTTAAGATGCCATCCGGAGGGAGTCGTACGTTAGACTTCGTGCTCATCTTTGAATGAAGTTATTGGTTTGTATTGGTTTTTAACCAAATATGCAGCATTCTGAAGGTGGAGAGATGTCGACAAGTAGTCGGAGATGGGCTTAAGATGCCATCTAAGGCAACTGAGTCGTACGCTAGACTCTGTAGTTGCTGTTGATAATAAGAGAAAATCAAAATATATCTTCGTGCTGATTACTCTGAGGGGACAATAGTCGGAAAAATATGGATAGCTTCCCTGTTGTGCTTCGGGTATTGATCCAATGCCTGTTATCGAGGATAACTTGCGATCGTTCAGATAGTTTTCCCGTCTGGCTTCGTGTATTAATCTTGGATCCGTTGTCGGAGGACAACTAGGGCAGTCGTTCAGATAGTTTTCCCGTCTGGCTTCGGGCATTAATCCTGGACCAGTTGTCGAAGGACAACTAGGGCGGTCGTTCAGATAGTTTTCCCGTCTGGCTTCGGGCATTAATCCTGGACCAGTTGTCGGAGGACAACTAGGGCGGTCGTTCAGATAGTTTTCCCGTCTGGCTTCGGGCATTAATCCTGGACCTGTTTGTTTTAGAAGTGATTTTCACCTGTTTTGGGAAACACAAAAGAAACTTTGATAGAGTATCGTTAGTCTTACGCGAATTATGATGCATGACCATGTGTATGAATGACATATGCACAAATTATGATTTTTATGAGTAATGTATGAATGATAGATGTTGTGGTATTTCAAAACATATCCATCTTGAAGAAGATGTGGATGTTCTGCTTGGAGATTTCTGACTTCTGTTTGGGGATGAAACGGACAGAAATCCTGAGAAGAGAGATAACCTTGATTCCACCGATGCACTATCTGACTGAGTCTTGAGCCTAGATATGGTTGAGGATGTTAGAGATTGAGAGACGCGCTGTTGAGGATCTTGTGCATAGACCATGTTGGGGAGAATCTATGAGGTACTCTACTGGGGATCTTGCGCATAAATCCTGCTGGAGAGTATTTGATAGTTGCTAGGAGACCGGGTTAGAAGGATCTGGAGCCCGTCGAAATCTCTGGCTGAGGAGTAAAAGATGTAGGTTTCCTCCGATGCACTATCTGACCAAGTTTCGAGTCTGGATATTGCTGTTGTCGGGGAGGTGATGATTGTCAAGAGATATTTTGTTAGGGATAAATACCTCTGCTGGTGATGAATCGTTACTGCTTGGAGACTGATGTAACATGGTTTAGTTGAGTGGAATCACTGCTCGGGGACTAACGTATACTCCGCTGGGGAAGGTTTGTTGTGAGTGACGCCTCTGTGGGGATCATACTCTGCGGGGGAATGTTTTGGTGACTTTCGTCGTCATCTCAATTCCTGGAGCCTGTAGTAATTACTTTTGTATGTTCACTTTTCGCATGTTTGTAAATAGATATTTATTGTCAGATGCATATAATCATTCAAAGCAAACGTTGGACTTTATGCAAACAACAATAGCAAAAATTGTAAAGAGAAAGAACTTGTATTAATTTGGAATGCAGCGTATGGCCAAGTAGTTTGTACACAAGAAAAGTAAAAAGCTACGTGGAAACAATCTCGTTAAGTTCCAACTATGCTAGTACTCATATATTTCAACTATCTCATCTCCTTGTTGTCAGTAGAAAGTGAGTGAATTGATTTTCGCCATTTGAATCTTGAATGCTGATAGTAGTAGTCTGGAAGAAGGTGATCTGGACGAGACATAGTCGTACGCTTAAATCCCTAACTTTTTCCTAGACCGCCCTTTCAGGTTTTCGACTTGTCGGGTGGACATGTTTTATATATATCCTTAACTTTTGCCCGAACCCTTTTGGTTCTCCAGGATGCCCCTTATTTTTGCCTAGGTCAGTCGACCTAGCGGGTCATCTTTTATGCGTAGTATTTTTTGACTATGTCTGTGTTCACAGGGTGTGGGAAGTCTTCACCATCCATGGTGCTAAGTATCATAGCTCCGCCGGAAAATACTGTCTTGACTACAAACGGTCCTTGTAGGTGGGAGTCCATTTGCCCCTAGGATCACCTTGTGGTAGAATGATGCGCTTGACTACTAAATCACCGACTTGGTAGACTCGGTGCTTGACTTTCTTGTTGAATGCTCTGATCATTCGCTTCTGATAGATTTTTCCATGGCAAATGGATGCGAGTCGTTTCTCATCAATCAAATTAATCTGGTCAAGGCGAGTTTGGATCCAATCATCTTCGCCTAACTCTGCGTCCTGGAGGACTCTGGTTGAGGGTATCTGAACCTCAATGGGTAGAACTGCCTCCATACCGTATACAAGAGAGAAGGGGGTTGCCCCTGTTGATGTCCGTAATGTAGTGCGATAACCATGAAGAGAAAATGGTAACATCTCATGCCAATCTTTGTAAGTCACTATCATCTTCTGTATAATCTTCTTAATGTTTTTGTTGGCGGCTTCCACTGCGCCATTCATCTTAGGCCGATATGGAGAAGAGTTGTGATGCTTGATCTTAAACTGCGTGCAGAGTTCGGTGATCATCTTATTTTTGAGATTAGAGCCGTTATCTGTGATAATCCTTTCAGGAGTGCCATACCGACATATAAGATTATGTTTGATGAATCGAGCCACAACATTCTTGGTAACAGATGCGAACGAGGCTGCTTCTACCCACTTGGTGAAATAGTCAATTGCCACAAGGATGAAACGATGCCCGTTGGAAGCTGTGGGCTTGATTTCTCCGATCATGTCAATGCCCCACGTTGCGAAAGGCCAAGGAGCTGTTAGAACATTCAGAGGTACTGGAGGTACGTGCACTTTGTCTGCATATATCTGGCATTTGTGACAAGATCGAGCGTAGCGGTGGCAATCAGCATCCATGGTGGACCAATAGTAACCTGTTCTCAAAATCTTCTTTGCCATTGTATGACCACTGGAGTGGGTACCAAATGCGCCTTCGTGTAACTCTTCCATGATATGTGCTACTGCTTTCTGGTCTACACAGCAAAGTAAGCACAGGTCGTGATTGCGTTTGTATAAGATGTCGTTGCTGAGGAAGAATTTGGATGCAAATCTTCTCAAGAACTTCTTATCATTGACAGATGCCCCTACGGGATATTCCTGAGTCTCAATATACCTCTTCACATCATGGTACCAGGGTTTCTCTTCTGCATCAAGCTCATAACAATATGCTGGTTCGTCAAACTTCTCAATGATGATCTAGGGAGCCTCGTTGTCCCATCTGACCTTGAACATAGATGACATAGTAGCTAACGCGTCTGCCAACTGATTCTCTTCTCATGGAATGTGATCGAAAGTGATCTCTTCGAAGTAGGGGGTCAAACTCAAAACATGCTCTTGATATGGAATGAGATTTGAATGCTTCGTATCCCACTCGCCCTTAACCTGACTGATCACTTGTAAGAACTTGATTCTTAAGTCAATAGCAGCTTTGATACCCATAATGCACGCTTCGTATTTGGCCATGTTGTTAGTGCAACTGAAACATAATCTGGCGGTGAAAGGAGTATGTCCTTCTATAGGGGATGTAATGATGGCGCCAATGCCATTTCCAAGTGCGTTTGAGGCTCCATCAAAGACCATGGTCCATCGGGATCCCTGTTCAGGTCCTTCGTCTGGTCCTGGTTCTTCGCAATCAGTAACTAGTAAAACATCTTCGTCTGGAAATTCGAACTGCATAGACTGATAGTCATCTACGGCTTGATGAGCCAAATGATCGGTTACTACACTTCCTCTGATCGCTTTCTGAGAAGTGTATTGGATGTCGTATTTGGTCAAGATCATTTGCCATCTTGCTATTCTTCCGGAGAGAGCTAGTTTCTCAAATATGTATTTTATCGGATCCATCCTGGAAATCAACAGGGTAGTGTGAGTCAACATATACTGTCTTAGTCGGCGAGCAGCCCAAGCCAAAGCGCTGCAAGTTTTCTCGAGCTGTGAGTATCTTGTTTCACAGTCGGTAAACTTTTTGCTAAGGTAGTATATTGCATACTCTTTTCGACCAGACTCGTCATGTTGCCCCAACACACACCCCGTTGAGTTCTCTAACACTGTCAAGTACATGATGAGAGGTCTTCCTTCGGCGGGTGGCATCAGGATAGGAGGACTCTGTAGGTACTCCTTGATTTTGTCAAAAGCGATCTGGCAATCGTCGTTCCATTTCACTACTTGATCTTTCTTAAGCAACTTAAAGATTGGCTCACAAGTAGCAGTTAGATGTGCAATGAATATGGCAATGTAGTTCAAATGGCCCAAGAAACCTCTGACTTCCTTCTTGGTGCGGGGAGCTGGCATCTCTTGAATAGCTTTAACCTTGGCGGTATCAACCTCAATACCTTTACCACTGACGACAAACCCTAAGAGTTTACCGGATCTGACTCCAAAGGTGCACTTGTTAGGATTGAGTCTCAGTTTGTACTTCTTCAACCTATCAAACAATTTCCGCAAATGATCAAGATGTTCCTCTTCAGTTTGTGATCGAGCTATGATATCATCTACGTAGACCTCTATCTCGTGATGAATCATGTCATGAAATAACGTCACCATGGCACGCTGATAAGTGGCGCCCGCGTTCTTCAGTCCAAACGGCATAACCTTGTAGTAGAAAGTGCCCCACTATGTAACGAAAGTTATCTTCTCCATGTCTTCAGGAGCCATTTTGATCTGATTGTAACCGGAGAAACCATCCATGAAGGAGAAAACCTTATGCTGAGTGGTGTTGTCAACCAGAACATCAATATAAGGGAGTGGGAAATCATCTTTCGGACTCGCTTTGTTCAGATCTCTCTAATCTACACACATTCGAACTTTACCATCCTTCTTAGGTACGGGTACCACATTTGCAACCCACTGTGGATAAGAAGTAACAGCTAAGAAACCGGTGTTGAACTGTTTCATGACTTCGGCTTTGATTTTCTCTGACATCTCAGGACGTATGCGACGAACCTTCTGTTTCATTGGGAGAAAACCTTCTTTTGTCGGCAATCAGTGTACCACAATATCAATGTCCAAACATGGCATGTCTTCGTATGACCAAGCAAAAACCTCAATATAATCTCGTAACATTCGAATCAATCTTTCTTTAACACTGTTCTCAAGACCCGCTCCTATCTTGATCTCTTTTCTGTCTTCATCAGTACCCAGTGGTTGTATAACTCGCTCTTCTTGCTGTAGCAGTCTGACAAGTTCTCCTGGCACTTCATAATCTTCCTCACCTTCGTCTTCGGCTTGGTAGATCAGATTATCGAAGTCATATTTAGAAATAGCATAGCTGTTATCAACGAGATTCAGAGTGATTCTGCAGTGCATCACGTGGGTGTGTGTAAGAAACACATAGCTTTTTGAAGGGGTGATAAAGTAAAAGAAAGAAAGCAATAATTAAATGCAAAAGTCCAACGATTTTATTGAATGAAAATATGCAAATGATAGATAATAACCCTCACAAATGAGCCACGATGCCCCGTAAGGCACTAGGCTTTAGAGTTTATTGTTCAAAAAACGAAAAGCAAAACAAAATCAAGAGCAATTACTCCTGTCTAAAGGAGATTGGTATGACGTCTTCAGTCTTCCAATTGCTGAGTCCACTGTCAGGAGTTGGGAAGATCCACTTGCTGATGTCGAAGTCGTTGTCGTCGTCTTCTATATCATAGATTCCATTCTAGCTGATGCGGAAAGGAAGTTGGCCGGCACGTTCGCGGCGTATCATCTTCTGACCTTTGATGGTGAAGCCTAAACCAGCCTTGTCAGATTTGAAAGGGAGATCAGGGAGCTGCCCCCAAATAGTACTACCTCCTTCTTCAACAGCAGCTTGAGCATCTTTCAGTGAGGCCATCCTAGGCGGAACTGGTGTAACTTCAGGAGTGACAGGAGAGTCAACAGGCATGACTCTGGGTATTGTTTCAAAAGCTTGACAGGGAGTCTCGAAGAATTCACTCTCCACCTCCAGGTATCGGAATAACTGTAGATGACTGACCATGTATTCTTCTTCTCCACATACTATAACAACCTTCCCTTTCACCGGGTACTTCAGCTTCTGATGTAAGGTAGAGGTAACAGCGCCTGCCCCATGTATCCAAGGGTGTCCGAGTAGGCAAGAGTAAGCTGGACGGATGTCCATAACAAAGAAAGTGGAGTCAAAAGTCTGGGAACCGACTTTAACAGGCAGAGTGAGCTCTCCAAGTACTGTCCGCTTAGAACCATTAAAAGCTCTCACAATTATGTCATTGGGTTTCAGAATCAGTCCTTCAACATCAAGTCGATCAAAAGCAGTCTTTGGTAGGATATTCATAGCAGAACCGGTATCCACCAAAACATGAGACAATGTAACGCCCTTGCACTCGACAGAGATGTGCAAGGCTTTGTTGTGTTTCTTTCCGGCAAGATTCAAATCAACATCAGAGAAGCCTAGGCCATTGTTGGCAGCCAGGCTAGCAATACAAACATCAAATTGATCAGTAGTAGTGTCTTGCGGTACGTGAGCATTCTTCAAAAATTTCACCAAGGCGTTAGCATGAGCCACGGAGCACAAGAGCAGAGCAAGCATGGAGATCTTGGACGGAGTCTGTGCCAACTGTTCCACAACATTGTAGTCACTCTTCTTGATGATCTTCAGAATTTCCTCCATTTCTTGTTTGGAGGTGTCCTCATCAACTTCCTTTGGTACTTCTGGCTGAGCAGGATGAGTCACTGGCTCTTTCCCTCTAGTCTCGGGAACTGGTTGAATAGCTAGAATGCGAGCTGGAGTCGCGGTGTCTTTTGGAGGAGTGATTTTTGGAGAGAATACTCTTCCGATTCTGGTCACCTTACTTGATCTGGTGATGTTGTCAATGTCATGAATGGTAGCTTCAATGGCCAGAGAGTCTTGCTTGACACCATGATAGTAAACATCAGCTCCATAGTTCCAAGGGATAGCTTTGTCAGAGGAATATGGAACTGATCTAGGAGAAGTAATGATGAGAGGTGCCACTCTAGGCGCAGGATCAGCAGAGGAAATCCTTATAGTGTTAACATCAGCATAGTCTTCTGGGAAATCGTCTCCCCATCCGGTTGCCTTAACATCTTCAATAGGAATCTTGTAGCTTTCGGGAACAGTGTACTTCACCATGTAATCAAACTTTCCACTCGGCTGTCCCAAGGTATCCCATGCAGACGGTACAGTTTCATTCACATCTTCGATCTTCAGTTTCTTAGACATATCTTCATACAGACTCTCCATAGGCGGTTTCAGGAATAGTATTTCACGGTTATCCATCATGCACTGAACACGTCTTCTCAACCAAGCAAAACCATCAGGTGCAGATGGGCACCAACGGCAATTCTCTGGGCATCCTGGATTGACACCGGCTTGCAGGAAATTCTTCTTCATCGAGGAATGGTCAAGTCATCTACATTGAAAACGTAAGTATCCTCACCAACAACATTGGAACTTTTGTCATGGTTAGGCATAGGCGCGTTGATCACATTCGGAGTCTCAACAGGAGGATCAAACTCAATCTGCTTAGCTTCAATCATATCTTGAATCTTGTTCTTCAGAGCCCAACAGTTGTCAGTGTCATGCCCTGGGCTTTTGGAGTGCTAAGCACACTTAGCATTAGGATTGTATCTTGGAGAGGAAGTGTTGACACTCTGAGGAGGATCCTTCAAAGTAATCAGCTCTGCTTTCAACATGTGTTGCAAGGCTTGCGACAATGGCATGTTGATCTTCGTAACTGTTCGTGGCGCGCACGCGCGTTATCTCGCCGAGGTTGCACGATGTAGGATTGAGATCACAACCCACAGATTGAGCACGGTCGGTCTTGGCTCGGCTTTTCGACCATACACAAGATTGGCTTCTTTTACCACCAAAAGATCTCTTTGCGGCATTTGAGGATGTCTCACCGAATCTTCCACTTTGATACTAGCTTCGATCGTTCTCTGTCAATATCATTTCGGTGAATCCATGAAGAGTTTCCAATCGACGATTGAAGAATGGGCTGTTGTTCCCATAAACATATCAACCAATTCCCTATTGGACAAGGGTGGTTGAACTCACTGCTAGATCTCTCCATTTCGAGCATACTCTTTGAACTTCTCATCATGACCCATAGACATGCTTTGTAGTTGCATGCGGTGTCAATTCAGATTGTACTCATACTGTCTGTAGAAAGCATCTGCTAAGTTACTCCAAGTACGGATATGGTCATTCTCTAGCTGATAATACCACTCCAACTGAGTTCCGGACAAACTCTCTTGAAAATAGTGCATCCACAACTTTCTGTCATCAGTGTGGGGGTTGATTTTTTGAACATAGGACTTCAAATGCAGCTTCGGACAAGAAATGCCATCATACTTGGCAAAAGTAGGAACTTTGAACTTGGGAGGAATCACCACACCAGGAACAAGACTCAGATCATCAAAATTCAACCCTGACATCTTCAGGTTTTCCACAGCATTCAGACGGTCTTCAAGTTGCTTGTACGTGTCATCTTCATCAGAGTATTGGTCATTATCATAGTCTTTTTCAGACTCACGCTGGCTTCCTTCTTCATTGCCCTTGACACTCCCCTCAGTCTTGACACTTCCTTCTGAGAGCTCTATCCGGCTGACTACTTTAGGACCACCTTTGTAACGTCTACCCATGTTGAGGACACCAACGACCCTCTTCTTTCTGTTGATGAGTTTCTTCAGATCTTCTTGGCCTTGGACCAAGCTAGTGAATATCTCCTGGAATTGAGCATTTTGAGCCTGGAGATCTTTGACAGTCTGTTCAAGAGCCATTTCTGCTAAAATAAATAGCGAGAGAATGAGAAAACCAATCTTCAATCTACCTGTTATGAGATGTTATGCCATGATATGCGATATTTATGCTGATGCAATGTTTTCAAGGACCTTAGAGATTTAAATTTGTTAAACAAGCACGAACAAACATTTATTAGTTCTCTTTTTATTATTCTTTTTCTTTTTAAGTACAAAAGATAGTTCAAAACAATAAAATAAAAGAACAAAAAATCCTAAAGCTCTAAGTCTCCCATGGGCACTTCCTTTTGGTGCCGAGGTAGGCGTTGATGTTCCGCTCCTCGTGAAGTAGCTTTGTCAACTCTAGTACCTTCTTCTCGCTAGCATAGCACTGAGCATCAAATGTATCCCTTTCTTCTTTAAGCTGAATCCAGGATCTCTTCAAGTCTTCAAGATCAGTAGGCATGTCGGGATGGAGAACAGTATAGGGTACGTCACCTATAGCAACAGGTTCCATAATTACTGGTAACACGGGTGTAAATGGCATCATGAGGTTTTGAGCTCGAGCTCGCACCCATTTGAGGTAAGGTTCCCAAGGAATGGAGTTCTGGTGCCCCAAAGTCTTGGTATCAGTCTTCTTTACCATGCCCCAAGCGTGTATGAACCTTCGTCGGCAATTCTGGAGATCGTGGTTGTAGTCGAACACAATATCTTGGAGAAGCATATCATGTGGACCATCTCTTCGAGCAAAACCAAACTGACGTAGAGCTAGAGAAGGGTTATAAGTAATACCCTCCCCTTATACCAAGGAGTGGTACATTAGGGAATTCTCCACAACGCTCAATGAATGTGAAGTCTTTTTGAGGGAAGAGACACCAACAGATATCTGAATGAGAGAGTGACATTAGTCTTTGAAACCACCTGGAAAGTAACGGTATGCAACACATGAGAGTTCCTTGTCTCTTGATGGTACGAGTGTGGAGAGAATGTAGGACATCTCCAAGTAAAGTAGGCACAGGATTACGGGTAAGGAATAACTTGATGGCGTTGACATCTATGAATTGATCTGAGTTAGGGAATAGAACCAAACCATAGATTAGCAAGGCCATAATATCTTCAAATGCATGGAAACTCATAACTTTGAGGAATTCTCGGGCTTTCTTAATCAGAAACTTGGCAAGTAAACCCTTAACTCCACTTCTGGTTTCCCAATTGGCTTCAATGTCTGAGCGCTTTAGATGTTGCGCTGATGCAATGTCTTCGTACTTAGGAACCTTTTCTAAACCGGTGAATGGCATTTGGTCAAGAATAGGTATCCCAAGTAGCTTAGAGAACTATTCCAAGGTAGGAACCAATTGATAATCTGGGAATGTAAAGCAATGGTGTTTCGGATCAAAGAACTGGAATAGGACATGCATCATATCTTCTTCAAAACCAGAGATAACCAAGTCAAGTAGGTAACCATGTCTTTTGATGAACTGAGCATGGTCGGGAATTTCAGAAACCAATTCTTTGAGCTGAGAAGGTACACCCATGAAGTTGATTCGGATAGTCTTTCTAGAAGCCATAATCCCTACAAAACAGAGCAAAGATAAATCCCTAGGTCCTTGAAATAGTTAGAAATGATATGCAATGCGATGATGTCATGATGTCATGTTAAGCACACACAAACAATTCACACAATGAGCCTAGGTTTAAGGCTTGCATGAGGTATAGGTGATTACCCCACAGAAAGTTTGAGTTGGTTCATCCTGTCCTGTCATACCCCAAAATTTTCCCTCCTACTTCTCAAGGCATTTCATACATTCATACTCAAAGATTCCTCAAGGGTTGATCAAACAAACCCTCTCCTAGACAATCAACCCAAATTAGGGTTTGGCAATTCTTAGATCCAGATGAACTTCCAACATCTCCAATGGTCATCATGCCTCCTCATATGCTTCAAAGGTTCTCCATGTCAAGTTTCAAGCCTCACAAGTCAAGTTTCCTCAGACAATTGCTCAGATGGTTGAAAATCAGTTGTATTGGACAAAAAGTCAATCGTGGTCAACATACCAAACTTCATGATTTTTGGTCAACATCCTCATTTTGAAGTTACATTCATCATTTGATCAAGGGTTGATCATGATTCATCAAGAAAACTCAAGATTTGCTCAAAAGTCAAACTTTCCAAATTAGGGTTTCTTGGGGAAAAGTCAACTGAACTTTGACTGAGCATAAATTCCTCATACTTCCTCAAAAATTTTTCCACCACCTCTCATTTTGAAGGAAATTCAATTCTCTACAACTTCATGTCTCACAAGAATTTTCAAAAAATGCTTCATTTGGAAGGTATGGGTCAAAACATTACAGGTCCTTTTCAAAGTCAACAAAAAGTCAACTTTTTGTTTTGAAGATTTATTGAGCATGGAAACTCCAATTGAGATGAAACCAAAGAGGTTGTTTAGAGGACACTTAGAGCTTTCTAAAAAGTCCAAGAACATTCAAAAATATGGAAAATTGAGTAAAATACACCTTTCAGAAGTTGGGCTTTTTGAACAATTGCACAAAAGGAGATATTTGTCAAAATCCAATTTTTTCCAAATGGGCCTATAATTTTATGATCCAAACTTGATAATAATATTATTTGTGACCTATTGATGCCTTGCCATGACAACTTTCTATTTTATTGATTTATTTTTGAATTTAAAACCATTTAATTCAAATTTAAATTATATAAAATATGAAAATAAGATATTTTATCAAAAGGATTGGATTTTTATCAAACTTGAGGTCCAAGATAGCCCATGATACTTACCAATTTCGTGATAGCTTGCACATGGAAGGAAAAATCAAATTTTCTCCAAAATTTGATTTTATTTGAAAGGAATTAAGTGCACATTCAATATCCAATCTTTTTTTCCTTCTTTTTGCTCCAGCATTGCACTCTATAAATGCACAACACATTGCCAAGAACAGGACACGAAACCCTAGCCAACAACAACCCTTATTTTGCCAAAAATTTTCTCAAAATTGTCAAAATCGTGTTTGAACTTCCAGCCACTTTCAGCCTCTCTCAATCACTCCATTGCATTCCTAGGGTACGTTTGGGTAAGTACACATCATTACCAATGATTGAAACAGCCTGAATTGATGCATACATGTTCATACATATTCAAAATTTTCTTGAAATTGCATTTTTATTATCTGCTTGTTTTAATCGATTCTAATGGTTTTAATGTGTTCATGAGGCTCTATATGATTGATATGGGCCATCGTTGCATAGCTTGAACGTCAGAAATTCGATTTGCCATTTTTAGGGTTCTTGAATTGTTGAGCTTCGAATTGGTAGCTAGAGGCGTTTTCAATCGAAACTAACATCACCATTGGACTCGGAAGGGTCGATTTAGGGGGGTAGGGTATCCCTTTGCCTTTTAATCTTCGTATTTTGCAGGTTTGAGAATCATAGCCATCGAAGAAGACGACCGGAGCTAGGGCTCCAGCGTCGTTGACTGATTTGGACTCCGGCGTGGCTTGCGTGGCGTGAGGGAATGTTCTGATTCGTCCATTCGTATTGACTGAGGCTCGCGCGCTGACTGTGTTTTGATTTTCAAATATCCATGACACGTATTCGCTTATAAACCATTGGTTTTAAAATTCAAACACGAAGTGCACGCTGGCGTAGTGGTTAAGGCATTGGTTTGTGAAGATTCTCTCAAAGGTCTCCAGTTCAATCCCTGGCAAAACCAACTCTTATTTCCTTTTTTGCAAAAACTAACTATTTTCATATTTTCTTATTTATTTTCTTTAATATTTTTATTCTATTTAATTTATTTTTAATAATTTTTATCATGCATTTAAAAAACACCAAAAATATATATTTTTTGCATACTCATCAGAAAAATATTTATTTAAATTTTAAAATTAAAAGTATTATTTTTGCATGCATATTTAATTTAATTGCTAATTAACCATTTAAATGACTTTTAATTGTTTTTAAATTATCAAATCAACTCCAAAAATTCCCAAAAAATTATTTTATCATATTAATGTCATTATTAACACAAAAACTTTTTCTCATTCAAAAATACTTATTTTTACCAACATTTTCCTCTTATGCAATTTTCTTCCGTTTTCCGATTTTGTATCATTCACAGTTACAAGTTTGAGACGATTTTATCGCTTTTCTTTTCCAATTATGTAATTGCCTATGGGATGTAATAGTTTAATTAGGACTTTATTTTCACTTTCAATTATGTATCTGCCCCAAAGCCATGTAATAGCGTAGGATTTATCTTTCCGCATTTTACTTTCCGCAATTTATTTTCCGCACCTTATGAACTGCTAGTAATTAGGCGTGTATGGCAAGATAAAATCGGACATAGATTACTCATAACTCCAAGATAAAAATATCTGAATTGACACACTCTTTTCACACATGCACCCCTTAGGGTAATTCTCTCTCGTTGCCTTTACGGATTCAAATGGTCAAGTCCCTCGAACGTAGAGGTATCCTAGCACCGTTGCTTACATGGCTGTTTATTGGGTGCAAAAAGTAAATTGCGGAAAGTAAGTGCGGAAAGATAAAGTCCTACGCTATTACATGGCTTTGGGGTAGATACATAATTGAAAGTGCGGAAAATAAAAGTCCTCATTAAACTATTACATCCCATAGGAAATTACATAATTGGAAAAGAAAAGCAATAAAAATCGTCCGAAACGGTATAACCTGTGAACAGATGCAAAATTGGAAAACGGAAGAAAATTGCATAAGAGGGAAATGTTAGTAAAAATAAGTATTTTTGAATGAGAGAAAGTTTTTGTGTTAATAATGACATTAATATGATAAAATAATTTTTTGGTAATTTTTGGAATTGATTTGATAATTTAAAAACAATTAAAAGCTATTTAAATGATTAATTAGCAATTAAATTAAATATGCATGCAAAAATAATAATTTTTATATTAAAAATTAAATAAACATTTTTCTGATGATTATGCAAAAAATAAATATTTTTGGAGTTTTTTAGATGCATGATAAAAAATATTAGAGATAAATTAAATTAACATGAAAATATTAAAGAAAAAATAGAAAATAGAAAAAAATGTTAATTTTTCTAACTTGTAAAAATATTTGCCATTGCTGGGATTCGAACTCACGTCCCATGCTTCACAACGCACCGCCACGATCAACTGAGCTAGAGCGTCCACGTGTTATGGAAACAGAGCGAATTGTTTTTAAACGAAACTGCTTCCTGGGAATTCAAATTCACGCGCGAAGAACATCATCTTCTTCGTTTGAATTTCTGGGAAGTTTGCGTCGGCCAAACTCGACGCTAAGGCCCCTGCAAATTCCAAAAATCACACACAAGCAATATAAATAAGATTCAAAGGCATGGTTCGATTGGAAACATTGTTCTGAACACGATGGTGGTATCCTTTTTGTCCAATTTTTCCTATTTAGAGAAACTCTAAATCGGTTCAGAAAACCCTAGCAATGGTATACTTCGATTCAGGCCATGAAAACACGATTGGATTGTCCAGATAGCTTGCAAACTTTGTTCTAAACAAAAAACAAACAACAAAACATGTTAAAAATGCATGATAAACAGAATTTGATTTTTGAAAAAGTGTGACAAACCGATATCGTGTTCTCTCAATTCTTGATGTATTTGAGAGATGTAAAGGTCTGGAATGATTCCAGGGACTCCAAGGAATGTGTTTGGATTCTTAGAATTGGTTGAATCGAGCTGGACCTAGGGCTGCAGATTGCTTGAAGTGCTCGATTTTTTTACTTTAGGTTAGGGTTCTTAATGCAATTTTTCTGTTCTTTCTTGTTGTGTAGGCATTGTATATTTATAGTGGATGGATTTAGGTCTGAATTCAAGAGAAAATAATGATCAATGAATGTAGAAAATATTTGATTTTGTATGAAATCAAATCTTCCTTTTTTGATCAAATTTCAATCAAATTCTTGCCAAATCTATGCAAATTTCGAAATTTGCCAGCTTGTGTGAGTTACTTGGATCTCAAACATGAGAGAAAAATCAATTTTGCATTTAATTTTGATTTTATACCTTATTTTTTAATTTAATTTGTATTTAAATGAGTAAAATCCAAATTAAATAGAAAAATAAAGCTAAAATTCGTGGCATTCGGCTTGGATGTTCCAAATTGTCTAAGGAACAAGTTTGAATGAAGAAAAACTAGGCCCATTTGCAAAATTTTGGATTTTTACAAGTATCTCTCTTTGTGCACTTCTTCAAAAATACCCAACTTGTGCAAGGTGTATTTTGCTCAATTTTCCACATTTTTGAGTGTTCTTGGACTTTTTAAAAAGCTCTAAGTGTCCTCTATACAACCTCTTTGGTTTCATATCAATTGGGGTTTCCATGCTCAATAAATCTTCAAAACCAAAAGTTGACTTTTTGTTGACTTTGAAAAGGACCTGTAATGTTTTGATCCATACCTTCCAAATGAAGCATTTTTTGAACATTCTTGTGAGACATGAAGTTGTAGGGAATTCGATTTTCTTCAAAATGAGAGGTGGTGGAAAAAATTTTGAGAAAGTATGAAGAAGTTATGCTCAGTCAAAGTTCAGTTGACTTTTCACTAAAAAACCCTAATTTAGAAAGTTTGACTTTTGTACAAATGTTGAGTTTTCTTGATGAATCATGATCAACCCTTGATCAAATGATGAATGTAACTTAAAAATTAGGATGTTGACCAAAAATCATGAAGTTTGACTATATGTTGACCACCGTTGAATTTTTGTCCAATACAACTGATTTTCAACCATCTGAGCAATTGTCTGAGGGAACTTGACTTGTGAGGCTTGAATCTTGACATGGAGAGTCTTTGAAGCATATGAGGAGGCATGATGACCATTGTAAATGTTGGAAGTCCATCTGGATCTGTGGATAGCCAAACCCTAGTTTGGGTTGATTGTCTAGGAGAGGGTTTGTCTGATCAACCCTTGAGGAATCCTTGAGTATGGATGTATGAAATGTTTTGAGAAGTAGGAGGGAAAATTTTGGGGTATGACAGAGAGAATAAGAAAACCGGTCTTCAATGTACCTGTTATGAAATGTTATGCCATGATATGCGATGTTTATGCAATGCAATGCAATGTTTTCAAGGACCTTAGGAATTTAAATTTGTTAAACAAGCATGAACAAACTTTTTATTAGTTTCTCTTTTTTTCTTTTTAAGTACAAAAGATAGTTCGGAAAAAATAATAAAATAACAAATTCCTAGAGCTCTGAATCTCCCATGGGCGCTTCCTCTTGGTGTTGAAGTAGGTGTTGATATTTCGCTCCTCGTGAAGTAGCTTTGTCAACTCTAGCACCTTCTTCTCGCTTGCATAGCACTAAGCTTCGAATGTGTCCCTTTCTTCTTTTAGTTGAATCCAGGTTCTCTTCAAGTCTTCAAATTTAGTAGGCATGTCGGGATGGGGAATGTTATAGGGTTCATCACCTATAGCAACAGGTTCCATAATCACTAGTAGAACAGCTGTAAATGGAATCATGAGGTTTTGAGCTCGAGCTCGTACCCATTTAAGGTAAGGTTCCCAAGGAATGGAATTCTTGTGTCCCAAAGTCTTGGTATCAGTCTTCTTTATCATGCCCCAAGCGTGCACAAATCTTCGACGGTAGTTCTGGAGATCGTGGTTGTATTCAAACACAATATCTTTAAGAAGCATATCATGAGGACCATCTCTTTGAGCATAACCAAACTGACGTAGAGCTAGAGAAGGGTTGTAAGTGATACCTCCCCTTATACCAAGCAGTGGTACATTGGAGAATTCTCCACAACGCTCAATGAAAGTGACGTCCTTTTGAGAGAAAAGATACCAAAAGATATCTGTATGAGAGAGTGACATTAACCTTTGAGACCACTTCAATCTTTGCTCGTTCTTGACTACAGATTGAGCAAGGTGCGAAATAAACCACCTGGAAAGTAACGGTATGCAACACATGAGAGTTCCTTGTCTTTTGATAGTACGAGTGTGGAGAGAATGTAGGATGTCTGTGACACCCCAAATAAATCGATTATTAAATAATTACGATTTTTAATTATTAATTTAATTAGGAATGTAATATTTAATATTTTGGATTATTGGAAGTCAATTAAATTAAATGGAAGTGGGTTTATTGGTGGTGTGATGAATAAAGTGAGGGTGTGAGGAGTAAAAGGCTCTACTCACATTAATTATGTTATTTTTATTATGTTAGAATAATAAAAGGAATAAAAGAAGGAAAAGAGGAAAAAGGATCTTTTTGGAGAAAACTCATTGTACGTGGAATTGGGAAGAGGAGAAAAGGAGGAAGAAGACCTAAGGTGTCAGAATTCGAAGAACCCACAAGGTAAGGGGTGATTTCGATTGATTATTGCTTATTATAGGTTTTGATTTTAATATTATAGATCATAGCATGTTAGGAAATTTCGGTTTAGGAATTCCTAGGTTTCCATGGATGTATACCTATCGGTGTCGGATTGTGTCAGAATATAGGTTGGAATCAATTATGGTGTCAGTTATTAAATAGAAATGATGGAAATATGTTGTTTGATGTGATAATGATGCAAATTGGATGTGTTTTAGTGTCTCCCATGTTGGAATTCATATGGGTATGTGTGGATTGGGTTTAGAATGGAAGAATGCTGTCAAAAATGCAGAAAATGACTTTTTGGTACGTGGGAACCGGTTCCTAGTGGGGAGGAATCGGGTTCCACTTTGAAAAATTTATAAAAACTTGAAAAATACACTCAGGAACCGGTTCCTGTATGGGTAGGAACCGGGTTCCCATACATTTTTCCAGAAGCGTGTTTTTGAACTTCTGCAGGAACCGGTTCCTGTATATGTAGGAACCGGGTTCTGCTTATTTTTTAAAAAAAACATTTTAAAACTTCAAAAATTCATAACTTTCAAACCGTAAGTCCGTTTTGAGCGCCGTTTTGGACGTTATTTCCTAAATTTAATGCTCTACCTTATGAATTGAAAATATTTTAGAAACCTTGAAATTATTTTGGAAAAGGAGTCGAATTTTGAAATAAATGATTATTATTGACACATAATGATGTATGTGTATTAGAGGACCTTTGGTGGTGGGGATACTGATAATGTGTAGATGTAATAGCATGTTTATGCTGATGTTAGATGTATGCATGATTGGTTGATATATCATGTTGATTGGTTTGCATGTTTATGCTGATGTTAGATGTATGCATGATTGGTTGATATATCATGTTGATTGTTGTGATTCAGTTATGTTAAATGAATGTATACATAGACTGATTGATGTTGCATGCTAGTGATGTGCGTGCATTTGCATTGTTTGGTGAAGTTAATTCCCATTGTGCGGAATTTGACTTGATTGATACCGATACCCGAGTGAGGATGGGTGGTAAGGCTGGATTAGTGTCCGGGTGGTTATGGACGGATCGATGGAACTGTATCCGGTTGATGATGGATCAGTGTTGGGTGACTTGGTCACGTGTCGGTACCGCATGCATTGAGTCTGCATTGTATTTGTATGAAGTGGTAACATGTTAGGATGTCTTCCAGTGTTACTCTTCTTTGATTGTTATGATTTTGCATGATGAATGTGGTTGTGTGTGTGAATCTGAATTTATGTTAAGTGGGTGAAATAATATGCTTGTGATATATTATTGATTAAAAGACTTATAATATGCTTTAATTATGAGAAGTCTCACCCTTACTTTACCATTTCAGATTAAGGTTAGCAGCTGAAGAGTCGGTGAGGATGGCTCTAGAGCTTATCGTTTAGTCCGCGTGTCAGTGTCATGCTCTGATTAGATTGTAACACTGGGGAACGTTAGATGAGGAATTAGACATTGGTTTATTGTTTAATGAAAATTTTGTTGGAAATACAATGATTGAATTATTCCGTTTTTGGTGATGATATTTTCCGCTGTGTAAGACATGGTCTTAATTTGACTGAATTATTGAAAATGTTGATCCTCAGTGTAGCATGGCTACTGTTTGAATGAAGTTTTATTTTATCTATTAATTGTGACATCCCTCAATTTCCGTGTTAACTCTGATTAAAAGATGATCTAGATATTAATTTAATTGATATATTCGGGGTATTTAGTTGGGGTGTTACAATAGTGGTATCAGAGCATAGTCGGTCGTTGTGACCTGTGTCTTAACGTCAGTATTCCTTTTGTATACGACATGTGTGTGAAACACTGTCGGTACTTGCTTGTTTTTACTAACTACCGGATTGCAGGAGTGGTTTAGAAGCAAGTGGGGGAGAAACTTTACTTCTCCGAGATATTCTGGTGTGAAGAGTTGGATCGATGTGCTATTGGTTACATGAATGCAGATGTTGGTTAGACAGTGTAGTTTCCGAATTCGAAGGGATTACGAATTCAAGAAATTCAGTATAACGGTCAGATCAAGTTCTCTTAAGGGGTAACAATTAATTACTTGTGTTGTTCGTATCACTGAGAGTGGAGGACAATGGTATGGATAATGGTGTCCCAGTTAGGTGTGAGTTCTAATGTTCCCCTGGGAATAATAGCGACTCATCGTTTGAGCAAGATGTTGGATTAGCTTGAGGTCATCCTTGGATTGAATATTTGAAGTTAAACCAAGTGATTATGAATCGTTTTGATGAGTCGATGCATATTCTTGGCCTAGAAGATATTTGGTAATTAAGAAGGATGACTCTGAGAAGATGAAGCTGGTGTGGTTGGAATGTTGCAACACTTCCGGTTGATCATGGAGTTGTGCGTGAGTTACCTCTTTGTGTTCTTGAAAAGATTAATTGTGTCAGTGTCAATGGTTGATATAAAGTATGCAATGGTGTGAATTAATTATTGGAGTTGTAACTTGACGCAATTAATCATGGGGAATGATGTGTGTTGCGGTATGTTGAAGTTAGGATCTCAAATTTTGTAGAAAACTTGTAAAATTCATAACTTGAGTTTTGGATGTCTGATTTGAGTTCCGTTTGAAGCGTTGGAAAGATAATGTGATGAACTTTGTTTTAAAAATGGTCCCAGCACCTGGAAGTAATTTATTTATCATGTAGTGATGTTTGAGGAGAATCGGAGTTGTTGTTGATGTTGTTCTTGGTACAAAACTTGTTTCTATGACACCATACAAGATGTCAACTTTTGAGTTAGGAAAATTGAAGAAGCTATTGGAAGATACACAGAGAAATAGATTTGTAAAACCAAGTGTATTGTTTGGGGAGCTCTAATTTCCTTAGTCAAGGAGAAAGAAAGTAGCACGAATTGCGTGTGGATTTCCGATAACGATTTAAGTGGTGGTTGAGACTAAATATCTATTTCAAATTATTGGTGATTTGATGGATCAACTGGTTGGAAAGTATGTCTTCAGTACAGTCGAATTGAGGTTAACTTACCTTCGTGGTCAGGTTAAGGATGAAGATAGTTAGAGAGAAGCTTCTAGAACTCGGTATAGGCATGTTGAATGTTGTGAGGGAATTCCAACTTCGAAAGGGAGTAGAATTTTATTAAGTTTTTCATGGTGTATATTACGGTATGAGGATATGAGTTTTCTTTATCATGTTATCTCAAGTGACGGTAATGCGGTAGACCCATCTGAGGCTAACGTAGTGTTGTAGTGGGAAAATCCAAAATTAGTTGCGGGTATTAGAAATTTTATGGATATAACCAGTAACAGTCGCAGTTTATTTGAGACGAGGTCAAGAATGATATATTCTTAATGAAGGAGATGTTGGTATTAGTAAGAATGCGAAAGTATTAGAGATGTAACTTATGTTGATTGAGGATGAATAAGTGACGTTAGCTTCTGAGGAAAAGATAAGTGATGTTAGAGGAAAAATAAATTCGATAGGAAATGCAATCATGTTTAAGATGTCAAAATATTGACATGTGTTAAGAAAATGTTGCAAGTTTCTTTTACCGATCATATGATGAGATGTATTACCGAGATTGCATTTGAAATAAGATTCAGACTGAACATATATGGATCCTAGATGTTATGAGATTTAAAGGGAGACTAAGAGTTGTGAATGTCGTTAAAGTTCTCCGCATGGATAAGGACTTCAAATGGGAACAAAATGAGTTATGGTGTATTTGGTATGTTAGCATCTCATGAGGGGGGAAAATACTTAACAATCGTGTGATGCTAAGTGAGTGTGAAGAAGATTATGTAAATTGTTTGATCGATGGTATCTCATCGTCGATATCAAATGAGAAATAAGTGTGGAAGAAGTTGTAAACCTTAAAAGAAGATGATTGGACCATGGTGCTTGGGTGACTTCGAGCACGAGTTCTAAAGGAATGCTATTATAGTTTAGTACAGTGGTTTATACTCCATTGTGATTGCCGACTACCTATTGACAAATTGAGGAACTGATCACCCTTAATCTCTTGTTGATAATAGACGGGATCATGTTGGGTTGAATAGACTCATCTTGCAAGCTTGATAGTGTGTGAAGTGGTTGACGTTCTATTGAGAGGATAATAGTTCATCAGTTCGCATGAAACTAAGAGGAAAAGGGCTATGGAAAAGACTTGGAAATTATTCAGCAGGTCGGAGACTTGAGTGTGTATGCGAGTTGAAGCCGCAGAGTGGAAGGTTTAGAATGTAAGAAGGTGAACAGTGATTTTCTGGTAGATATTAAAGAGAGAGTCTAAAGATAAATATGAAACTTGTAGAGCTGGTAGTTGATGAAAATCAAATGAAGATAGTGACCTAAGGTCAATGATCAGAGTCGCGTAGCGGGAGCGTGATGTGATGCACTGAGTTATGCGAGTATGATTTTTGAAGTCATAAATTAAACATTAGAAGGCGTGGAGTTTATGAACTTATTGGAAATTTCAAAATAGAATTGTTAGGTGAAGGGTTTTATGTCTTATTGGTGTTACATCCATTATAATAGATGTATTAATTTGCAAGCTCGATCGTTGGAACGTAGCCTCGTGGTACTGGCGTCGTGTATAAATGTTGGGGACATTGCGGTTCAGTGGAGGTTCTTATAATTGTGTTGCAGTGTAACGAAGTGATAAATCATGTATCCTAGAGTGAAGGGGGTAAGAAGTGAGCTGAGCTGATGCATTCTTAACCCGATAGCAATGGATCGTGTGGGATTATAGTGGTTGAATAAGAGGGATACTTGTTAGTGATATTGGGAATGATGTCAAACATGATGTGATAGTTGGAAGGAAGGATTTCAAGAGCTGAAGAGGAGATTGACTAGTGCTCTGATCTTCATTTGGCCGAATCTGACTAAGTCTTTTGTTGTGTACTGTGATGTATCATTAATGGGATTAGATGGTGTGTTGATGCAAGATAAGCAGGTTGTGGCTTATGCTTCACGACAATTGAAAGTGCATGAAAGGAGTTATCCGACTCGTGATTTAGAGTTGGCAGCTGTTGTATTTCTTTTGAAGTTGGGGAGGCATTATTTATATGGTTCTCGGTTTGAGGTATTAGTGATCATAAGGGCCTGAAGTACCTCTTTGATCAGAAAGAATTGAAACGGTTGCGAGGCGAAGAGATCGCATTGGTAAGAGTGGCTTGGGGAGGACCAGCAGATGGAAATGTCACTTAGGAGCTGGAGAGTCAGATGAAGGACTCGTATCCCGAGCTGTTCGTCTAAGGTATGTTTTCGAGGACGAAAAATCTTTTAGTGGGGGAGAGTTGTGACACCCCAAATAAATCGATTATTAAATAATTACGATTTTTAATTATTAATTTTATTAGGAATGTAATATTTAATATTTTGGATTATTGGAAGTCAATTAAATTAAATGGAAGTGGGTTTATTGGTGGTGTGATGAATAAAGTGAGGGTGTGAGGAGTAAAAGGCTCTACTCACATTAATTATGTTATTTTTATTATGTTAGAATAATAAAAGGAATAAAAGAAGGAAAAGAGGAAAAAGGATCTTTTTGGAGAAAACTCACTGTACGTGGAATTGGGAAGAGGAGAAAAGGAGGAAGAAGACCTAAGGTGTCAGAATTCGAAGAACCCACAAGATAAGGGGTGATTTCGATTGATTATTGCTTATTATAGGTTTTGATTTTAATATTATAGATCATAGCATGTTAGGAAATTTCGGTTTAGGAATTCCTAGGTTTCCATGGATGTATACCTATCGGTGTCGGATTGTGTCAGAATATAGGTTGAAATCAATTATGGTGTCAGTTATTGAATAGAAATGATGGAAATATGTTGTTTGATGTGATAATGATGCAAATTGGATGTGTTTTAGTGTCTCCCATGTTCGAATTCGTATGGGTATGTGTGGATTGGGTTTAGAATGGAAGAATGCTGTCAAAAATGCAGAAAATGACTTTTTGGTACGTGGGAACCGGTTCCCAGTGGGGAGGAACCGGGTTCCACTTTGAAAAATTATAAAACTTGAAAAATACACTCGTGAACCGGTTCCTGTATGGGTAGGAACCGGGTTCCCATACATTTTTCCAGAAGCGTGTTTTTGAACTTCTGCAGGAACCGGTTCCTGTATATGTAGGAACCGGGTTCTGCTTATTTTTTTAAAAAAAATTTTAAAACTTCAAAAATTCATAACTTTCAAACCGTAAGTCCGTTTTGAGCGCCGTTTTGGACGTTATTTCCTAAATTTAATGCTCTACCTTATGAAATGAAAATATTTTAGAAAACTTGAAATTATTTTGGAAAGGAGTCGAATTTCAAATAAATGATTATTCGACACATAATGATGTATGTATTAGAGGACCTTTGGTGGTGGGGATACTGATAATGTGTAGATGTAATAGCATGTTTACGCTGATGTTAGATGTATGCATGATTGGTTGATATATCATGTTGATTGGTTTGCATGTTTATGCTGATGTTAGATGTATGCATGATTGGTTGATATATCATGTTGATTGTTGTGATTCAGTTATGTTAAATGAATGTATACATAGACTGATTGATGTTGCATGCTAGTGATGTGCGTGCATTTGCATTGTTTGGTGAAGTTAATTCCCATTGTGCGGAATTTGACTTGGATTGCCGATACCCGATACCCGAGTGAGGATGGGTGGTAAGGCTGGATTCGTGTCCGGGTGGTTATGGACGGATCGATGGAACTGTATCCGGTTGATGATGGATCAGTGTTGGGTGACTTGGTCACGTGTCGGTACCGCATGCATTGAGTCGCATTGTATTTGTATGAAGTGGTA
The DNA here is from genome assembly GCA_021764765.1 of Vicia sativa. Classification (NCBI taxonomy): domain Eukaryota; kingdom Viridiplantae; phylum Streptophyta; class Magnoliopsida; order Fabales; family Fabaceae; genus Vicia; species Vicia sativa. The sequence continues at coordinate 26,544,412 of CM038796.1, read as the reverse complement.
ACATGTTAGGATGTCTTCCAGTGTTACTCTTCTTTGATTGTTATGATTTTGCATGATGAATGTGGTTGTGTGTGTGAATCTGAATTTATGTTAAGTGGGTGAAATAATATGCTTGTGATATATTATTGATTAAAAGACTTATAATATGCTTTAATTATGAGAAGTCTCACCCTTACTTTACCATTTCGATTAAGGTTAGCGGTGAAGAGTCGGTGAGGATGGCTCTAGAGCTTATCGTTTAGTCCGCGTGTCGTTGTCATGCTCGATTAGATTGTAACACTGGGGAACGTTAGATGAGGAATTAGACATTGGTTTATTGTTTAATGAAAATTTTGTTGGAAATACAATGATTGAATTATTCCGTTTTTGGTGATGATATTTTCCGCTGTGTAAGACATGGTCTTAATTTGACTGAATTATTGAAAATGTTGATCCTCAGTGTAGCATGGCTACTGTTTGAATGAAGTTTTATTTTATCTATTAATTGTGACATCCCTCAATTTCCGTGTTAACTCTGATTAAAAGATGATCTAGATATTAATTTAATTGATATATTCGGGGTATTTAGTTGGGGGGTGTTACAATGTCTCCAAGTAAGGTAGGCACAGGATTATGAGTGAGGAATATCTTGATGGCGTTCACGAATATAAACTGATCTTGATTAGGAAATAGCACCAAGCCATAGATTAATAAGGCCAAAACATCTTCGAATGCATGGAAACTCATAACTTTGAGGAATTCTTGACCTTTCTTTATCAGAAACCTGGCAAGCAAACCCTTAACTCCACTTCTTGTTTCCCAATTGGCTTCAATGTCTGACCGCTTTAGATGTAACGCTGATGCGATATCTTCATACTTCGAAGCTTTTTCTGAACCGGTGAATGGTGTCTGGTCAAGGATAGGTATCCCAAGTAGCTTAGAGAACTCTTCCAATGTAGGAACTAATTGATAATCTAGGAATGTAAAGCAGTGATATTTCGATCGAAGAACTGGAATAAAATATGCATCATATCTTCTTCAAAACCGGAAATAACCAAGTCAAGCAGATAGCCATGTATTTTGATGAACTGAGCATGATCGGGAATTTCTAAAACCAATTCTTTGAGTTGAGAAGGTACACCCGCGAAGTTGATTCGGATAGTCTTTCTGGAAGCCATAATTCCCTATAAAATAGAATAAAGATAAATGCATAGGTCCTTGAAATAGTTAGAAATGATGATGCAATATTGTGATGTCATGATGTCATGTTTAAGCAGATAGCAAGCACAAGCAAATCACACAACAGCCCTAGGTTTAAGGCTTGCATGAGGTATAGGTCTCTACCCTACCAAAGTTTTAGTGGCTTCATCCTGTCCTACAATAGTTACCGGGTTCTAGGAATCTCATATCATTGATCTTTCTCGTAGGCTTTATTTCAATAGGACTACCAAGTGGTCGACTGAAACATCCCGAAAGTTGAATCTTAATGAGCATAGCGTCGAGTATCAACCAACCTTAGTCTACACCAAAGCCGGCCATCTCACTACCTTCTAATGGCCAAGATGGGTCAATTAGGGTTCTAGAAGTTGAGTTAGTGTTGATGACACCACGCAGACGCCAAATACTTTCCTCAACTAAACATGAGGAGCATTGGGACATCCAAAGTGTCGCACTAACGTAGCCATCATGTTGACCGTTTCGGTATACGCCTAACGATCGCGACGATTTATTGCTACTTGCCTAAGGAAACCTGGATCCGGGTGTAGGATCTCCCACAAGTATAATACCCAAATAACCCTTAAGATAAAGCATACAAATCAAACAAAAAGCAGTAAAGTGATCTAAAATCCTTAAGGTATTCTCTCTTTTAGGGTGTCCCCAGTAGAGTCGCCAATTCTGTAACACGGTCGGAAAACTGACTTGTTTGTTTTGCGTTTGTTTGCAAATGCTACAGATATCAAGAGTCGCCACCGACTTTTCTTTTATCCAATTAAGGGAAGGTGAAAAGAACAGGAAAAGACCTTCGTTAGATTCTGACTAAGGGAGGTGATTATGAAAAGGGAAGGTATTAGCACCCTTTCCATCCGTAGTTATCTACGGGCTCTTAATTGCTTTAGCTCACTTTAAAATTTGCTTTCTGTGTGTGTGTTTGAAAAGATTTTGAAAAGGAATTTCGCTTTGACTTCGTAATGATTCACGCTGGAATGTATACGAAGTGTTCGTAAATGTTTCGTTTTTAGAAAAGGAACTTTGTAATGATTCAACGCTGGAATGTATACAAAGTGTTTGAAAATGTTTTGGAAAAGTGTGAGGAATGAAACGATGTTTTGATAGAGCAAGCAATTAAGAGTCTATTACCTACTCAAAACGGTCGTTTCCGTATTATTTTACTTTCCATTAGAATAGCGCTATCCATACCATTGGTTGGTAGGTAACCCTATTCGTTGGATGTAAATGGACATTCGAAGGGACATTCGGATGGTCATAGAAGGCAACTTGTAGGAGTATCCTAGCATATTCGTAGGGACGATCATCACTTTTCATAGGCAATAACCGAGGGACTAGATCATATATTCGTAGGCAACATCGAGGGTCTATGATCGTTGATTCGAAGGGACTATGATGATATGTTTATAGGCAACCGTGCTAAGATACCTCTACGTTCGAGGGACTTGACCATTTGTTTCGTAAGGCAACGAGAGAGAATACCCTAGGGGGTGCATGTGTTAAGAGAGTGTGTTGAATTCAGATAATTTATCTTATGATTAGAGTTAGCTATGTTGATTTTATCTTGCCATACACGCCTAGTTACTAGCAGTTTATAGGTGCGGAAAGTAAATCCTACACTATTACATGGCTTTGGGGCAGATATATAATATAGGAGTGCAGAAAGTAAATCCTAATTAAGCTATTACATCCCATGAGCAGTTACATAATATTGAAAAACAAGAAATGCGAGAAAATTGTCCTAACTATTACAACCTGGAAGTAGATACAATAATCAGAAAAAAGAATCGAATTACAAATAAGAGAAAATATGTTAGTGAGAAAAGATTTTTGAGTTAGGAAAAAGTTTTACGGTTAGCAAACCTTATTAGATGAGAAAATAATTTTTTTGGGAATTTTCTGGATTGATTTTAGTATGAAAAAACAATTAAAAGTCAATTTTTCGATTAATTAACAATTAATTAAAATATGCATGCAAAATATAATTTTTTTATGTTAAAAATTAAATAAGTCTTTTTTGACCTAAATGCAATAAGAAAATATATTTTGTGATTTTTTAATGCATTAGAAAATTATTTGAAAAGAAATTAAATTGAATGGAAAATATTGTGAAAATAGGAAAATATGTTAGTTTTGAAAAGGTGTAAAAAAAGGAATGTTAGAGCCAGGGATCGAACCAAGGACCCCTAGGATACACGCGTGCTGCGTTCGCCATCTGAGCCAACCTGCAATTGTGTTAGTGGAATGGAACAAAAACATTATAAGGGAAATTGATCCCTGGATGCCAAACAAAACACGCACCAAGCCTTCGTCTTCCCCATTTGAATTTTTTACAGGCTTTTACCTACGGACACGGTCCGTAGAAAAAACCAATAGTGACGGTTTCATCTGACACTACAGCACCTGCAATTTCCAAAATTCAACACAAGCAATATAAATTAAAGGTAAAGTCATGGTTCGATCCGGTTTGACCTCCTGAACACGAATATGTCCCTAGTTTTGGCCAATTTTTCCTAAATCGGAGGATCCCAAATTGAAGCTTTGAAACCCTAACAATGGTATATTCTCATATCTGCACCTAAAATCAAATTAACCAAACCAGAAAGCTTGCGAACATCATCACGATCAAGAATATATAATCAAATTATGTTTATGATGCATAAATAACAGAAATCGATTTTGACATAAAGGGATGCAAACCGTGATTTGGATATTGCGTTTCTGCACGTTTTGCTTGCTTGTGAGTATCTAGAATTGATCAGAGGACCTCCAGGAATCGATTGCAAGGCTTGGAATGGATTGAATTGGAGCAAAACTATGGCTGCTAGTTGCTTGCAAGTCACAGTTTTTTGAAACTTTTTTAGGGTTCTTTGAGGTCAGAATTTCGTCCTTGTGGCATTTGGAATCATTGTGTATATATACTATAGTGAATCAGGTCAAGAATTGTGAAGAATTATCATGCCTATCAATGAAAAATTATTTGACTTGGAATCAAACCAAATATTTCCTTTTTGAGCCAATTTCAATCAAATCACTTGCCAATCTTAATTATTTCGAAATAATCAGATTAATTAGCTTGCTTGGACCTCAAGGATGAGAGAAAATCCATCTTTCACTTAATTTTTGATTTTATATCTTTTATTTTAATTAAATTGGTTTTAAATGAATAAAAATCCAAAATAAATTAAAAATAAAAGATAAAAATGTGGCCTTGGGCTTGGAGGTTCCCATTCCGATAAGGAACAAGTTAAAATCAAGAAAAGTTAGGCCCATTTGGAAATTTTTTGATTTTCTCAAGTATTTCTCTTGATGCACCTCCTCAAAAATGCTCAACTTGCACAATGTGTAACTTGCTCAATTTTTAACATTTTTGGGTGTTCTTGGATTTTTTAGAAAGCTCAAGATGTCTTCTAAACAACCCTTTTTTTCATCTTCATTGAAGTTTCCATGCTCATGAACACTTCTTTGCAAAAAGTTGACTCTTTGTTGACTTTTAAAAAGACCTGTAATATTTTGATCCATAACTTCCAAATGAAGCATTTTCTGCCCAAGCTTGTGAGACATGAAGTTGTAGAGAATTGAATTCTCTTTAAAATGAGCTGTGGTGGAAAAATTTCTGATAAAGTATGTGAAAGTTATGCTTGGTCAAAGTTCTGTTGACTTTTATCTAAAAAACCCTAATTTAGAAACTTTGACTTTTGATCAGATCTTGACTTTTCTTGATGAATCATGATCAACCCTTGATCAAGTGATGAATATTACATCAAAATATTGGTGTTGACCAAAAATCATGAAGTTTGACTGTATGTTGACCATAATTGACTTTCTGTCCAATACAACTGATTTTCAACCATCTGAACAATTGACTGAGCAAACTTGACTTGTAAGGCTTGAAACTTGACATGGTGATTCCTTGTTGCATATAATGAGGTAAGATGACCACTTGAAGCATTGGAAGTCCATCTTAACTTGAGAATGGAAAAACCCTAGCTTGGATTGATTGTTTAGGAGAGGGTTTGTTTGGTGAAATCCTTGAGTATGGATATGTGAATTGTCTTGGGAATAAGAGGGCAAATTTTGGGGTATAACACCACCCGTCGAAGCAAAAAATTGACAGAGGTCTTTAGTCTTTTGGAGGCGTTTTTTAACTCCCCAGTTTCTTACTTACACCATCACTCATATGAGTCCCTACTTAACGGCCTACCAACCCAACTTGGTGGCTTGACAATTTGGGCTTTGTCCGATTGTTCCTATGTCTTTTTATACATCTTATGAATTACTCACTGATGTCTTAGATGACCGAAGCTGTGAGTTTATCAGGGAGAACATTGACACTTTTTGGGCTCAACGAGCCAAGCTCACATTCTTCCCATTTAAACCAACATTTCATTGTACCCACGAGTTTGACACTTGGTGGAAATCTTCTATCGTTACTTTTGTCAATGATGCTGCTAGCAAAATGAATGAACTGACTGTTGCTTTCAACACTTTTCAGGGAAAGACAACAAAATGTAAGGCAACCAACATCAGAGAAATTCAAGCTTTCTAGAAATTTTTCAGAGTGCTGTATTTGCCAAACAATCTTCGTCAAACCATCCATGACGCGACCCAAGAGCTAAAGGAGAAGGTAATTGAGAGGATTCCTTAACTTAAGATCCCTCGTTACATAAAAGACAAATATCTTTACGCACTTCACTTTGGAAAAATCAAATTCCCTCCTTTGCCGACTAGCCCGTTGGCCTGGCTTTTCGACCGCCTATCCCAGATTGCTGGTATAACTCTTGGTCGAATATTCAAAATGCTTACAAAAAGAAAGCCGACCGAGTGGTTCCGACGAAGCATTGGTTGCATGACCACCCAGGCTTTCTGCATATCGACCTTGAATATATGAGAGAGCTTGTCGTAGTACCCAAGGGTAACCACTTCTGGAAAGTTTTATTTCTTTTCACAATTTGAATCACAGCTTTATTCGACTTAGCTTCTTTTCTAGTTGTACCTTTGCCACAGGTAGTTGCTCCTAGGAAAGAACCTTCTATTGTCGAAAGTCAGGAAGGGTCGTCGACTAGACTTGTTAAAACCAGCATTAAAGGAGGCCCTTCACCGTCAAAGGTATGTTTTACTCACACCTGTGTTCATGCTTCATCTATTCGACACCTCTCTTATGTTTGATATCTTGCAGTTTACACCCATTCACACCTTTTCTGATGATGAACCCATTTCTACTTCTAATAAGAAAACTGATTCTCCTGTAAGTGTAAACATCTACGTTTCGACACCATGTATTTTACAAACCACTAACACTTTTGTCATATAACAGAGTCGAAAATGCTCAGTGGATTCTGCTGCTCCTTCCAACACATCCAAAAAGTCCAAGAGGGACAAAAAGTCTCACCACAATGGGAAAGTTGAGGTAAGCATCTTATAATTTAGAATGTTTTGAGAATAGTTATGATTTCTCTTTATACATTATTTATTTCTACAGCCATCACCTGATGATCAGTCTCTCCGCTCCCGTAAATCCAAAGAACAAAAAAGGAAGCACGCGTATTCTCCTAAAGAAAAGGCGGAAAAAAAGAAAAAGAAACCCCCACGGCTGGAGACCGTGGACTGAAGTTCGATGATAAGGAGGAGCCGACAATGGCCGACATTCAGCCACTAGTTACTAGGCGGCGAGGTAAAGTGCTCCTGGCTACTTGTCATGAAACTGCCTTACTTTCGAATGTTGACAATATCATCATACATATAGCCATTGTCACCCCTGACCCTGCTCCTGCGCCTGAAGCCACCAAGGAAACCAAAAGGGACACTGCTGCCGCTTCGGTTGGGGGAACCGAAACAATAATTCCCACTTCACAACTACAGGTATTTATCATACTCTTTAGTATATTTTTTGACTGTTGAATCATACATGGCTGACATTTGCGCTCTTTTTAGGTCAAGGCTTCTAATCCACAATGCAGCGTTCCAGATTATGCGCCTCTATCAGAAGCTTCCTCACCCCTCATCGACAAGTCCTCAACGTGTCCGCTGGTGAGTTTGTTGACCTCACTATTTCAGCTACTCTTAGTGACTCTGATTCGGTCACTATTCTTGCCAGGCATGAGGGTTTTAGTTCGACTAGCTCTATCTCCAGTCTTTCAGATTCCCTGCAAGGTTCGGAGACTCCTCAAAATGTCATTGTTCCATCCCATGTTCAGAATATTTTTGAGAAAAAGGGTGATTCAGCTGGCCTCTCAGGGGCACAAGATATTTTTCCCGACATGGATGTCGATGCTGCTTTAGCAAGGCTGGATAATTTTGTAAGTCGGTATATTTCTTCTTCAGATTCGGACCGTTCTCAGGTTTACAGTGACAAGTTAGGACCTGAGGTAGCTAAGGTCAAGAAACTGACGGACAAGATATGTACCTATTCTTTCAATCCTGACTTGCCTCATCTGCTGCATGAGGATTCAGCTCTTGGACCAGAGCTTATGGATGCTATTACTCAATTAAAGGGTCTTGAGATTTCTGAATTCTCAAAGCTTATTATAGCATCATTTGAAGACATCCTCTCCCCGTTGCTGACAAATATTCCTCAAATGTGGGAGGCTGAGCAATTGGTCGAAGCAAAACAATCGATGGTAAAGAAAACCAAAACGGTGGTCGAAGGGCTGACAACCCACATTAATCAAAAGCGGCAAGAGCAAAGTCCCAACAGGAAAAGAGCTGTTGAAATACGCTGTCGAATTGCTGATTTGTTGAAGGAGCTGGCAACTTTAAATACGGAATTGGAGCTTGTTGTAAAACATGATAACGAACTTGATCAGGCTATTACTCCTGCTCAAACTGAAATGCTCCAATTAACCAAGGATGCTATTATTATTAGTATTGCCACGGCCCGAGTCGAAGAAGAGTTTCTAACCCTTAAGATAAGAGTTGATGGGCTAGGTAATACTGTTGTTCGCATCCAAGGTGATTTAGGCAGCTTCCAAAGAAAATTCGGCAACTTTTGATTAGTGTAATCGTTTTGATGTACTTATTTTGTGATTCCTCATACCTTTTGTAACATGAATCTTTATTAATTTTATGTAATACCATCTTTTTGGCACTCTTGTTTTATAATTTTGTATGATTAATATGTTGGCTCCATTCTTACTATGTTCTAGCTCATTTTGACACACGTCTTACGTGGTCGTAACTGAGATTTCTTGAAGAATGGGTTTATATTTCTTCAAGTATTTTCCATTCACCCTCAGAATGCGTCGATCTGGGGCCAACTCTTCAAGTTCATATGCGTTGTTGGAAAAAACTTGGATTATTTTGAATGGTTCTTCCCAATTAGGGGACCATTTCCCTAAGACTCTGTCGTTTCTGTCCATAGGCAATATCACTTTCCAAACTAAATCATCAACATGAAATACTTTATCTTTTACCCTTTTATTATATGCTTTAGCCATCCTATCTTTTTGCCTCCTCAAGGCATCAAGGGCCAACATCCTTTCTTCATCTAAGTCGACCAACTCGTCAGTCATCATATTCCAATAGTCTTCAGATGGTATTTCATGTTGTCGTTGAATCCTCACAGATTGAACGTGTATTTCTACTGGAAAAACAACATCATGTTCATATGCAAGTCGAAATGGGGTTGCCCCAATTGCTTCTTTAGGAGACGTTCTACATGCCCACAAAACTTGATCTAGCGTTTGATGCCAATTTCTTGGCTTTTTGCCCACATGTTTTTTAATCATGCTAATTATTACTTTGTTGGCGGCTTCGACCTGGCCATTTGCTTGAGCATAATACGGGGTAGACGTTAACAGTCTTATTCCAACCTCCTTTGGGAATTCCTACATTTTTAGCCCTGTGAACACTTTTACTTGGTGGGTTGTGATTGTTTTAGGAATTCCAAACCGACACATAATATGATTTTGTATAAAATCAATCACAACTTCTTGGTCAACATTTTTTAAAGCTATGGTCTCGACCCACTTTGTGAAATAATCAATGCCGACTAAAATGTACCTATATTGTTTAGATGATGCTGGCTTTATTTCCCCAATCACATCTAAGGCTCGTCCTCTAAATGGCCAAGGTTTTATTATAGCATGCAATTCGCTTGCTGGAACGTGCTGGATGCCCCCGTGCATTTGGAATTCCTTGAAACCTCTAGCAAATTCGATATAATCTTTCAACATTTAGGGCCAATAAACACCTAATCACACCAACATCCATTTCATCTTGTGTCCAGCTTGGTGTCCACCACATGCTCTACTATGCACGCTCGACACTGCTATGTACGCCTCACTTTCTCCTAGGCATTTAAGTAGCACTCCTTTGACAGTTTTCTTAAATAATTCATTTTCAATTAAAACAAAACTTAGGGCATGATATTTTATTTTACAATCTGTCAAACCCGTGGGAGAGCGTAAGTAGTCGATTAGGGGTTTACGCCAATCATTTCCTTGCCCATTATCAATTGCTAAAATTTCAAGTAATTTGGCATCTATTGCACCTAATTTTATAATTGACAAATCTAAAGGAGATAAAAAAGTAGCTCGAACCTTTTTCTTTACTTGAGTAGGCTTTTCGTCTTCATTCTTCTTGTATCCTGAGGCTTCTTGCGCTAGGTTGTTCGCTTCTTGGTTTTCCTGTCGAGGTATGTGTCGAAGGCTCGGTTGTTTGAACCATTTTAACAACCTTATGGCAATCACGAACTACATGATTAAATTCTCTTTAACGCATCTATACTCTTTTGATACTTGTTTGATTACCAATTTGGAGTCTCCCATAATTTCGACAATCCTTGCCCCCAATTCGAGCAGCAGTTCAAGTCCAATAATAAGATATTCATATTCTGCCTCATTATTTGTACAAATGTTGTCGATGGCATACTTGAACTTTGTTGAAATTCCACTAGGAGAAATTATGATTCCTCCTATCCCCGCACCATTTTTGTGACTAGAACCATTGAAATACAATTTCCAAGGCACTAAATCGACAAAACTTTCTATCATAGTAACCATAGAATGATTGACTAAGAAATCTGCCACAATTTTCCCTTTCATTGCTTTTAAAGGCAAGTATGTTAGGGAATATTTAGTTAACGCTAAAGTCCATTTACCAATTCGACTGTGCAAAATTGGTTTAGACAACATATGTTTAATAATGTCAAAATGAGAGGAAACGTAAACATTAAATGGCTTCATATATTGCTTCAGTTTGATACAAGAGAAATACAAACATATACATGGTTTTTCTATGTCACTATATGATAAGTGCCAAAATGTAGTTATTTTGTATATACATTTTGTGGTACATATCCGTTCTTTTGTTGATATTTAGTTGAATAATCCCGCTTTTTGTATAAATGTGTACATAATAGAATAATTGAGTTTTTGTATAAATATTGTATCATTTGATAGTTTTTCATCTCTTTTATAGGTATTCATTCATAATTGGAGCATTGAGTAATAAAGTGTCGAAGACACGGCTTCAAACGCACGATTTTGAGCAATAAAAGAGAACATATAAAGCAAAGAATGAGTTTCCAATATTTAAAATAGTCATAAAATCTTGATATTTATTCATGGTTAGATAGAGCATTGAATAAGCTTTCCAATGCTTAAAACCGGGCGCAATTCCGAGTTACGGTTCTCAAGATATGGCAAAAACAAGATGCTGAACATCGCAGACCGCGCTTAGCGCGAATACCGCGCTTAGCGCGCCCTGCGACTTCAGAATTCTTTAAAAGGGGCTAAAAACACATTTTTAGGTTATGGGTTGGGTATTTTTGAGTCCCAACACCATCAACATCATATTTTTGATAGATTTTCTTGGAAAACAACATTGGAGCTTGCATTTGGATGATCCGGAGTCGAATCCCTCGTCGATTGGTGTTGACAAACCAAGAAATGTTTGGTTCCTCTTCTTCTCTTCTCTTTGTAATCTCTTTTGTTGAGTTTTGTATGTATATCTACTCATAACTCATGTATATTTATCGCCCTCGGCGTTGTATAAAGCTTGTTTTACTAATCCGTGTGGGCATTGTCTTGGGTTTCTACTCTATGTTAGGGATTTGAGCTTTACTAGAAATAGATTGCTTAGATTCTTACCTAGGATGATTATCTGTTAGTTTCTGAATACTAGAAATGGGTTTAGATCTAACATTCACTATAGAGTATCTGGTCTTAATGCCTCTGCGTTGGTGAAGTATGCTAGAGATGGTTATGGAGGTGACACAGTTGACTTCTGTGTTGTTGAGATAGGCCAAACATGGCTATTGAGATGATTTAGGAGGATTCTCAATTTGGGTTAGAAATAATCAAGGTTGTGAGAGGTATGTGATGACACGGACGAGTAACGTAGGCCGAGTATAACATGGGTGGTAGATTTAAGTCTGTGACGGGTAGTTTACATTCGTTCCAGACAAGTTGTTTATGCTTTATACTTTTTGTTCATTTACTTTTTGTCTTTTATTTTCATTTCTTTTAATCTCAAACTCATTAACGGTAGAATTATCGAACGACGAATCAATAACCAATCTTTGTGGACACGATACGATATAACCTAACCGGTATATATCATCCAGTAAAAATAATACCAACTCTTTGCTTGCCGCTATACCACAGCAACAAAATGGCGTCGTTGCCGGGGATTGGTTTTATTTGTTTTGTATTGCGATAATTCTGTTGTTTTTGAGTTTTGTAATTAATGTATATGTTGTATAGACTTTGTATATGAACTTGTATATTATTACTTGTGCATGTTGTGTTTACTTTCCATACTTGTACATATTTGTGATTTTCTTAGTTTTCATGTGATGTTGTGAATTGTCTCGTACTCGTAACGTTTGTTGTGTGGTTGTTAGGACACTTTCTTTAGGTTTGCACAGTGTGGCAATACCATGGCATGACGAGAGGAGGTTACTAGTGCTCACACAATAAAGGCGTCGAGCTTACGACGTAAAACAAACATGTTTCTTTATGTTTGTTTACGTGTGTGGTGGCTTATGTTTTAACAAGTTGAAATTGGACTTGTTCTTAATTTTAAATCTTCACTTTTCAACTTGTTAATTCATTTTCACCATGTTTCGTATCGTAATTTTCTTTTGTTTTGTTACATAAATTGTGTTTTTCTCAAGTTTGTTGTGTTTAGATTGAGAAGTTTTGTTGGTTGTAAATATTGTAAATATTGTATATTTTACTTTTCTAATTCTTTTGTTGTTGTTTGGACTCAAATTTTGGTCCGGTAACTTGAAGACTTTTGAGGTGATTTTTCGAGTTGATCGTTTCAACTCCCGGATGTATGGTAATGATAGTTTTCAAAGTTGGTACACGTCAGGTACTCGTTTATCGCTTTCTATAGCATAACATGTTTAGGAAATTTATCATTTGTATAATTACCATGCTATTCATTCTTTTTGCATTACTTGCTCATGAATTGAATCACTTTAGTACCATTTTTAACCATAAATGTGAGGAAGCTTTCCATTATTTACATATGAGAGTCCACATTCTTGTTTTAACTGGATTTTATTACGCTTAATCTTGTGTTTTATGTTGATTGTATGATTGCAAGAAGATGATCAAGGCATTTTGTTGATTTTGAGCATAACTACCTTGGCCAAATATTCAATTCACCTTGTGAGTGTGTGATCCTTTGTTAGCCCCTTTGAACTTTTATCAACATCCATTTTTATTTGAACTTGATGCTTGTCTATGAGTGTCAATTCACCTTTTTTGTATGGATGTTGATTTCTTTGTTTCTTGAATCCTCAACTACATGTTGTTGTATGGATTTTTACCTTGCCTTAGAAAGTAGGGATTATTTCACACATTAGTTTTGGTTGAATTCAAGTTGGGGAGAGAAATGTTTATATACATATATTATGGTTGGTATGAGGTTAAGAGAAGAAAAAAGAAAAAAAAAGATTAGAAAAAGAAAGAAAAAAGAGAAAAGCTTTGAAAAAGAAAAACAAAAAGAGTAGGAATAATGTTATGTTAATAAGTGAGGTGTGTTTGGTGTGAAATTTGTGATGAAGAATAAGTTTGATTGAAATTATATTGTTTGGAACTTTGTGAGTTGATCACTCCCTTAGGTTTAGGCAAGTTTTTGTTTCGATTAGCTTTAGGACTTATCACTTGTTTGTTAACCAAGCCACATTACAACCTTGAAAAGCCCTTGTGATTCTTGCATTTGTATTTTCAATACGTTTTTGGATGAATGCATAATTTAGTCTATTGTTTGCAAGATTGTGGAGGAGTGTTTTTTATCCCTCACCTTTGTGTGTTCTTCATCTACCGATGAATTTTTGCTAGGTATGATTCATGATTGAGCTTGTTTTGTTTTAGAATGTTTTGCATGATTTTTGTACTTAGGATTTGTTTCGTTTATATGTTATTGTTATAGTATAGTGGTAAGTTTGTATTCGTCGTGTACGTTTTCGTTTGAACCATACATTTCTCTTCCGTTTTATAAACTTATTGATTCGTGATTCTTTGATTATCATCTTTTGTTTCTTTAGGTTTACTTGACTTTGTTTGAGGACAAACAATGTGTAAAGTTGGGGAGAGTTGATAAGTGCCAAAATGTAGTTATTTTGTATATACATTTTGTGGTACTTATCCGTTCTTTTGTTGATATTTAGTTGAATAATCCCGATTTTTGTATAAATGTGTACATAATAGAATAATTGAGTTTTCGTGTAAATATTGTATCATTTGATAGTTTTTCATCTCTTTTATAAGTATTCATTCATAATTGGAGCATTGAGTAATAAAGTGTCGAAGACACGGCTTCAAACGCACGATTTTGAGCAATAAAAGAGAACACATAAAGCAAAGAATGAGTTTCCAATATTTCAAATAGTCGTAAAATCTTGATATTTATTCATGGTTAGATAGAGCATTGAATAAGCTTTCCAATGCTTAAAACCGGGCGCAATTCCGAGTTACGGTTCTCAAGATATGGCAAAAACAAGATGCTGAACATCGCAGACCGCGCTTAGCGCGAATACCGCGCTTAGCGCGCCCTGCGACTTCAGAATTCTTTAAAAGGGGCTAAAAACACATTTTTAGGTTATGGGTTGGGTATTTTTGAGTCCCAACACCATCAACATCATATTTTTGATAGATTTGCTTGGAAAACAACATTGGAGCTTGCATTTGGATGATCCGGAGTCGAATCCCTCGTCGATTGGTGTTGACAAACCAAGAAATGTTTGGTTCCTCTTCTTCTCTTCTCTTTGTAATCTCTTTTGTTGAGTTTTGTATGTATATCTACTCATAACTCATGTATATTTATCGCCCTCGGCGTTGTATAAACCTTGTTTTACTAATCCGTGTGGGTATTGTCTTGGGTTTTTACTCTATGTTAGGGATTTGAGCTTTACTAGAAATAGATTGCTTAGATTCTTACCTAGGATGATTATCTGTTAGTTTCTGAATACTAGAAATGGGTTTAGATCTAACATTCACTATAGAGTATCTGAACTTAATGCCTCTACGTTGGTGAAGTATGCTAGAGATGGTTATGGAGGTAACGCAGTTGACTCCTGTGTTGTTGAGATAGGTCAAACATGGCTATTGAGATGATTTAGGAGTATTCTCAATTTGGGTTAGAAATAACCAAGGTTGTGAGAGGTATGTGATGACACGGACGAGTATCGTAGGCCGAGTATGACATGGGTGGTAGATTTAAGTCTGTTATGGGTAGTTTACATTCATTCCAGACAAGCTGTCTATCCTTTATACTTTTTGTTCATTTACTTTTTGTCTTTTATTTTCATTTCTTTTAATCCCAAACTCATTAACGGTAGAATTGTCGAACGACGAATCAATAACCAATCTTTGTGGACACGATACGATATAACTTAACCGGTATATATCACCCGGTAAAAATAATACCAACTCTTTGCTTGCCGCTATACCGCAGCAACACTATACCTAGTTTCGGGTCCATTTAATATACGACTCAGGTAATACACAGGTCGTTCGGCATGATTGTCATCCTCTTGAACTAACATACTTCCTATAGTCGACTCTGAGGCTACTATGTACAACCTCATAGGCCTATTTCTAAGTGGGGGTGCCAATATAGGAGAAATACTCTTTGATTTTCTCAAAAGCCTCTTGATGCTCCTCTTGCCAAATGAACTCCTCGTTTTTCAGTCGAAGCAGTTGTGAAAATACTTTAGTTTTTCCACTTAATTGGAAATGAATCTCCTTAAGAAATTTATTTTGCCCAACAATGACTGAAGCTCCTTTTTGGTCGACGGAGGCTTGACGTCCATGATAGCTTTGGTCTTGCTTTGATTGACTTCAATGCCTTTCTTATGCACGACAATACCAAGGAAATCTCCTGCCTGCACACAAAAAGCACAATTTAATGGATTCATTTTTAATCCATGTTCTCGCATTCTTTCGAAGGATCTCCGAAGGTGTTCCAAGTGTGTCATATTACTACTCGACTTAATCATAATATCATCGATGTAAACCTGCATGAAATTTTCAATGAAATCATGGAACATAGAATTCATTACCCTCTGATACGTTGCTCCGGCATTCTTCAAGCCGAATGGCATGACTACCCATTCATAGGTGCCTAATGCCCCTGGGCAACGGAAAACCGTCTTCGGCACATCATCATCTGCAATAAAAATTTGGTTATAACCAGCATAACCATCAAGCATACTTAAATATTCAAAACCAGCAGCCGAATCGACTAGCATTTCAGCCACTGGCATGGCATATTCATCTTTATGAGTGGCAACATTTAAATCTCTAAAATCAATGCACACTCTCAGCTTTCAATTTTTCTTAATATCTGGCACAATATTAGCCAACCATTCGACATACCTTGCAGTTCAGATGAACTTGCTTTGGAGGAGTCTTTCTATTTCCTCCTTGATTTTCGACATAATTGTAGGTGCAAAACGCCGAGGTGTTTGTTTCACTGGTTTTTTCCCAGATTTTATTGGCAATTTAAACTCGACCAATTCCCTGTTTAAACTTGGCATTTCGTTATAGTCCCAAGCAAAACAATCTTTGAACTCTTTTAGTAAGGAAATTACCTCATATCTGAGTTCCTGGTCGATATTGGCACTAATGAAGGTTGGTCTTTTATCATCCTCGGTTCCAAGGTCGATTTCCTCTAGAGGATCTTGTGGTTGCATATTTTCTGGTGCCATGGGATCCTTTTTGAAACCTAGAGGTTCGTTGTTGTATATGCAATCTAAACGCTGCTCACCGACGCTTTCGTTGACCAGGTTGCTCTTATCTTGTGGTTCTGGCTCTACAACCAAAATTACTTCCTCTAGAACGGGGAATTTATCAGCTTCTGTGGCCAAGTTTTCTTCTTCAGCCTATAGAGCCGAATTTATCTTATTTTCGGCAATGTACACCGAAATCCTTCTCAGAGCGTCTAGCTCAGACATCATTATCATGATGGCTTCCCCAGCCTATCGGCACGGGTTCCTCTACGCAGGGATCCTCCAAAGGTTTGACATCCCACAAGAATCTTTGGGTTTCATGTAGTTTCAACGAAACGAATGCCTCATTCAGGTTGGCATACATTTCTTCTGCTGGCTGACGAGGGGCAATGTTAGCCAACTTCCTATCAAACTAGTTTTGGCCGACATTATTGATATCCGCCATGAAGTAACCTTGGTCGGCTTCTATTTTCTCCACAATGCCATCCTCTCGCCATAAGATTAGGTGTTGGTGCATGGAGGATGGCACAGCGCCGACTCCATGTAACCATTCTCTGCCCAATAGCAGATTATAACTTGGTCGACCTTGAATGACCATGAATATTGCCGGCCTAGTGACTGAGCCGACCATAATATCTACCTGAATTACTCTCATGGTAGTCTTAGTTCTTCCTTCGTAGTCCGACAGGACCACGTTGTGAGATCTTATATCGGTGTCGAACTTACCGATTTTCTTCAAAATATGATGTGGCATTATGTTGACAGTAGCACCACAATCCACTAACACCTTATTAATTGCGGTTTCTTCGACCTTCGCCCTGATCAACAAATGCTTCAAATGGCTCCTCATAGCCATGTCGGGCTTCTCAAAAAAGGCATCCTGGCTCTCAATAGAGCCATTATTCATTACAAAGTAGCAAGTTGGCTTATGTAAAGACATTTCAGCAGCATCCACATCATCTGCATTTTCTATCTCTGTCGGGATATTAAACTCTTTTGGGAGTATAGATACAACGTTAACTAAGATGTCGAGGCTTTCCTCTAAATCAAATTTTAATGTCATCAGTTACCTCATCAAAGCCATTGTCAACTGGCTTATTGACACACTCCTTAATCTGCTATTTGACAGCAGCGACAACCTTCTCCTTGTACTGTCGTGGATTCTTTCCCTTATCGACATCTGTTTGCTTGGCAACAGCAGCGGCTAGTCTTTTAGCCTGCTTCTTTCTCTGGAAACGCTTCCACTGTGTTCAACTCATAGGATTTTCCCCATGTAAGTTTCAGATACATGGCTTTTCTTCTCAGAATGTACCTCTAGTCTATAGCTCATGGGTGTTTTCCCCTTCGCCTCTCTCATAGCACCAGCAGCATTTGATGGCCCAGTGGCCATTTGGGACTTAATCCACGTCCCCTTTGGTGCAGTGGCCGACGGAACAAAAGTCTTTGGCCTAATTTAAGACGCTTTCCTTGGGTCCCTTCTATTCCATTGGGCTCTTCCCCTTTCTAGATGCAGTTTTTGGAAATTCTCAGCGGTGACTCTGTCAGTTAAAGCACTACACCTGGGGCACAAACCTACTTGAGCACCCTTACTCTTACAACGATAGTGATAACCCAGCAGGTCTTCATCATTCCTTGTATAAACGTCAGCCAGCTTGACGTTTGGACTATCTCTGGTGCTTTCCTCTAACATGGTATTATCAGGAACCTCCGTGATGTCGACCATATTGATGTCGACAGCCTCAGCAAATAAGGCTTCTTCTTGCCTTAAGGGATCAGTATCAATCCTTTGTTTCTTTGCAGCAAATTTGAGACAACCCTCTTGGAGTGACTTCTGGACCAAATCCCTGAAAAGAAAACATTGAGAGGTTGTGTGACTAAGATAATTGTGATATTTTCCAAAACCTCTTTTTGTCTTTGTTCTAATGGTGGAAATTTAGCATTTGGGGGTACAAAAATTTGACCATCTTTAACTAATAAATCAAAAATCTCCTCGCATTTGCTAACGTCAAAAGTATAAGTTTTTGCAGGAGTTTTTGAACTAGCTTCGACAGCAGGGCTTTTTCCTTTGGCAGGAAATAATAATTTACATTCATATGTCGGCCCTGATTTTAATTCAGCCACATCCACATCTGCCTCAGTCGACGACATGTAATCGGCTTCATATATGGGATCTGTATCATCGAAGTCGACATAAGCTACCTTCTCTTTCTTAGACTTAGCCTTAATGTGTCTGACTTTTTCTAGTCGAAGGCGCTCAAGGTGTCGAACCCTGTCAGCCAATTATGACATGCTTTTAACGAAGGTTGGACTATTTTCTTCCTAATGGAGTAGTACAAACCTCCAGCAGCCATTTGAAGAAGCTCATGTTCAGGAACATGGGTAAAGCACCTAGATTTCAACGATCTAAACCTATTCAGGTAATCGTCTATTGTCTCGGCGAATTTTCTTTTAATGCTTGACAATTCGACCAGACTAATTTTCGAATGCCCCTCGTAAAACTGATCGTGGAAAAGTTTCTCGAACTTTGACCATAAGTCGATAGAATCAGGGGGCAAAGTAGTAAACCATGTAAAGGATACTTTAGTGAGGGATGGAGGGAAATGTTTGACCCCTAAGCCTTCATTATTTTCCATGTCTCCCAACTCAGTCAGGTATCTTGCGATGTGTTCGACTATCAACTCAGCGGTTTCACCCCCAAACATGGTGTACTTAGGAATTTTCCATCCTCTAGGGTTTTCGGTTTGTAAAATGTATTATGATAATGGGGAGGAATACGTTGGCCTTGGCATTTTATTCATACCATTTCGGGCCATAATTCTCTCGACAATGTTGGTTAAATTATTTTCGACAACTAAATCTTCCTGTCGAATTTGATCAAGGACCTGATCAGCCTCTTGTTGTGTATGTACCAAAACCATAGGTGGCTCGACAACGACATTTATTTGAGGCGTTACAGCTTGACCTTGATATACGGTTTCTTATTCTATTGCCTCTATGTCACCATGAATAGGTATGGGTTATCGAACCGGGTGCCCCTATCAGGCACCAGCTTGAGGGGCTCGTAGGAAGTTACACAAACATGTTAATTGTGCAATAACCTGTCGGTTCGTTTCAGCGGACTGTCTATTAGTCTCGACCGATTCTTGCACAATGGGGTTAAACATGTTGCCCATCTGGTTAGTTAACATATTAACCAACTCATGGTTGCTATCATCCATTTGTTGCCTTAATACTGCCACAGAGGTAGTATTTAGATGTTGTGCAGGCGTTTCCTTATTTGCCCCTATTGCAGATCCTTGCAAAGGAGCGTTTGTGTTTTGTGCGTTATCAGACATCATTGCAACACTTGGGGTCGACTGGTATCCCATCATTAAGGAATACGACATTCCATAAGGGGGATTCATAGTAGTACCAAATCGAGGTATTGCTGTGTTCGGAATGGCACTCGTGGCCACCACAGGCCATGGACTCACCGGTGTGGTCTGGGGAATGGGAATTGATACTGAAGCAGTCGGCCTTGAGACAGTTGTGCTGCTTAATGGGGGAAATTACGCAAGTTGCGAAACAATTGGGTCGGTAATACCCAACGTTCGTGATGGAATTTCATCCGCATTCGACGTAGGAGTATTGTTTGTCAACTTAGATGTACGTTTCCTAGTAGGTGGTGGTTTCTTACTTGCTGAATTTACACTTCTAAGTTTCATGCACTCCTAACGCTACAGACAAACTCTAAAACTTAGCACATTTTCCCACTGGGCGTGCCAATTTGTTTACTGTGGAAAATGGTAAACAACCGCTGGTCCTCTCTAAGTCCTAAAACTAAGGGTTACTTGCAAGATCGACCAGTTGATCTTAAGACACGTGCTAAGGTTTTGGTAAGTTATACTAGTTCTGTAGAAAAAGACCTTAGCCAAGAAACGGTTTTCAGGGACCAAGAGAAACATTACAACGGCTTTCCACATAGACAGAATTCTGACCACCTGTTAACCGACTGCAGGTGCTGGAGAAATAAGATTCAACTCAACACTAGTTGGTGACTCGTGTCAAACCATGGACGTTGAAGTATTTAATGACGAAATTGTTCAAAGTGATGTAGAAATGAAAAAACAGTAAAGATAAACTTAAAAGTAAATTGATTACATTGAAAGTAAATACGGTGATTCACGTACATTAAAGGCTCGATTGACTCTTTCTTCCTTTAGCGCGGAATTGGGAAGAGTTTTGGCAAGCAATTTGAAGATACAAGTGAACACCTCTAAATCCTAATACACAGACTTATTTATAGCATTTTACAAGGTAACTGCTAAGAGTAATCAACGGACGAGATTCAAACTAGAGAAAATTGCTACACACGATTTTGCCACGCGTTTAGTGCTTCGAAATCACGACTTCCTGAAATAACTGCCCATGATCTCTCTGCTTTTGACTCTTTCCCGCTTCGTGACCAGAAAAGACTAACTGCTTCTAATTTCGAGATACTTTTTAGGAAATATTATTTTCCCTATGTCTTTGCCTACATCTTCGACAACATTTAACCTTCGGCCAACTTCTTCCTTTGTCCCAAACTATGTCAAATCGACCAACAAAGCATTATATCGATATAGTTTTATTTTTGACGCCGTTTCTTCTGACTATTTGTCGATTTGGCTGGTTCTATGGCTCAGCTTCCCAACCGCCACATGTTTTCTGATATTTCTAATATCTTTATAAGGCTTTTCTCAAAGAAACTATATTCGTTTAGAATCGGCCCTTAACTCGTAGGAATACTTGTCTTTAATGAACGCCCTCAAACGTATTTAGAAATTTCCAGTTAACAGGATGATATCGAAGTTATTTTGAGAGAAAAGAAAGTGAATTTCCTCGAAGAAATTGTTGTTTTTGAAATGTTTGGGAACCCGATTTCCTAGTTATGGTAATTGGTTACCACGTGAAGAAATGAAAAACTGAGGTACATGAGTATGATGTAACCGATTACCATAAGTGGGTAATTGGTTACCTCTAAGAAAAACTAATTTACTGTCCTATGTAGTAATCGATTACCATAAGTGGGTAACCGGTTACCGCTGAAGATGAATGAATTTTTAGGAACTTTAAAAAATCATAACTTTTGACTCGGGTGTCAGTTTGACTCGCCGTTTAGACCGATAGAAAGCTAAAATTATGTTTTACATCATAAAATTGAATTGAAAACCATTAGATAATTAATTAATTGAAATTGATTCCTATCTATGTATGTTTTGGGTAGTTTACGATAGTAGAAAGTTGTATTCTAATATGTATATGTGTTTGGGATGGTTGATGAAAATAATATTATTTATTGTGTGCTATATGTTATTTGTGTTGTATCATAACAGTGAATAATGTGTATATTGTTTTCTTGGTGATAATACCATGATGTATGTTTATTTGTACAAAGGTGGATAATTCAATGTGTTGAATTATTGTAAAATGCTTGAATAATTATAGTTGGTGGTAAATCTTAATTTGCGTATGTTGTTGGTTAATTGCACGTGCATTCATTGGTGATTGATTTGATCCTGGTGTGAAAATATAAGCAGTGAACTATATGTTTATATTGGTGGGCTTTGGTCTTGTCCGGATAGGAAGCGTGTCTCTAATTCTATATAAAGAATTTGGAGTGAGGTGAGCTTAATGTTCACGATAGTACCACATGCATGAGCCTCATGTGTCAATTAAAGCATGTGTGCCTGAATGAGAAAATGTGATAATTGATTAAGTGATTATTGGATCGGTTATATTGGTGATATTTATGCTATATGCGATAAAGGTGAATATGTTATAGTTGAAATGTTCGTGTAATGATATCTTTGTTACTGAAATTTGGTTGATTATGTTATATGGAATATCACATGAAGTGTAGAGAGTTTCTAGTAAATGTATGTTTCTACATCACTTCAGGTTATATATAGAATATTGAATACTTCACAATATTTATAGTTAATTTAGTTACTTAAAATATTTATAGTTATTTATAAAAAATGTTTTTATGATTATAATAAATCATTCAAATAAAACTATTAAAATAAAAATATTAAATTTGATGAAATGAATAACATAGTGATACCAAAAACTAAAAACATTGAAATAAAAAATTATATTCGTCTGTTTTCAAACAAAGAATTAAATTTGATTAAATTTTTTAATTAATAGTAAATATTTTAATAATAATAATAAAAGATAAAATTGAATAAGAAAATATTATTCATAGAAAATATTTTGATATAGTTATTGTAATTGTTATAATAATAATAATAATAATAATAATAATAATAATAATAATAATAATAATAATAATAATAATAAATTTCAATGAACCAAAAAAAATAAAATTTGCATATAATATGAGACGGAGTAGTATTTATTAGTATGAATTTAGTTACTTAAAGTAAACTCGGTATTAAGTAATATTTATTGTGAATTAAGTTTCTCAATAATAACCTAGTTACTGAGCAATATTTATGGTGAATTTAGTTTCTGAAAGATAACCTAGTCCTGAGCAACATTTAATGTGAATTTAGTTAACCAAAGACAATTTAGTACTTAGCAATATTTATAGTCAATTTAATAGATTAATTACTCAAGTATAACCTAAAATATTTAATTTAGTTACTTAAAATATTTATAGTTATTTATAAAAAGTATTGTAATGATTATAATAAGTCATTGACATAAAATTATTAAAATTAAAATATTAAATTTGATGAAATGAATAACATAGTGATACCAAAAACTAAAAGCATTGAAATTTATTATCTAATTAAGAATGGAAGATGCTTAGGCTCTTCCACTCGTAATTTTTTCTTTAAAAAAGATATGCACTACATGAAGCCCGTTTTGGTAATTCACAAATTCAACTATTCACAACAATCAGATTTTGTCTTTGTGCCAAGTGTCCAATTTAATTTCAAATTCAATGGTATCATTCATTTATCCGGGTAAAACAAGATTATTTGTGTAATAACTTATTAATATTTTTTTCATTGCACTGCAAATCCTTTCATTTCTCACTTTGTTTTCTCTCTCTGTAACCGAGGAAAAAGACTCTCTCTCGTCTCCTTACCGCTTCATCCTCTTCAACACTCTCAACCCATTTTCACTGATGTAACAAAATGATTCCATGAATAATAACCTTTTGCCTCATCTTCTTCAACACTCTAAATGATTCCATTTTTACTAATTTTCTTACAAACGTTGCCCCTACTTCTGTTATTATTTACTTTCTCATACAAACGTTATTGTTTTGTTCTTCATTAGTATTAAGTTAGGATCTGTAAATGAAAGATTTTATGGTTTCCTTTGAATTTCAAATTTATTAGGTCGTATATCTTCTGTTTATGATGAATAAAAGAAATAAAATTTTTGTTCAGACCTGAAGCGACGGGTGTGGTTGGTTTGTTGTTGTTAATATAAGTTCTTTAAATCATCTATGTGAATATCTAATTGCCCGCCCCCCTTTTTCAGAACAAAACTGAAGAATTCGAACCTTTATTTGATTTCAGTCACGTTTAACCCAATGTTATATGTCCTGTTGATGTTTAGCTTCTTTTCATATGCATCTCTTTCACTAAAATAAAATCTAATTATTCAAATTAAAACCCTAAATTTTAGATATTTTTACCCTAATATTGTTGATGAACTGTTGCAGATGATAATGGTGTTGATGTTGTTTGGGTTGGTAAGAAGAGAAAAAATAATTCTAAACATGTAGTGAGAATGCCAAAAGAAATTGGTGATTTGTGTTAGTACGACGTGGTGTTGTAAGATAAAGCCAAAAGATAAACTCTTAGAAGCTTGATATGTATTATCTTTTTTCAAAAACCCTCGTATGCATTATCGTTTTTCTTCTAAATATATTCTTTTATAATAATAATAATAATAATAATAATAATAATAATAATAATAATAATAATAATAAATGATAATAATAATGATAATAAATTTCAATTTTATAATAAATATTACAGTTTTTACTCCTAAAATACTTGTGCATGGCATTGGTCAACCAGCTACTTTATTATAAATTTTGTTATTCAAAGAAAACTCAGTACTCACAAATATTTATTAGTATGAATTTAGTTTCTTGAAGTAAGCTTGATACTAAGTAATATTTATTGTGAATTTAGTTTCTTAATGATAACCTATTTACTAAGAAATATTTTTGTTAATTTAGTTTCTCAAGATAATTGTTACTGAATAATATTTAATGTGAATTTAGTTACTTAAAATATTTATAGTTATTTGTAAAAAACATTGTAATGATTATAATAAATTATTGATATAAAATTATTAAAATAAAAATATAAAATTTGATGGAATGAATAACATGGTAATATGAAAAACTAAATGCATTGAAATAAAAAATTATATTTGTCTTCTTTCAAACAAAGAATTAAAATTGATTAAATTTTTTAATTTAATATAAATATTTTAAGGATAATAATAAAAGATAAAATTAAACAAGAAAATAATATTCATAGAAAATATCTTGATATAGTTACTGTAATTGTTATAATAATAATAATAATAATAATAATAATAATAATAATAATAATAATAATAATAATAATAATAATAATAATAATAAATATAATAATAATAATAATAAATTTCAATTTTTAATATATTTTATTGTTTTTACTCCTAAAATACTTGTGCAAGCCATTGATCAAACATCTACTTTATTGTAAATTTTGTTATTCAAAGAAAACTCATTACTTATCAATATTTATTAGTATGAATTTAGTTTTTAAAGTAAGCTTGGTACTAAGTAATATAATATTTATAGTGAATTTAGTTTCTCAACAATAACCTACTTCCTGAGTAATATTTATTGTGAATTTAGTTCTCAATGATAACCTAGTTACTGTGCAATATTTATTGTGAATTTAGTTTCTCAAAGATACCCTATTAGTGAGCAATATTTAATGTGAGTTTAATTACTCAAAGATAACGTAAAATATTTAATTTAGTTACTTTAAATATTTATAGTTATTTATAAAAATATTATATTAATTATAATAAGTTATTGACATAAAATTATTAAAATAAAAATACTAAATTTAATGAAATGAATAACATAGTAATACCAAAAACTAAAAGCATTGAATTAAAAAATTATATTTGCTTGCTTTCAAACAAGAATTAAATTTCATTAAAGTTTTTAAAATTTATAGTAAATATTTTAATTATAGTAATAGATAAAATTAAACAAGAAAATAATATTCATAGAATATATCTTGATACAGTTATCGTAATTGTTAAAATAATAACAATAATAATAATAATAATAATAATAATTATTATAATTATTATTATTATTATTATTATTATTATTATAATAATAAATGTAACACCTCATATATACATTGTTTAGGATATATGCATATGACATTAAAACGGTATATAAAATGATCATACATAAGCAGCGAAATAGGTATAAGTATTAGTACTTATTATAAATTTTTTTCAAAATTGTTCTGGCCAAAAGATACTAGTTCCAAAAGGAGTACTAATATATTATCCAAAAAGTACATACATGGAAAGATACAAAAGAGATGAGGATCATCGCCAACGAAACACCGTCACAAGCTAAACCATCTTACCCCTACCACGATCCTGCCTCGAAGAACCTAAAAAAATAATAATTGGAATGGAGTGAGATTACTAAATCTCAGTGAGCCTCTCTATCTTAGGAGTTCACTCTGTTCTACAGGGTACATGCATCAACAAATTCACCTAGAATATAGGTTAAAACTCACGGTCGGGTATAAGTACAAACATGGGTAACACCACAATTGGAAGTCACATGGCTATCCAAGGGGTGACAACTCAAAACAACAAAGCACTATATGCAGACTCACAGTCTTGTGTGAGGAATCAAGAAGTTATACTTATCTATCCAGGCTACCATAATTACACCCTCAGTGAGTACTTGTGTACCTCATCATCAAGAGACATGCACAGGCAAACTGCTAGACAAAGGATTTGTCTTAACTGGAGTACATCCGCGACGGGTTCCAACCATGACCTTGCTTATATAGCCTCACGACCCCGCCTCTGTCAAACGCAAGTAAGATGGACCCCAACCACAAAAGTGCAAATACGTTATCTCGAACGTACACGCCCACCGGGCGAAAGCCTAGTGGCTTTGTCTACTTGACGCCACTAGATGGTAAGTAATTTCCGTGATGTAGCCTACGTGGCATCAAACACTTACCAAAACCAAACTGGTGAAATCAATAGTGATCTTGTTTTTGAATTACTCAACCTCGAGGAACAACCTTTGTTAAGTGTGTTTAAGACTCTAGCGAGTATCGTAATTTGTAAATTCTGAGGAAGAGTTGTTGTTATTTAAGGAATCGAGCGAAGCGTAGTAGAGTAATGGGATCAAGTGTGTTATGGAGGAAGTGTGACTCAGCAAGTCTCGAGAAATGTGTATGACTGGTTGAGATCATAGTAGCGCAACGGATGAACGGAGAACCTAATAAGCTTGTAGTAGGTGCGAATGGAGTACTTATCACAAGTGTTGAGTGGAATGACCATCTCCACGAGAAACTTTATGAGAAATGTTTTGTTCAACCCAATCTCTCAACAATTCACCATAATCCAGATAGGTGTCATTGATGGATCAACATAGAGCAGACTGTGTGGTTCATATGTGATAGAATATTTTGGAGGCAGTGTTGTACTGGTGAGTATTAAGTATTAAAGAAGAAAATAATTTTCCCTTAAGTAGACATTTCATTGTTGTGTCTTGTGCAATCTTGGGCGAGCACGAAGATTTAGACGATAAGTTGCGGAACAATTGTTAGAATTAGATTTTGTCGGCAGGACGTAGTGTGGAGTTGTTGAATATGAAGATTTTAGCCATGGATTATACATCCTTATGGTTTTCGGTAGAGATGTTTCATTTAAAAATGATGTTATGCCTAGATGTCTCAATTTCTCATTTTCTCATGTAGTCACCTGAGCTAGCAAATACGATGTGCTAGTGAGGGTCTTGAGGCATTTCCCACTGGGAACACATCTGTATGTTTTGTATTGGTAAGTGTTTGATGCCACGTAGGCTACGTCACCGGAACTACTTACCATCTAGTGGCATCAAGTAGACAAAGCCACTAGGCTTTTGCCCGGTGGGCGTGTACGTTCAAGATAGCGTGTTTGCACTTGTCTGGTTGGGGCCCATCTTACTTGAGTTTGATAGAGGCGGGGTCGTGACGCTATAAAAGCAAGGTCATGGCTGGAGCCTGTCGCTGATGTACCCAATTAAGACAGATTCGTTGTCTAGCAGTTTGCCTGTGCAAGTCTCTTGACGATGAGGTACATGAGGACTCACCGAGGTTGTAGTTATGGTAGTCTGGATAGATAGGTATAACTCCTTGATTCCTCACACAAGAGTATGGGTCTGCATATAGTGTTTTGGTGTTTTGTGTTGTCACCCCTTGGATAGCCATGGGACTTCCAATTGTGGTGTTACCCATGTTTGTACTTGTACCCGACCGTGAGTTTCAACCTAGATTCTTGGTGAATTCGTTGATGCATGTACCCTATAGAACCGAGCGAACTCCTAAGATAGGGAAGCTCACTGAGATTTAGTAATCTCACCCCATTCCAATTATTATTTTTTCAAGTTCTTCGAGGCAGGATCGTGGAAAGGGCAAGATGGTTTAGCTTGTGACGGTGTTTCGTTGGCGATAATCCTCGTCTCTTTTGTATCTTTCCGTGTATGTACTTTTTGGATAATGTATTAGTATTCTTTTTAGAACTTGTATCTTTTGGCCATACCAGTTTCGACAAAAATTTATAATCAGTACTAATACTTATATCTATTCCACTGCTTATGTATGATCGTTTTTTATACCGTTTTAATTCCATATGCATATATCCTAGGCAATATATGTATGGGGTGTTACATTTATTATAATAATAATAATAATAATAATAATAATAATAATTATTATTATTATTATTATTATTATTATTATTATAATTATTATTATAACAATTACGATAACTATATCAAGATATATTCTATGAATATTAATTTCTTGTTAAATTTTATCTATTATTATTATTAAAATATTTACTATAGATTAAAAACACTTTAATCAAATTTAATTCTTTGTTTGAAAGCTATAATTTTTTTTTTTATTTCAATGCTTTTAGTTTTTGGTATTACTATAATTCATTTCATTAAATTTAATATTTTTATTTTAATAATTTTATGTCAGTGACTTATTATAATTATTACAATATTTTTTATAAATAACTATAAATATTTAAAGTAACTAAATTCAATATTTTACATTATCTTTGAGTAATTAATCTATTAAATTAATTAGAAATATTGCGAAGTATTAAATTGTCTTTGAGTAATTAAATTCACATTAAATATTGCTCACTAATACGGTATCTTTGAGAAACTAAATTCACAATAAATATTCCTCAGTAATTAGGTTATCATTGAGAAACTAAATTCACAATAAATATTGCTCAGTAAGTAGGTAATTCTTGAGAAACTAAATTCACTATGAATATTACTTAGTACCAAGCTTACTTTAAATAACTAAATTCATACTAATAAATATTGATAAGCAATGAGTTTTCTTTGAATAACAAAATTTACAATAAAGGATATGTTTGATCAATGACATGCACAAATATTTTAAGAGTAAAAACAATAATATTTATTAAAAATTAAAATTTATTACAGTATTATTATTATTATTATTATTATTATTATTATTAATATTATTATTATTATTATTATTATTATTATAACAATTACGATAACTATATCAAGATATTTTCTATGAATATTATTTTCTTGTTTAATTTTATCTTTTATTATTATCATTAAAATATTTATAATAAATTAAAAAATTTAATCAAATTTAATTCTTTGTTTGAAAGAAGGCATATATAATTTTTTTTATTTCAATGCTTTTAGTTTTTCGTATTTCTATGTTATTCATTCCATCAGATTTTATATTTTTATTTTAATAATGTTATATCAATAACTTATTATAATCATTACAATGTTTTTTATAAATAACTATAAATATTTTAAGTAACTAAATTCACATTAAATATTATTCAGTAATAAATTATCTTTGAGAAACTAAATTAACAAAAATATTTTTTAGTAAGTAGGTTATCATTAAGAAACTAAATTCACAATAAATATTACATAGTATCAAGCTTACTTGAAGAAACTAAATTCATACTAATACATAATATTTGTGAGTACTGAGTTTTCTTTGAATAACAAAATTTATAATAAAGTAGATGTTTGACCAATGCCATGCACAAGATTTTAGGAGTAAAAACTATAATATTTGTTGAAAAATTGAAATTTATTATTATTATTATTATTATTATTATTATTATTATTATTATTATTATTATTATTATTATTATAATAAAAGAACATATTTAGAAGAAAAACGATAATAAATATGAGGGTTTTTGAAAAAAGATAATACATAGTTTATCTTTTGGTTTATCTTCCAACACCACGCCGTACAAACACAAATCACCAATTTCTTTTTGCTTTCTCAGTACATGCTGAAAATTCTTTTTTCTCTTCCTACCAACCCAAACAACATCAACACCATCATCATCTACAACAGTTCATCAACAATATTAAGGTAAAAAAATCTAAAATTTAGGGTTTCAGTTTGAATAATTAGATTTTTTTTCAGTGAATGAGATGCTTATGAAAAGAAGCTAAACATCATCAGGACATGTAACATTGGGTTGAACGTGACTGTAATCAAATAAGGGTTCGAATTCTTCAATTTTGTTCTGAAAAAGTGGGGGCAATTAGATATTCACAGAGATGATTTACAGAACTTATAACAACAACAACAAACCAACCACACCCGTCGCTTCAGGTATGAACACAAATTTTATTTCTTTTATTCATCATAAACAAAAGATATACAATCTAATAAATTTGAAATCCAAAGGAAACCATAAAATCTTCCATTTACATATCCTAACTTAACACTAATCAAGAACAAAACAATAACGCTTGTATGAAAAAGTAAATAATAACAGAAGCAAGGGAAACGTTGGTAAGAAAATTAGTGAAAGTGGAATCACTTAGAGTGTTCATGGAATCATTTTGTTACATGAGTGAAAATGGGTTGAGAGTGTTGAAGAGGATGAAGCGGTAAGGAGACGAGAGAGAGTCTTTTTCCTCGGTTTCTAAGAGAGAAAACATAGTGAGAAATGAAAGAATTTGCAGTGCAATGAAAAACCTATGAATAGGTTATTACACAAAAAATCTTGTTTTACCATTGAATTTGAAATTAAATTGGACACTTGGCACAAAGACATGATCTGATTAGTATGAATAATTGAATTTGTGAATTACCAAAAAGGGCTTCATGTAGTGCATATGTTTTTAAAGAAAAGGGTACGAATGGAAGAGCCTAAGCATCTTCCATTCTTAGTAAGGTAGTAGATTTCAATGCTTTTAGTTTTTGGTATCCCTATGTTATTCATTTCATCAAATTTGATATTTTTATTTTAATAATTTTATGTCAATGACTTATTATAATCATTACAATATTTTTTATAAATAACTATAAATATTTCAAGTAACTAAATTAAATATTTTAGGTTATATTTAAGTAACTAATCTATTAAATTAACTATAAATATTGCTAAGTACTAAATTGTCTTTGAGTAACTAAATTCACATTAAATATATTTAATTGCCCAGTAATAGGTTATCTTTGAGAAACTAAATTCACTATAAATATTGCTCATTGAGAAACTAAATTCACAATAAATATTAGTTAATACCAAGTTTACTTTAAGTAACTAAATTCATATGAATAAATACTACTTTGTCGTATATTATAAGCAAATTTTACTTTTTTGGTGCATTGAATAATTAATGTATCTGGTCTATATTTAGACCAGACACATTAATTATTCATTAAACCTAAAAAATAAAATTTTTTATAATATGAGACGGAGGGAGTATTGGTGAGTAATGAGTTTTCTTTGAATAACAAAATTTATAATAAAGTAGACGGTTGACCAATGCCATGCGCAAGAATTTTAAGATTAAAAACTATAATATTTATTAAAAATTGAAAGTTATTATTATTATTATTATTATTATTATTATTATTATTATTATTATTATTATTATTATTATTATTATTATTATAACAATTACAATAACTATATCAAGATATTTTCTATGAATAATATTTCCTTATTCAATTTTATCTTTTATTATTATTATTAAAATATTTACTATAAATTAAAAAAATTTAGTCATATCTAACTCTTTGTTTGAAAGCAGACGAATATAATTTTTTATTTCAATGCTTTTAGTTTTTGGTATCACTGTGTTATTCATTTCATCAAATTTAATATTTTTATTTTAATAATTTTATTTCAATGACTTATTATAATCATTAAAATATTTTTTATAAATAACTATAAATATTTTAAGTAACTAAATTAACTATAAATATTGCAAAGTATTAAATTTTCTTTGAGTAACTAATTCATATTAAATATTACTAGCAATAGGGTATTTTTGAGAAACTAAATTCACAATAAACATTACTCAGTAAGTGAGTTATCATTGAGAAACTAAGTTTAAAATAAATATTGCTCAATAAATAGGTTATTGTTGAGAAACTAAATTCACAATAAATATACTTAGTACCAAGCTTACTTTAAGTAACTAAGTTTATACTAATAATATTGATGAGTACTGAGTTTTCTTTTTTGAATAACAAAATTTACAATAACGTAGATGGTTGACTAATGCCTGCAAAAGTATTTTTGTAGTAAAGGTTATAATATTTATTCAAATTCGATTTTTTATTATTATGATTATTATTATGACAATTACAATAACTATATCAAGATATTTTCTATTGTTATTATCATTATCAAGATTTTTTTAATTATCAAGATTTTTTTAATTATTATTATTATCTTTTGTTATTATCATTAAAATACTTATTATTCCCTCCGTTTCACAATAGGTGTCATATTTTTTCTTTTTATTTGTCTCAAATTATTTGTCCCTACTTATTTATTATTTATTTCCACTAACTCACACTTATTTATTGTATTTTAATTCATATAACTATTCCACTACCTATTATTAATAAGGTTATTATTGTAAAAGAAACTCATTTTATCAATGAAAGTTTTATTTTAAAAACCGAACAGGAGAAAGAACCGTTAAAACATGCGGGTCAAGGTTAAATCGGTCCAACCCGTTAAATTGTGGTTGAACCGTATATGAATTTTAAACTAATAAATAAAAAAATGATTATTAAACATCGTGATAAAATTAATTTATATCATAATTTATAAAATAAAATTCTCAAATAAATACGGTACTAATAAACATTATTTCTTCTCTTTCTATTTGCATTTACATCATATCATGCCTTTCAATTTTATTCTTTATTTTTCATCTACACAATTTCAAAAAGTTGTTATATTTAATTTTTTAGATTTAAACAAAGAAATAAAATGAAGTAAAACATGAAAAAAAATTATCTTTGATTTTTTGAACAGTTTGATTCATCATACTTGGTCCCGATTTACAATTATCTTGGTTTTTCGCAATGGAAGTGATTTTATTCTAATTATATAGACATGACCGTTTATTGGTCCAAATTCAACCAGATTAGACAACGGTTCAAGGTTGAACCGGTTCAACCGGCCGGTTCAATCTAGTTTTTAAAACATTGATTGAAACTAACATAATTAATCATTATCTTAAAAAGTGAGAAAATCTCAAAAAGGACACCTATTGTGAGACGGAGGGAGTATAAATTAAAAAATTTAATCAAATTTAATTCTTTGTTTGAAAGCAGGCTAATATAATTTTTTATTTCAATGCTTTTAGTTTTTGGTATCACTATCTTATTCATTTCATCAAATTTAATATTTTTGTTTTAATAATTTTATGTCAATGACTTATCATAATCATACAATGTTTTTTTATTAATAACTATAAATATTTTAAGTAACTAAATTAAAAATTGAAATTTATTATTATTATTATTATTATTATTATTATTATTATTATTATTATTATTATTATTATTATTATTATTATTATTATTATAACAATTACAATAACTATATCAAGATATTTTCTATGCATATTATTTTCTTGTTTAATTTTAATACATAACTTTACAATATTTTTATACATAACTATAAATTATCACTAAGAAATCAAAATATTTTCATATGTTTTCCGTATCTCTTAAAGTTTATGACTTGCCCATTGTTTAAATTAATAATCTAATTACAATAAAATATATTATTTATGGTACATATAATTAAACAAATTTTGAGTTAGTGAGATGTTATTGTTATTAAAATTATTTAGTATGTTAATAAAAAAGTTAATAAAAACTCATTTAGTATTGAAAGACAAATATGAGAAAATAAAATTTACTTGCCCTAAAATGAGCATATTTTAGAGGATATGGATTTGTGAAACATACAATAAAATTGTAAAATTGTAAATGTGTTGAGCAAATATTACGTTTAGAAGTAGTCATAGTTATAATAATGGCAAAGAATGATAAAAGTCACTAATATGTTACCTATATTGAAAAATAATTAATACAATTATAATTTTTTAAATAGATTTGAACAAGATCTACAATTTTCATGTTGAAAATTTTCCTTGAATCAAATTGGATCTTGGTGAAAAATGACCATGAAAATGGTGAAAAAGTTGTAAAAAATACTTGAAATTTTTTCTAAGTGTTTAGAAAAATTCAAATCTTGACTTTGTCACATTTTTTTTTATTTTTGATGACCAAGTTGAATAATTTGAAATACTTTGATGATTATAAATTTTGAATTTCAAAGTTGACCAAAAAAGTCAAAGTTTGACTTATTTGAACAATTGACATTTTATCTAATGATTCAAATTTTCACTATCAATCAACCATGTCATTGGAGATGTTTTGAACCAAGAAGTTAGGTCAATATATTGTATTTTTGATCTTAAGGTCATGTACCAAGCAATTTTGTCATGCATTGAGAAAAAAGTCAATGATGCACTATCCTCGATCAAAATCCTAATTTGTTCGATTCAAGGTTGATCTTGAGGAAATGATTGCATTTTGAGGATCAAATGTTGATGATTAAAAAAGATAGATCTATTGAAATGAATGGAGATCCAAACCCTAATTGGTCACATCTTGCACTTGTGAATGATTCTTGATTCAAAATCCTAGTTTAGCCCCAGAAGCAAGCACACAAGCTATCTTTTTTTGTAATTTGTTAGTGAAGCAATGATGCATATGTGGATGATATGAGATGGTATCTTAGGTCAAAAATTGAGGTATGGAAGTGTTGCTGCGGTAGAGCGGCAAGAAAAGAGTTGGTATTATTTTTACCGGGTGATATATACCGGTTAGGTTATATCGTATCGTGTCCACATAGATTGGTTATTGATTCGTCGTTCGAAAATTCTACCGTTAACGAGTTTGGGATTAAAAGAAATGAAAATTAAAAGACAAAAAGTAAATGAACAAAAAGTATAGAGGATAGACAGCTTGTCTGGAACGAATGTAAACTACTCGTAGCAGACTTAAATCTACCACCCATGTCATACTCGGCCTACGATACTCGTCCGTGTCATCACATACCTCTCACAACCTTGGTTATTTCTAACCCAAATTGAGAATACTCCTAAATCATCTCAATAGCCATGTTTGACCTATCTCAACAACACAGGAGTCAACTGCGTTACCTCCATAACCATCTCTAGCATACTTCACCAACGTAGAGGCATTAAGTTCAGATACTCTATAGTGAATGTTAGATCTAAACCCATTTCTAGTATTCGGAAACTAACAGATAATCATCCTA
This sequence comes from Vicia sativa, assembly GCA_021764765.1. Lineage (NCBI taxonomy): Eukaryota > Viridiplantae > Streptophyta > Magnoliopsida > Fabales > Fabaceae > Vicia > Vicia sativa. The sequence continues at coordinate 26,509,107 of CM038796.1, read as the reverse complement.
GGTAAGAATCTAAGCAATCAATCTCTAGTAAAGCTCAAATACCTAACATAGAGTAAAAACTCAAGATAACTACCAACACGGATTTGTAAAGCAAACTTTATACAAGCCAAAGGCGATAAATATACAAGAGTTATGAGTAGAAATACATACAAATCCAACAAAAGAGAAATACACAAAGAGGAGAAGAGATAAACCACAGATCTACACTAGTTGTCAAGCCAATCGAAGAGCAATCCACCTCCAATCATCCATGAGCAAGCCCTAATGTTGTTTTCTAAGCTAATCTACCAAAAATGAAGGTTGATGGAAATGAGGATAAAAAAACCACCCCAAAACCATAACCTAGAAATCTATTTTCTAAAGTATTTATAAAACAAAATCCCGCAGGCCGCGCTAAGCGCGACTTACTTTATTATTTTATAACATTAAACTGCCTCACCGCGCTAAGCGCGCTTAAAACCGCGCTAAGCGTGAAAGTTGTTGTTTTTCTTCTCAAAAATGCGTCTTCGGAGCCGTGTCTTCGACACTTTATTCCTCCATGCTCCAAATATGCAACAAATACCTACAAAAATAGATACAAAACTATCAAACGGTACATTATGTACACAAAACACAATAAAACATATTTACAACAAAAATTGGGGTTATTCAACGATTATTAACAAACAAAAATAGATAAGTGCCATAAAACATATATACAAAATAACTACATTTTGGCACTTATCAACTCTCCCCAACTTGACACATTATTTATCCTCAAACAAAGTCAAATAACTCGAAGAAACAAAAGACGATAATCAAAGAATCACGAATCAACAAGTTTTTAAAACAGAAAACAAATGTATGGTTCAAACGAAAAATGTACACGACAAATACAAACTTACCACTATACTACAACAATAACATATAAACGAAACAAATCCTAAGTACAAAAATCATGCAAAACATTCTAAAACAAAACAAGCTCAATCATGAATCATACCTAGCAAAAATTCATCGGTAGATGAAGAACACACAAAGGTGAGGGATAAAAAACACTCCTCCACAATCTTGCAAACAATAGACTAAATTATGCATTCATCCAAAAACGTATTGAAAATACAAATGCAAGAATCACAAGGGCTTTTCAAGGTTGTAATGTGGCTTGGTTAACAAACAAGTGATAAGTCCTAAAGCTAATTGAAACAAAAACTTGCCTAAACCTAAGGGAGTGATCAACTCACAAAGTTCCAAACAATATAATTTCAATCAAACTTATTCTTCATCACAAATTTCACACCAAACACACCTCTCTTATTAACATAACATTATTCCTACTCTTTTTGTTTTTCTTTTTCAAAACTTTTCTCTTTTTTTCTTTCTTTTTCTAATCTTTCTTTTTCACATTTTTTTCTTTCTTTATTTCTTTTCTTTTCTCAACCTCATATCAATCACAACATAAGCCCATAAATATTCCTCTCCCCAACTTGAATTCACCCAACATCATTACGTGAATACTCCCTACTTTCTAAGGCAAGGTAAAAATCCATACAACAACATGTAGTTGAGGGTTCAAGAAACAAAGAAATCAACATCCATACAAAAAGAGTGAATTGACACTCATAGACAAGAATCAAGTTCAAATAAAAATGGATATCGATAAAAGCTCAAAGGGAGTAACAAAGGTTCACACACTCACAAGGTGAATTGAATATTTGGCCAAGGTAGTTATGCTCAAAATCAACAAAATGCCTTGATCATTTTCTTGCAATCATACAATCAACACAAAACAAAAGATTAAGCATAAGAAAATCTAGTTTAAACAAGAATGTGGACTCTCAGCATATGTAAACAATGGAAAGCTTCCTCACATTTATGGGTAAAAAGGGAACTAAAGTGATTCAATTCATGAGCAACTAATGCAAAAAGAATGAATAGCATGGTAATTATACAAATGATAAATTTCCTAAACATGTTATGCTATAGAAAGCGATAAACGAGTACCTGACGTGTAGCAACTTTGAAAATTATCATTACCATACATCCGCGAGTTGAAATGATCAAACTCGGAAAATCACCTCAAAAGTCTTCAAGTTACCGAACCAAAATTTGAGTCCAAACAACAACAAAAGAATTAGAAAAACAATACTAATTTTATTCAATACAAAAAGCCTTGGTGAAAGTGGGAAAAAGGAAAACCAAGTGAAATTTAAAAAATTCACGCCTCAGATAGTAGAGCGCTAAGCGCCAGAGAGCGCTAAGCACACCATTGCGTAAAAATGACAAAGAATAGTGCAAGCTATGCAAGCTCCACTTACACACCTATACAATCTCATTTACACATCTAAACAATATTTACAATACATACACACTTCCACAAGCTAAAACACTACAAACTTGTGGAAAATAACAAATTGACATAACAAAACAAAAGTAAATAACAATACGAAAACGTGGTGACAATGAATTAACAAGTTGAAAAGTGAAGATTTAAAATTAAGAACAAGTCCTATTTCAACTTGTTAAAACACAAGCCACCTAACAACATAAACAAAAACAAACAAAAACATGCTTGTTTTACGTCGTAAGCTCGACACCTTTATTGTGCGAGCACTAGTAACCTTCTCTCGTCATGCCATGGTATTGCCACACTGCGCAAACTTAAAGAAAGTGTCCTAACAACCACACAACAAACGTTATGAGTACGAGACTATTCACAACATCACATGAAAACTAAGAAAATCACAAATATGTACAAGTATGGAAAGTAAACACATAACATGTATAAGTAACAACATACAAGTTCATATACAAAGTCTATACAACATATACAATAATTACAAAACTCAAAAACAACGGAATTATCGCAATACAGAAACAATAAAACCAATTCCCGGCAACGGCGCCATTTTGTTGCTGCGGTTGAGCGGCAAGCAAAGAGTTGGTATTATTTTTACCAGGTGATATATACCGGTTAGTTTATATCGTATCGTGTTCACAGAGATTGGTTATTGATTCGTCGTTCGACAATTCTACCGTTAATGAGTTTGGGATTAAAAGAAATGAAAATAAAAGACAAAAAGTAAATGAACAAAAAGTATAAAGGATAGACAGCTTGTCTGGAATGAATGTAAACTACCCATAACAGACTTAAATCTACCACCCATGTCATACTCGGCCTACGATACTCGTCCGTGTCATCACATACCTCTCACAACCTTGGTTATTTCTAACCCAAATTGAGAATCCTCCTAAATCATCTCAATAGCCATGTTTGACCTATTTCAACAACACAGGAGTCAACTGCGTTACCTCCATAACCATCTCTAGCATACTTCACCAACGCAGAGACATTAAGTTTAGATACTCTATAGTGAATGTTAGATCTAAACCCATTTCTAGTATTCAGAAACTAACTGATAATCATCCTGTAAGAATCTAAGCAATCTATCTCTAGTAAAGCTCAAATCCCTAACATAGAGTAAAAACCCAAGATAACTACCAACACGGATTTGTAAAGCAAACTTTATACAAGCCAAAGGCGATAAATATACAAGAGTTATGAGTAGAAATACATACAAACCCAACAAAAGAGAAATACACAAAGAGGAGAAGAGATAAACCACAAATCTACACTGGTTGTCAAGCCAATCGAAGAGCAATCCACCTCCAATCATCCATGAGCAAGCCCTAATGTTGTTTTCTAAGCTAATCTACCAAAAATGAAGGTTGATGGAAATAGGGATAAAAAAACCACCCCAAAACCATAACCTAGAAATTTGTTTTCTAAAGTATTTATAAAACAAAATCCCGCAGACCGCGCTAAGCGCGACTTACTTTATTATTTTATTACATTAAAGCTTCACTGCTAAGCGCAAACCGCTAAGCGCGAAAGTTGCTGTTTTTCTTCCCAAAAATGCGTCTTCGGAGCCGTTTCTTCGACACTTTATTCCTCCATGCTCCAAGTATGCAACAAATACCTACAAAAATAGATACAAAACTATCAAACGGTACATTATGTACACAAAACACAATAAAACGTATTTACAACAAAAATTGGGGTTATTCAACGATTATTAATAAACAAAAACAGATAAGTGCCACAAAACATATATACAAAATAACTACATTTTGGCACTTATCAGGAAGTGACGAGTACGATCATGGTGCTTCAATGGTTGCAACAAGTGTTTCTACGACTTGCTTTAACGGAGGAAATGGAAGATCTGATATTGATCGTTACAATTCTTCCGATCCAGCTTCTTCTATTTTCTCATACGCTACTTCTCTAAATTTTGAAATTTACAGCAATTTTACTTATAGTTTCTTTTGCAGGCTGTTTGAGTCAATGTTATTATTTTGTGAGGTTTGTTGTGATGCTCTTATTAATAGACTTATGATTTTGTGGGCTTATGTCATTGTTATATGTTGAAGGACATTTTCTCATTACAACCTTCAGGACAATGTTGTATTTTTGGTTGCCGGTAAAATGTTAGGATATTGGTTTGGGCCTCAGTTCAAACCAAATAAATAGGAGTTGACTAAGTTAGAAGTGAATTGGGCAATAGTTAATTAGGTTATTATATGACATTTTTCTTATTAGGGTTTGGGCAGAGAGAGAATCATCTATTCTCTGAGGAGCATTTGGTCTAAGATAATAGGGATCAATCTCTGCAATAGTATCTTAATTCATACAATATTATATTTTCTATTAATCTTAATTTTCGATCCCTATCAAAGACCCTCTAATTTTGATATATTAATCTAGTGATTAAATCATTGTTACCAATATTTATTAAGAGAGACTTTTATAATGATGCTACAAGGCATTTGAAATGCATATAAAAATGATAGTTTAAATGAAATACACCAAAGATTGATCATAGATTGACACATTACACAATAACAAATTCATAGTTATAACTAATTTAGAGATACTTTTATTTAAAATAGATAAGAATATTGCAGAAGTCCAAACATAATATTCTAATCTAAGTGAAAATAAACTAAACGATACAAGGATGATCACCAGACTCACTCATGTCAGGTACCCAAGCAATAGCCTTGTTACCGATAAAATGACAAACGGGGATAGTTCCTGGCTTAACATTGAGAACCTCATGCAACACATTTGGATTCATACCTCTAGTGTCATGGTGGCAAATAGTAAGTGATTTTGATTTAGTTCCATCAGAGGCCACCAATGGGACCATGTAAGTTGTTGAAGCATTTACTGTATGGCAATAAAATACAACCTTTTTAAAATTCAATCTATGGCACATTACTACTTTGTCTCCAATTTTATTAACTTCATCCACTACAAATTTGTCTTGATTTGGAACGAAGGAACTTGACATAACTTTGATATTCTTTCCAAGCTTTGAAATGGCAAAATCCATCATTGATTCTAGTGATAATGCACAATGTTTTTCTTCCCCTATCGCTGGTGGGGTTCTACAATAGCTGTCAATAATCTGAGCTTCTTTTTCATCTGATGTGTATTCTACAAATTGTTGACTTTCTTTTTGCGCATCTCTTACAAAAGGTTGAATTTCTTTTCTAGACCATGCCCAAAATCCAAAAGGTTGGTTTTCTTTTGCAGTTTCTTTTCTAGACCATGCCCAAAATCCAAAAGGTTGGTTTTCTTTTGCAGTTTCTTTTCTAGACCATGCCCAAAATCCAAAAGGTTGGTTTTCTTTTGGAGTTTGTTTTCTAGACCATGCCCAAAATCCAAAAGGTTGGTTTTCTTTTGTAGTTTCTTTTTTGGACCATGCCCAAAATCCAAAAGGTTGATTTTCTTTTGTAGTTTCTTTTCTGGACCATGCCCAAAATCCAAAAGGTTGATTTTCTTCTGTAATTTCTTCTTTATCACCCAGACTAGATTCAAAAGTTTGATTTGGTTCATCAGTATCTTTATACCACCATATACTTATTCCAAAAGGTTGGTTCGCTTTTTTGAATGACAGATGTGTTGGTGATTTTGATGATTGAATATCTGAATGTTTCTGAACACCTAAATTCATAATTTTCCCAGGATATAGATCATGTTCAAAAAAAATAGTCCAATATTGATTCTTTTCTTGACTTTTGATAGGCATATTGGTTCCCATATCTGCGACATCAAATATTAAACCAAATAAACACCTAATAGTATTAAATATCCAATATATTAATATAAAATATAATATAAAATCATATATAGTAGTAACATGTGGAATTAGTGAAAGATCTAATTATGCAAGTGATTCAGGAAAATATAAAGCTTTTTATGTTGTTATGTTTTAGTCTTTGTAAAACTTGTTTGTATTGAAATTGAGCTTTGTAACATAAAGAATATTTAATTTTAATCATTCAAAATAAACACTAAAATAAATATTACAAAAAGTTTGTCTTATGACTCAATTGTATAGTATAAACAAAAATAGTAAAGACTAAAAATAAAAAATTAATATATTTGAAAAAATATATATTGCATTTAATAAAGCCAACAAGTGATATATTTATTATGACTTAAAAATTATATTGCATGATCATGCTGAAATACATCTTATAATGTCACCCATGTGCTCTTAAGTTTAAACTTTAACTATTGAAATGGGCATTAAAATCAGCTAAAGTCATAAAAGAAACCGAAAATTCAACTTTAAATTTGTCCTTTCATTTAATATTGTATTTGACAATAACTATTTTTTTAGAGTATTTTAAAAATAGTTATATTAAGTTAAATTAAATTTATAAATATGTACTTATATTTTTGACCATCAATTATCATTTTTATTAATTATTCAGGTAAAGCTATCATTCAATTATTGAGGTAAAGAAATGGTTTTTAGTTTTCTCCTTATAGTTTAGAGATACATTACAAAAAGTAATAGATAGATATTATGAAAACTAATAGAAATAAATTATACAAAAAGGCAAACATGCCCTTAAAACGCATTAACAAAGAACTCAATATTGAAATATAGTCTTCAAATTTTTTTAAAAAATTTATATACAAATTTTTTAATTTTAAATCCCTAATTTATGCACTTATTTACAAGATCTTATTTATGTTTTTTACTAACCAGACAATAAGAGATCTGAAAGTGCCTTTGGTATGGGAGTGTTTGGCCAAACAGATTTCCAATATTCTTCTCCTGATTTAGATCCATTAATTCCCAAAAGAGCCAGCTGCAAATATAGTCAAGTTAAAATGTCATTTTTATGGAATAGAACACGAAAGAATATTAAAAAAATATTAAATATGTCATATTTAAGAAACAAATAGGTATTCAACAACATTTCTTTTAAAGTGTTAAAAAAGTGATATTTATTATATATTTAATAACAAATATTGGGTTGAGACAACTAGTTATAAGTGATCAAGTAAAGGAGAAAATAACTTACCAAAAAGAGAGCTAAAATAGATAGACTTTTAAACTCCATTTAAGCTGTGTAGTGATGATTGAAACTTAGTAACTGTGTGAGTATGAACGAAAACTGCTGCAATATATATAGTGAATTCAATGGCCATCCTCATTGAATATCTTGTCGTTTTGTAGTTCAGTTGATAAAACAATTTATTAAATTTATAATAAATATTGATAAGTCCTAGGTTATCTTTGAGTAATTAATCTATTAAATTAGCTATAAATTGTCAAGTACTAACTTGTCTTAGAGTAATTAAAGTCACATTAAATAATTTTCAATAATAAATTATTTTAATATTGCTCAGTAAGTAGATTATCATTAAGAAACTTAATTCACAGTAAACATTTATCAAGCTTACATTAAGTAACTAAATTCATACTAATAAATATCGGTGAATATTAAATTTTCTTTGAATAACAAAATTTACAACAAAGTAGACGGTTGACCAATGCCATACACGGGTATTTTAGGAGTAAAAATTATAATATTTAAAAACTAAAATTTATTATTATTATTATTATTATTATTATTATTATTATTATTATTATGATTATTATTATTATTATTATTATTATTATTATTTATAATAATAATTATTATTTTTATTATTATTATTATTATTATTATTATTATAACAATTACAATAACTATATCAAGATATTTTCTATGAATATTATTTTCTTGTTTAATTTTATCTTTTATTATCATAAAAATATTTATTATAAATTAAAATATTTAATCAAATTTAATTCTGAATAAATAATAAAATAAATAATATAATATAATAATATATAATTAATAATAATAATAATAATAATAATAATAATAATAATAATAATAATAATAATTATAATATTTAATATAATAATATAACAATAACTACTTTAGTGTAAATATTCAAACTCAACTCAAATAATACTAAGTAACTAAGTATTTTTAAAATAACAATAATATTATTTACTGAGCAATATTTAATGTGAATGTAGTTTCTCCATGATAACCCACTTACTAAGCAATATTTATTGTGAATTTAGTTTCTCAAAGATACCCTATAACTGAATAATATTCAATAGGAATATTTAGTTACTCAAAGACAATTTAATACTTTGTAATATTTATAGTTAATTTAGTAATTTAAAATATTTATAGTTATTTATAAAAAATATTTTAATGATTATAATATGTCATTGACATAAAACTATTAAAATAAAAATATTAAACTTAATGAAATGAATAACATAGTGATACCAAAAACTAAAAGCATTGAAATAAAAAATTAAATTCGTCTGCTTTCAATCAAAGAATTAAATTTGATAATTTTTTTAATTTATAATAAATATTTTAAAAATAATAATAAAATATAAAATTAAACAAGAAAATATTATTCATAGAAACCATGTCTATATAATTATTGTAGTTGTTATAATAATAATAATAATAATAATAATAATAATAATAATAATAATAATAATAATAATAATAATAATAATAATAATAATAATTTAATAAATATTATATCCTAAAATAAATGACATTTAACCTCTAATTGTAAATTTTGTTATTCAAAGAAAATTTATCACTACTAGTATTATTAGTATGAATTTAGTTACTTAAAGTAAAGTTGGTATTAAATAATATTTATTGTGAATTTAGTTTCTCGATGATAACCTATTTACTGAGCAATATTTATGGTGAATTTAGTTTCTCAAAGAAAACCTATTACTGAGCAATATTAAATATAAATTTAGTTACTTAAAGACAATTTAGTACTTAGCAATATTTATAGTTAATTTAATAGATTAATTATTCAAATATAACCTAAAATATTTAATTTAGTTACTTTAAATATTTATAGTTATTTATAAAAAAATATTGTAATGATTATAATAAGTCATTGACATAAAATTATTAAAATAAAAATATTATATTTGATGAAATGAATAAAAAACTAAAAGCATTGAAATCTAGTACTTAACTAAGAATGGAAGATGCCAATTCCATTAATTAAAAAAATATCACTGAAGAAGGTAATTCACAAATTCAATTATTCACACCAATCGGATCTTGTCTTTGTGCCAAGTGTCCAATTTAATTTCAAATTCAATGCTATCATTCATTCCAATAACTTTCAATCTAGTTCTCTCAAAACGAGTTCTCTATCTCACCTCTCAACACTCTCACCCATTTTCACTCATGAAATTCCATGAACAATCACCTTTTGCCTTGAAATTAAATTGAGAAGACACACTTCGACACTCAAATAATACTTAATTTTGCAGTTCAAATTGTTTATCAAGGTGAACTACAACACTGGGGCTACAAAGCACTTTAGTAGAATGATAAACCAACCTCCTTCACTTAAGACAAATCAATCTAAGTTCTAAGGCACATCAAATGATAAATTGATTAATTAAATTGTGAAGACACTCTTCAATAAAATACACAAATACACAACTTGCTTCAGATCTTCAATACAGGCCCAAGATAATTGCCAAGTAAAGAAATTGTTCAATTAAGAAGCAGTTCTTATCGATCCTGTTTTGGGCTTCCATAATTATAGTTAGGGTTCACTTAATTTAACCTAAATACTTGGTCTTTTAAACAAACCAATTTAGGGTTAACTAAGATTAACCACAGAGCCACGTGAGCATGTGATCTAATTACATAAATCATTTTAAAAGCGCTCAAGAAATCGAAAAGTCTCGGAAAAGTGAATGCGAGCAACAAATGTCACACAGAATGTCATAACATTGGTTATGACATCAATCATTCTTCTACAGAATTCCAGCACTTCAGTTAACTTCCAGTCTGAGGTTTACTTGAATCATTCTTCTTATGCAGAATTTATCTTCAACTCTGAATGTCATGACATCAGTCAAGACATTGTCATATCCTAGTTTTACCAAAAATTAATGCCAACATAAAAACACATACAAACTCCCCCTTTGGCAAATTTTTGGCTAAAATAAACTAAGCTATCAGAGAACTAATGCAGCAGAATAAAACAACCAGTCTAAGCTAAATAACCAGAGCCTAATAAAGATAAATTCTACCCACAATTGCCCATAAATTCTTCTCCCCCTTTTTAGCCATAAAGGGGCCAAAGCTACCAGTACAAATTCCCAAAATTCATCATATAAATAAGTACCATCAGAGTTAAATATTACATCCCAGCAATGAAGTACAACAATCCAAAACAAATAGAACCAAAAACAGCAGAAGCAAAATTAACATCAAAAACAACAAAAACAACAAAAACAATTAAGCAACAGCACAAGATTGTGAATCAAGCACTTTCTTCTCCTGAAGAAGCACTGTGGTATGTTGCTTCTTCTGAACTGCTCTTAGCACCCTCTTCTTGTTCTGCACCAGCATCATCCAAATTATCAGCAATATCATCACTAACTAGCCCTTCATCCTCAACCTCTGTGTCTTTCTCCTTCTCCAGGGTAGAGATCAGCTCCTCAATGGTTTGCTTCCTTGCTACAAGTTCCCTACAGGTCTCTTTTAGCACAACAATGACATTTGCCTTTTGAGAATTAGCCTTGACATTTGATGTCTTAACAGATGTCATGACAATGTCTGGGACATGCTTCCCTTAAAATAAATTATAGTGGAAACCAAGGGCAGAAGCTCTTTTACAAGCTGAATCTCTATCAACCAGGATGTCAGGGTATTGTCAGTTATAATACCACATAAGAGAGAGGGAAAGGCTATTGGTCCTTTGATAGCATAACTGTCAGCATGTTTTAAAGTTTACTCAAATATGTAAGTTCCATAATCAAACTTTGCTTTTGTACCAACATCAAAAATAAATCTGCCCAGACCAATGGAGATGGTGGACTTGTGGTTTGTGGGAACCCAGTTGGCTGCACCTATCTTGTGCAGAATAGCAAACTTAACACTCAGTTTGCTGGCAGTTAACTTTCCCTTCATTGGCCAATGTTTCACTTGCTTGGCAGTGATTATTTAGCACACCTAATTATCAGTTTCTTCAAGCTCAGGTTGAGCATCATCAGATCTTCCCAAATATTTGTTGATCACACTTGAGGAAAACTTCACTTTTCTCCCTCTTACAAACACAGTCTTAAAATCTGCTGATCTTCCATCAGCACAGCCACTAGTCAGATTCACTATAAACTCCTTCACCAAAATACCATAACAATTTGAAAATTTTACCACAGTTTTCATCAGCCCAGCTTCCTTGATCAGGTCCATAACATCCTTGCATTCAAGGGCACTCTGCTCCTCCTTTCTAATGCAATTCTCTTCAGACAGACATACTTCCATCTGCTAGCACTCTCAGGATGGTGGAAAGAAATGTTATCAATAGCCACCTCAGGAACCTTGGGCAGTTTGCCAAGAGAGGGTTTCTTCCTGAGTGGGATGTTTGAGACATTCTCTTCAACATTGAAATCTGAATCCTCATCAGTTTCTGAGGGTTCAGGAACCTTTCTTTTCTTGATGATTGGAGTTCTCTTGGGTCTAGAGATGCTACCAACATACTTCATCATACCCTTTCCTTTAGAGGGTCCAGCTTTCTAATCCTTCCCAGATCTTTCTTCAGCCTTGCTTCCAGCCCTGGGGTTCTTATGAACAGTTTTAGTAACCTTCTCCTTGGAGGGACTTTGAGTAGCAGTCTGTTTTTCTTTTCTACTCATCATCCTCTTAGCTATACTGAGGTTGACATTAACAATGAGGTCATTATCAGAGAATTCTTCATCAAGATCAATGATAGGGGGTTCAACAATATTTTCAGAGTTTTTCACTGGAGAGTTTCCCAGGTTGTCAACAGCAGGTTTCTCAGGAGATTCTTCAAGAATTCCATCAGAGGAACTCTCTGGAGCCTTCTCCATGTTTTCATCAACAGGTCTCATAGGAGATTCTTCAAGAATTCCATCAGAAGAGTTCTCTGGAGATTCTTCCATGTTCTCATTAGCATGTCTTTTAGGGGACTTAACAATGGTGTCATCAACAAAATTCTTAGGGGATTTATCAGAGGGTTCATTAACAGGATTCTCAGGGGTTTTCCTAACATTGTCATCAGATGTCTTGACATTCTGTGTGACATCTGGATCAATTGCTAAACGAGGGCTAGCAGATTCTTGATTTAAAGGAACAGAAACCCCAGGTACATAATGATTCTCATTCAGAATCCTAGTAACTATTCTAGCTATGGCTTGATGAACATATCTAGAACCCTCCCTATTGGCTATCTCGGGAGGTACAGAAGAAGATGGTTCAACATTCTTACCAGAAGGAGAGGCTGTGATCTTCTTGCATGTCTGGTTCGAAGTTTCTTTACCCTCCCAGGATCAATTGCCATGGCACGTAGAGGAGTAACCTCCAGAACCTCAGTCTCCATGGTTTCTGCATTTGCCCTAAAACCAGAATCAGTGTGAGAGGGAGAACCAGGTTCCTTTGATGATGAAGAAGACGATGACAAACTTAGTTGAGACATCTTGAGGAAATGAGAAAATAATTGACAGTGAGTTTGAGAGTTTTTGTTGAGGGAATGGAATGTGATACTTTCAAAAGTAAAAACTGATATATATATATATATATATATATATATATATATATATATATATATATATATATATATATATATATATGACTCTTCCTATTCTTGAGCTTTTGAAAAATAAGAGGGAAGCAATTAATTAGCCCACTCAGAATTAAATGAAATAAAAAGTCTCTTCCATCCCTTGTTGTAAGCAATGTTAATTGCTACAACTCTTCATATTGGCAAATACCCAGCTTGCCCCTTAAATTCTCAAACTGACTAGCATCAAGAGCTTTAGTAAAAATGTCAGCCAGTTGAAGTTCAGTGGCTACATGCTCCAATTTAATCACTTTCTCTTCCACAAGATCTCTGATGAAGTGATGTCTAATGTCAATATGTTTAGTCCTGCTGTGCTGAATAGGATTCTTAGAAATATTAATAGCACTCAGGTTGTGTTTACAGTGATTTCTGGTAAAACAACCGCTAGTCCTCCAAACTGTCGAATAAACTTAATGACTATTATTCAATTTCTCTGGTAACTTGCAGGATCGACTAGATTGATCCTATGGGGTATTGGTCGTTTGGATAAATTTAATAACAAAACTAATATTCATTGTTAAGACTTGTATTTAGAGTGTTTTATATATGTCCAATGTATTCTGATTATAATATTAAAGAACTTAATGACATAATCACGTAAAGAAATACAAAACTGACTTGAATGAGTAAAACTTCAATTTGCAAAGAAATGTGTAAATGCAGAAACACGTAAATGACTTTGAATGTAAATACTTTAATGTAAAGGCATGAATATAAAAGCATGAAATGTAAAAGACATGAATGTAAAAGAGTTTCTTAAAACATAAAGGATTCGAAATAGAAGAAAAGTGTTTAAATGCAGGAAATAGTTAAATGACTTTGAATGTAAAGATATTTAAAAGACATTGATGCGAAAATGAAGATAAACTGGAAAGATAAGATGTTTGACTGAATTATAAAGGTTTGGTGCTATCATACGTACATTGTTCGAGCATTCGTTTCCCTAGCCATATGGTATTTTGAATGTTTACTGAATTTTGTACAATAGATATGACACACGAAATCCTAACACTAAGACTTCTATTTATACTACTTCGACCATAACGGTCTGACTTATGAGACTCTGCCACGTTCAGAACATGCAGAGCATTGCTTCTCTCTGGCTTCCACGCGTCTTCGAACCGTTCTAGCGCATATATATTTGAATTCCAATCATCCCGCTCGCGTTTGAATTTCAAATGCTTTAACATTCTTCACTTCGAACTCATCACATAGACACAGTCTAGTTAGCACTTCGAGGCTTCCTTTAAATATATCTTTATAACTGCCATTCGAAGCTTCGAACTTTGACATGTCCATTCGAAGAGCCATTTCTCCCATTCCGAACTGTGACATTTGCTTTATTCTCACGAATATTAATCCTGTTTCATTTCGAGCTCAATGACTCCATTTCGAATCATATATATCAAAATCTTCAGCCAACAAAATGCCCCTTTAAAATATGTATTTCGAACCTCTGTTGAGAAATACTTATTTTAAACATATTCACAAGATTTTGATGTGACTTTTGAGTAATCATGATACTTTACTGTGTATGACTTCCACCACGTCCATCAAGACGCTTCTTGGACTTCTGAACCGTCTCAAAACAGTCATCACAGCATGGTGCGGTTACAAAACAATGATTATCATTAATCATGCTTATTACCAATGCTAACTTTACGCCACCTCTTTCCAGATCCAACCCACGATCCCCACGTATCCTAGCCTTAGTTGGTAAGTGTTTCAACTTCCTCACTATAAAAACTAAACATCTTAGTCTTTTATTCTTTTTTCCATATTCTGAACTCTTTCTTCTTCTCTTCTCGCTAAAAAACCCTAAAGCTCTCAACAATCTCCAACAATGTCTTCAACAACATCCCAAATGAAGAAGATTTCCAAGAAGAAAAGCAAGAACGCAGGAACGATTATGGAAAGCAAGGTCAGTAATCATCAAGGCCAATCTGTACTTATCCCTCAAGCAATCTCCAAGGAACAGGAATTGCTATACGCCTCTCAGGTACTGATTCCAACTAATGCTGCTGGAAAGAGGTTTGCTCTAATGGGCCCTCTTACAGTCTTTGAAATCTTGAAAGATACCAGAAAAATCTTTCCTGTTTGTTATGACTTTAAACCTTTGTTTAATAAGATGGATCTCCCTAGGTTAGGAACTGAGAATATGAGTGAATCTTCTGCTTCGAAAACCATAGAAACCCCAAACGTTCCCCCAAAAGATCCTTTTGTCTTGGATTATGTTAAAAGCAATTTTAAACCATTCCGATCCTGCCCTACCCCTGACGTAGCTTACCAGAACTGGCTTACTAAGGTAGAAGCTAAGAAATCACACCAATGGGAGGAGCTAGGAATCTATAATTTGATCAAGTTATCGAAACAAGGCTTCACCTATAGCCACCCATTACTATTTGCATCCTTATACTTCTGGGACAACACTTACAACACCTTTCACCTCCCTGGAGGAATGATAACACCCACATTCTTCGACATAGCAGCCATCACTGGTTTGTCACCAGTAGGAGAGACTTATATTCCTGATACTGAAGAACACTCAAGTATCATTGACTTCGATGTCAAATTGGCCAGTTTTTCTAAATTTATTAGTCATTATCACACTGAAGGAGATAGTGTGTCAGATGTGGAGCATATTGCCTTTCTTACCCTGTGGTTGTCAAGATATGTGTTTTGTAGCAGGTCTTTACAAGTAGCCAGTAGGTTTATTCCTCTAGCTAGAGACTTGCATGAAAATAGGAGGATATGTTTGAGTGAGCTATTACTTGTTGATCTCTACGAAAGTTTGAGATCAGCTGTTTCGAGTCTGAAGTCTCACACTCCCAAAAACATCTTGCTAGCTGGCCCCTTCTGGTTACTCCAATTATGGCTTAATGCCATGTTTGAATCCTCATTGTCCACTGCTGACACCATCGTTGAACAAGATCCCGAGATAGCGGATCGAATCATTAAAGGTACAAGGCTGAGAAAACTTACTCCAAATGATGATAAGGCTGACTTCAAAGTCCTCTTCTCACAGTACATTATGATTTTCTCTAAAAGGCATAAATTTGAAGAAACTATGGCACCTTTCGCTTCGAGGACTCATGGACCATCATGGTTCACCATGTCCCTTTCAGAGGCTGCTAAAAGCAAAGAGATTCAAGACATTTGGAAAGCCTTTTTACTCCCAAGATTAATCTCCTCAAGAATCACTCCGTCCAAGAATCAAATCTTCCTTTTTGCCTATCAACCTAATTTTGTTTCCAGACAATTCGGTTTATGTCAGTTAATCCCTGAACCCCTTTTCCAAACCTAGAGTGTCATCACTTCTGGTCGAACCTTCAAGGCCAGAGAAGCTAAACTGCAACAGGAACAATACCAAGACTTCGCTCAGTTTGAATTAATTCCTTTTGAACCAACACATTTTACAGCAAAGGGTTTTCTGGATTGGTGGACTAAATTCCTACCAGTCTTATATGTTCGATACTCTCACTATTCAAAAGAAACTAACTGATGCGTTCGATGTGCAGGTACACACAAAGAAAGGTATGTTCACTCACGCCAAAGAGATTAGGGCTTTTCAAAACTATTTCGAAACAACTTATGATCCTACGCAGTTGGAAACCACTGTGTTTCGAGCGTCCGAAACCTTGAAGGAAAAATTTAAAGAAAAAATTTCTAAGTTCAGACTTCCTTCAGGGTTGTCACCTGAGGATAGGTATAGGTTGACACTCGAAATGCATCCACCTAAATTTCCTAAATTACCTACCTCAGAACTGGCTCTGGCTTGGTTTCCTCCATACCCTTGGTGGTTGACTTGCAAAGAGATGTTCAAATACAAATCTCAAAAGAAACTAAAGCCATCTGAGACTGTGACATGGGCTCGTCATTGGCTCCATAATTTCCCAGGACATCTTCGCTATGACCTTTCTGCCATGTCGATTATATCTAATCAAGGCGCAGGTGCGAATGCTTGGGAAATCCCCAAATATTTCTTACTTTCTTTATTTTAACATTTACCTTAATTATTTCGATTTTCAGCCGTCAGGATAAAGACTGTTGCGTTGAAGACTAAGGAAGGAAGTAGTTCTCAACAAACCATCGAAACTGATGACAACGTGCCTCAAGCAATTCCAACAATTACTCCTGCAACAACAACAACAGCAACAACAATTGCTCCAACTCCAACAATTGCTCCAACTCCAACAATTGCCCCAACTCCAAAGGTAATTAATTAATCCTGATGTTTCAAATGGACTAAAATTTATGATTGAAGTCTAACTCACGTTTAAACCATTTCAGAGTAATAAACTCCCGCCAACCACTCCAAAGAAGCGAAAGCCTCGTACCACTGGGAAGAATCCCAAGGTTGGGGAAAATTCATCAATGGCTTCGAAGAAGAAGCAGAAGAAAGATGTTTCCAAGGACACTAATGTTTCTGGACTCGATTCCAGGGATGTTGCTCCCTTACCAAAATCCAAAAATCCACCTTCGACCTCCAACGTAATGTTGGAACATATAGATAGCAATCTCTCTTCAGATAATCCACACGTAAATTAAATTCGAATTCTTAACAAAAATAGTTATTCGTACCTTAGTGCAAGTTTTTAATCTTTTTTCGTTTGTGTAGGACGATTCGAATCCAATTCCTATCACTTCGACTCCTCCATCAAAAACAGCCGCTCCAATCCATTCTTCTCCTCATGGGGATTCGAGTAATCTGGTGCAGAACAAGGGATCCTCCAATATGGCAGTTCCGATTGGGGTTTCAGAGCAACCAGATGACCAAGGCACTTCTCCCCCTCTCAAGGAAACAAACAAAACAACGCCTGAAGATGTTGTAGAAGTTTCTCCAGAAACTTCTCATCCAAAATCTCCTCTCGAGATCCCTCAAGAGAGTGAAAAAATCACCCAAGCTGAAGAGGAAAAGGCTGACCTTTCTCAAGAGAGCGAAGAATCTAGTGAGGAAGGATCTGAGGAAGCAGGAGAAGAAAAGGCTCCAGGCGGTTCGAGCGAAGGAACAGAGTCTGATGCTCATAGTAGTGAAGACAATGACATCGAAGTGGTGGATTTGGTTGGTGACGAAGAAGACGATGAGCAAGAAAAGAATGAAGGTGATGGTGCCTGTCATACCCCAATTTTTGACCAAATATACCACCTTACATCTGCATCATTGCACCATTAACAGTTCAGAACAGAATTCATCGGGTGTGGATTTCACAGGTCAAAATTAGGGTTTCAACAATTTTCATCTGATTCAAGAGGAAATCAATTAGGGTTTGAGTGTTACTCACTTCATTTGATCTATCTTGATCAAATCATTAACCTCTGATCCTCAGATATCAAAAATTTTCTCTTGATCTATCAAGGATCGACCAATTAGGGTTTTCATCGAGCATGAGTAATCTCTGATTTTCTGATTAATGAATGACTTTTTTGAGTAGAGATTGATCTTCATATCTTAAATACAACATGTTAACCTAATTTCTGGATTCAAAACATCACGTAGTTCACAGATTCATCACCAATCAAACATCGATGAAATTTCATCTGCACAGAAAAGTCAAACTTTGACTTTTGGTCAACTTTTTCAAGACAAAACTTTTTCAATCATCAAAATACTTCAAATGATCCATCATGATCATAAAAAATCAAGAAATTTGGAAAAGTCAACAAAAAGTCAAAATTTTCAACACTTAGAAAATTTTTCTAGTGTTAAAATTTCATACTTTTTCCAAACTTCATGGCATTTTTTCACATAGTTCCACTTGGAATTGGAAAAAACTCAAAACATGAAAGTTGTAGACCTTGAAACAAGCTTTCCAAAATTTCCAAGAACTCTCAAATCCATGGAGGCTAGCTATACTTTTGATTTTGAAACATAGAGCTCCAAAATCCTTGAATTTCAAGTACAAACTTTCAAAATTATAGGTCATTTTGAGTTTTTCTTTCTTTCTAGAAGCATGCCACCTTGCCAAGTGAGATAGGACTGATAAATATCAGAGGGAGAGTAATTACATTGAGATAGGATCAAGGTAAGATTTAACCATGGTTAAAAGGAAGCTTCCTTTTGCATTTAATGCAAAAATGACTTCCTTGCCCTCTAAGGCAAGTTGTAAATACCAAAGCCAAACTTTCTCACTTATCTTTCAGAACTTGTGACCTATAAATAGAGGTCTTGTTTGCAATTTCAAACCACACCAAAGCCATGCAAAAACATGCTTTCTCTCTTCTTTCTTAAAAATCAAGAAACATAGTGTTATTTGAGAAAACTTGTGAAAAATCTTGAGTAATTTGGTGTCTAACATGTTTTAATATCAATATGGAACTTGTTTGAAACTTAAAATCAATACAAGCAAAGCTGAAAATCAGATTTTATACTCCATGTTCATAAACTTGTCAAAACTGCCATAACTATCGAATTTGGACATTGGCTCGAGCAACTTGTGTTTTGATCATCCAAACATCATCAACACACTTCATATAGATGATGCAGATCATTAACTTCCATCTGTAACAGCTCTAACCATGATTTCCAGTTTCACTTTGAGCTATATGCAGGTCGACTTGGTCAGAACATTCCAAGCTATTTCAGAACAAGCAGACCCTTCATACATGATCCTTGAAGGCCGATGGTGCTCTAAGAATCATAAAAACTCAACTGGAAACACTCTAAAGCAGAATTCGATCTCAACTTGAACAGGTAAGAACACGAACTTCAAACTTTGTGATTTCTTGATTCAAATCAAAAAAACTCTTGGCCATTTTGTTTCTGCACTATCAACGATCAATAACCTTTAATCAATTGATAAAATCATCCACCATACACGATTTCAATTAGATTTTTTAGTTTTAGGGTTCTTCGTGTTCTTGAGAAATTCAAACATGATAGGCTTAAAATAAATGAAATTAAAGAACACCATCATATTCCTGGGCTTGAAACGAGCAAGTTTCATGTTTACATCTTTTGATTTCATCAAGACACGATGATTTGAGGATTGATTGAAGGATTGGAGATGAAGAACAAGCTGCTCGCGTTTTTTTGAAAATTCAAATATCCGTTTATAATATTATAACATTGTTTGATCATAATACACGGATGTATTGCCGCCCCAGTGGTTGCCAGCTCACTCTTAAGACTCTCATGCCATGCCTTGCCTAACAGGTCCCGGGTTCGAGTAGCCTTGAGACCATATTGCCGAACTTTTTAATTTTTCACATCAATTTTTTTACAAATTTGACTTTTTCAAAACCCAATCAAAACTCCTCATTTTGAGGTGATTTTTTGTACACTTGTCAATTAATGTGCCTATTTTAAGATAGTGTCAAAAATTTTTAGAAAAACTTTCATCCGATTATATTTTGATCGAGCCGAAAATGATACTTTTGAGTACTTTTCAAAGCAGCCTTTAAAGGTGATTTTTTTCAAACTTTCGAAGCCCGATTCTTTTCAAAACTTCTTATAAGTATACTTCACATTTAAAAAACACTTTCAAAAACATTCTTCAAAACTTTTCATCAAACTTACATCTTTTTTTCCATGATCGATCCGATTAAACGATAAAACCAAATTCGTTTTCTCTCAAATTTCTTAACCGATCATGGGCCTCCCTTACGGTGTAAGTCTCAACATTCTTTATGTACATACATATTTTTCTTGTACATATCAAATTCTTTTCATATACATACAAATTTTTACCTTTACATAATACAGATACTTTTGTAAATACTCAAGTACAGACAAACTTCGATCGTTTGTTTTTCACTTCGCTTGTGTATACACTGAATACCATTGGTATTGAAAGGAGCATTATTCCCGGTGAAACTGCTTTTAAACCAATGGGCGACCATCATGGTGTAAGTCCCAACCCTCCTATGTACATCCACATCTCCTCGTACATAAATACTCGTTCGTGTACATATTTACTTCCTTGTACACAATTCCAACTTGTGAATAATCAAGTTACGCTTGTTTTAAACGTTCGTTTCACAAACACTAGTTTATATTTCCTTCATAAACTCTTGTAAATAAACATCATGATCTGTTTATATTTCTTTCATAAACTCCTTTGAATATATATCACACACACACACTTGTTTATACAACTGTCTAGTTATAACATCACAACTAGTCTAACCAATAGGTTCCCCACACAGTTCAGCCTCCTCTTGGGCTTTGTACAAGATAACTCATTTCATCTGAGTTCAGCCTCCTCTTAGGCTTCATATAAGAAAACTCATTCATCTGAGTTTAGCCTCCGCTTAGGCATCATATAAGACAACACTCCCCTGTTGAGTCAGCCTCCTCTCGGGCTTCGTTCAAAAGAACTCCTCATTGAGTTTAGCCTTCTCTTGGGCATCATACAATGAAAGAGACCAGAAAATCTCTTAACAGCCTCCTATTGGGCTTCCAATACAAAGAATCACCCGCGCTAGGATAGAACCCAGAGAGTATAATTTCCCGGTGAAATTGCTCTTAATCCAAAAGGATGGTTTCCCGGTGAAATCCCTTTTAAAGCCAAAGCCAACCATACCCTATAGCTTCCTCTTGAGCTTCATAAAAGGACCCTCGATGACCCTCGGATAGCCTCCTCTTCGGCTTACAATACAAGGACCCATGGGCTTCTTAAAAGCATCCCCCTTAATCCAATCAATTTCTCCTCGAGATTTAGACGTTTATCATCTCTATGGAATAAGTATCTCATCTATCACATCACATACAGTAAAAAACTTTTCAAACTCTTTTCAAACAAAAACAATCTCTTAATCGTAAGTGGTAACGCTTGTACACTCAAGCAAAACACCCAATGCTTACAATTAAAAGATTCAATCATCTTTCAAACATCTTTCTTAAACATGTAAGTGGTAACGCTTGTACACTCAAGCAAAACACCTATAACTTACAATGAAAGATTCAATCAGTCAAACTTTTCAAAATATATGTGATGAAATAGATTAGATACATTTTTCATTAAGATGACATTTGTCTGTGTCTCCTTACTAACATCCCGTTGCTTCCACTAGCATAAGTGGGAACTACGATTGCTCTGTCTTTCTCAACATCCCTTTGAGAATACGTAGGCACAAGGTCTCATCCTTGGCGAGCAAATTTTTTTCTCCCTCAAACCAAACAAACCATAGATCCCTGTAGATCCGAGCTACAAATGCTCTGATTCCCATTAAGGGATATGTATGCAGAAGATCCAAAGATCTTTGCGAGCACAATAATAATAAACACTAGGATCCCATATAATCTATCCTTCTTAAAATCCCAAAGGAGAAACTTTCCCAATCATAGAAATAGAAATTTAAAACACACAAACATATCAAACATATTCATATATAAAGCTATAGATAACTATATATATTTAGGGTGCTCCATCTATTCCCTTTATATAACAAACCCCCTTACCCGGAATCTCCCCAATGCGTTGCGTCTAGTTAGCGCTAGTCGTTACGCATATCAAAATCAATTGAGGGTATTAGCAGCTTTCCCCTTTTTCATAATCATAATTTCTTATGTTGAAAATAATAAAGCTTGATGCTCGCGGCATCTTTATAAACAAATCAAAAGAGTAAATCGTTTCGAGCAAGAGAATATGAATTCATATTCGATTCCCTAGCGCGTCACTTTTTAACGCGAATAGGAAAAATGGCGACTCTGCTGGGGAGTACGCTAAATTTTGATTTTTCAAAAAAAAAAAATGTGACTCTGCTCAAGAGCACCAAGCTTTTTTTATTTTCAAAAAGAAAAAAAAAGGGTTAAGCTTTCATATTGTGCATATGTTTGTTTTCTTTTATTGTGTGTTTTCGCGATTTCATCTGATGGAAAGAGATCCTAACCCGGATTTAAGAAACATTTTAAGATCTAGGTGGGGGTATAGTCCTATTAACTTGTGAGAAGTCTCAGTACTTACGGAGTTAATTTGAGATCCCTCTCTCAGTGGAGGTTGTCTTGGGAGTATTTGTGTTTAGCAAGTATTTGCGAAGACATTGTGCTTTCAAGAGAACTTGCGAGGCTGAGTGGTTGTAGAACACATAACCCATCATGGCCATTTAGGATGTAGTGCAGAAATTATTCGGGCATAAGCCTAGAATAGTTGTCATGCGAGACTACGACCAGACGAGTTTTTCTTGAAAAATATTATTGGACTTCGAGTATTCAACAAATCCGATAATATTTCAAAGAGAAATGTTGAGCCTGTATTATCAGTAGAACCCGTTTCACAGATGAATAAGCCCTTAGAACTTACCCACGTTGATTCTTATCGTTGGCCTCATGCTCGTGACTTCAAACGCTTGACCGTGTGTATAACTACTAACCGTGTTTGTCGCATTCATGCATTCATTCAAAAACATCATTTCTCTTCCCATTTCCAAAGAATTTAGAGATCTTTCTTTGTAAATATTTTAGGTTAGAGTGATGGACGTTAGAGGAAGATTCACCAAGAGATACAGTTTTAGAATTCCTGATGTAGGAAAGTTAAAAGAGTTAGCATCCTTGGTAGAAGATCCCTCGGATTTCAGAAAACGCTATGGAACTCTTTTAACTATTCTAAACACTAACGTTGATGAAGGACTTCTCAAAACTTTCGTTCAGTTTTACGATCCAGTCTATCGCTGTTTCACTTTCCCTGATTATCAAGTTGATGCCTACTTTGGAAGAGTACGCACACATACTAGGTATCTCAGTATCGGACAAAGTGCCTTTCAATGGTTTGGAAGCCATTTCCAAGTCACCAGTCATTGCAACAATGACTCACTTAAAGAAATTTGAGATAGCCAAAAACCTAACTACCAAAGGAAAACTCTTAGGACTAACTTCAAAGTTCCTAATGGAGAAGGCTCTTAAATTCTCTGAAGCTGGTAGTATGGTAGCCTTTGAAGCTATTTTAGCTTTACTCATCTATGGATTGGTGTGGTTTCCCAACGTCCCAAGTTTCGTTGATATCAACGCCATAAGGATCTTTCTGATTGGAAATCCCGTTCCCACTTTACTTGGTGACACATACTTCTCCATTCACCATAGGAATCGTCAAGGAGATGGAACTATCGTGTGTTGTGTACCTTTATTTTTCAAATGGATTGTCTCACACCTACCCAAATCTCCTATCTTCCGCGAGAACAAAGATGATTGGCATTGGTCTCGAAGACTCATGTCTCTTACGAACGACGATATCCATTGGTATACCTTGGCAGACAATGAGATGGAAATCATTGAGAGCTCTGGAGAATTTGCCAACGTACCTCTCATCGGTACAAAAGGAGGAATCAACTACAACCCATTCCTGGCGGGCGAGACGTCAACTTGGATACGCAAACTCTAGTAAACCTCTTGGTTTTACAGTAGAGAGTTACTTCTATCATGAAGGAGAGGATTCCCAAGGTTTGAAAGCCAGAATGATCAGAGCTTGGCATCACATCCGAAGGAAGGAAAAAGGGAAAGCAAAGAATTGTGTAGCCATGGAAATCTACACTTCTTGGGTAAAGAAAAGAGCGAAGGAATTTCGAATGCCTTATCCTTATGAGGAACCCATGTTCTCAAGAGCTTCCAAATCAACAATTTTTCCCGTCGAGACTATGGGAGAATACCAAGAAGCTTTGGCCAAGATGAGGCTCGAGAAGGAGGCTTTGGAAGACAAATTCCTTAAGACTGATCTCGAAAACGAAAAGCTTAAGAAGCAAGTCAAAGATCATGAAAAGACGCTTTACTTCCAGGATGAATGGCTCATGGAGAAAGATGAGAAGACTCGCCAGAAAGATAACGCGATCAAAAGATACATCAAAGAAATTAAAAGAAAGCTTGAGGAAATGACAACCAGGGATCCTGCTCCCGACGAGTGGAAGAAAGTTATCAGCAAGCTAAAAGCCGAGAAAGCTGAACTAAAAGCTCACTATGGAAAGGAAATCCTGAAGCTGAAGCTACATCAAGCCTTTGGATCTTCATCCGACGAAGACGATTAATTAGTTTAGATTGTAATTTTTATCATTTATTTTATCATTTGTGTGAGCAATGCTCAAAAACAAAATTGTTGTAATCTTCTTTCATTATTCAATAAAATATTTGTTTTCCATCCTAATATTTGCCAGAAATTTCTCTTTTAGCGTAAATTCTTTGGAAATCTTTCTTTACATTCATAATCATGCATCATACTTTGCATTTTGAGTCTATTGTCTAGAGTTTGATCTTTTGGAATTTTTTCCAGATAGGAAAAGATCGCCAAGCTGTCGCGTCTTAGAGTTTCTCGACCACGTCCACAGCCTACTCGAACATACAATACACGTTCAAAAAGAAGGAAAGTAATGGAAGGATTTGAGCAAGAAAATGTTGAGCTTCGTAGCATAGTGACAACACTTCAAGAAGAGGTGGAGAGACTCACTTCTTTGGTCAACTCATTGGCAGCAGCGCAAAGTCAGCAAGCGACATCGAGCAGTCAAAATCAAGCAGCGATTTCAGAAGACACTACTACTCCAGTTTCAACTATTGTAGCCAGTAGTTCACTCTTCAGTATGCCAAAAGGTTATCCATGGGGCATGCCTTTCAATTTCGGCATCGGATTTTGCCAACCGACTTCTCAAGTACAAACAACCACGCTTGAAGTACCTACTTTGCAGCAAAACTCAACACTTACTCCGCAACGTGGAATAACTTTTCCGCAAGTAACTATGACGGTTTCTCAACCGATCATGACGAACTTAGCTTCTGTAGTTCACACTACCGCAGACGAAGAAGTTCACCATATTCCAGGCGATAACACGAACCCTCGTGGTTCTATGGAGAATCTCTAGGAACAGCTCCTCAAAATGCAGCTTGAGATTAAAACAATTCGTGGGAAAGAATTGTTTGGGAAGAACGCCCATGATCTGTGCTTAGTTCCTCGCGTAAGGATACCCGCGCAAAACTCAAAGTCCCTGACTTTGAAAAGTACAAAGGAAACTCCTGTCCACAGAGTCATCTTACGATGTATGCCAGGAAAATGTCTACGTACAACGACAATCACCAGTTGTTAATCCATTACTTCCGAGATAGTCTTACCGGTGCCGCACTGAAGTGGTACATGGGATTAGACAGCGCGAGTATCCAAACATTCAATGACTTAGGTGAAGCCTTCGTACAACAATATAAGTTCAACTTGGATATGGCCCCAGATCGGGATTAACTCCGCTCCATGTCTCAAAAGGAAAGAAAAACATTCAAATAATACGCTCAACGATGGACGGAAATTGCTGCCCAAGTCAACCCACCGTTAGAGGAGAAGGAAATGACCAATGTTTTCTTAAACACTCTCGGTCCATTTTACTACGAACGAATGATCGCTAGCGCTCCTGGAGATTTCACCGAGATGGTAAGCATGGGAATGCGGATAGAGGAAGGAGTTCGAACCGAACGCCTAACCAAAGAGGTAGGATCTTCCAGTGGAACTAAGAAAGTTGGAACCAGTTTTCCAAAGAAAAAGGAACATGACATAGGGATGGTATCCCGAGGGAAACCGCGAAAGAATGTCAGTCAACAGCGACAGGTAGCTACCATAGCACCCTGTAACACGGTGAACTGACTTGTTAGTGTTTTTTTGTATCGCAAATGTGCGGATAGCAAGAGTCACCACCGACTTTTATTTTTATCCAATTAAGGGAAGTGTTCGCGTTAAAAGGTGACGCGCTAGAGGATGCGAACATGAGTTCGGATTCTCTAGCTCGAAACGATTTAAATCTTTTGATTTGTTTATAAAGATGCCGCGAGCATCAAGCTTTATTATTTTCAACACAAGAAAGATGATTTAATGATTATGAAAAAGGGGAAAGCTGAAATACCCTCAATTGATATTGATATGCGTAACGACTAGCGCAAAATAGACGCAACGCATTGGGGAGATTCTGAGTAAGGGGGATTGTTATATAAAGGTAATAGATGGAGCACCCTAAATATATGTAGTTATCTACAGCTTTATATATGAATACGTTTGATATGTTTGTGTGTTTTAATTGCTATTTCTATGATTGGGAAAGTTTCTCCTTTGGGATTTTAAGAAATGCATTGTGGGATTCTAGCGTTTATTATTATTCCGTCAAGAAGATCCGTGGATCTTCTCATACATATCCCCTAGTGGGAATCGAGCATTTGTAGCTCGGATCTACTGTGGTTCTATGGTTTGTTTGGTCCGAGGAGAAAGAAATTTGCTCGCCAAGGATGAGACCTTGTGCTACGTATTCTCAAAAGGATGTTGAGAAAGTCGAGCAATCGTAGTTCCCACTTGTGCTAGTGGAAAGCAACGAGATGTTAGTAAGAGAGACAAATGTCATCTTAATGAAAATGTATCTAATCTATTTCATCACATACATTTTGAAAATTTTGATTGATAAAAATCTTCGTCGTAAAGTATTAGGTGTTTTGCTTGAGTGTACAAGCGCCACTTACATGTTTAAGAAAGATGTTTAAAAATGATTGAATCTTTGATGTAAGTATTGGGTGTTTTGTTTGAGTGTACAAGCGTTACCACTTACAATTAATAGATGTTTTTGTTTGAAAAGAGTTTGAAAAGTTTTGAAAAGTTTTGAAAAGTTTTTGTTGTTGTATGTGATGTGATAGATGAGATACTTCTTCCATAGAGATGATAAATGTCTAAATCTCAAGGGAAATTGATTGGATTAAGGGATGCTTTTAAGCCCGGGTCCTTGTATTGTTAGCCCAAGAGGAGGCATTTCGAGGGTCATCGAGGGTCATCGAGGGTCCTTGTATGAAGCTCAAGAGGAAGCTATATGGTATGGCTGGCTTTGGAAAGGATTTCACCGAGAAACCATCCTTTTCGAATAAGAGCAATTTCACCGGAAATTTTACTGGGGATTTGAAAGTGATTTCACCGGAAACCATCCTTTCGTGGTTCTA
Source organism: Vicia sativa (assembly GCA_021764765.1). NCBI lineage: Eukaryota > Viridiplantae > Streptophyta > Magnoliopsida > Fabales > Fabaceae > Vicia > Vicia sativa. Next base: position 26,481,238 of record CM038796.1, on the reverse strand, counting down.
TCTTAGCTGGTGATTCTTTGTATTGAAGCCCAATAGAGGCTGTTAAGAGATTTCTATCTCTTTCATTGTATGATGCCCAAGAGAAGGCTAAACTCAATGAGGAGTTCTTTTACGAAGCCCAAGAGGAGGCCGACTCAACAGGAGTACTGTCTTATACGAAGCGGAGGCTAAACTCGTGGGGAGATTTTTTTGTACAAAGCCCAAGAGAAGGCTAGACTCTGGAGATAAATTATCTTGTATAAAGCCCAAGCGGAGGCTATACTGTGGGGAACCTATTGATTAGTCTAATTGTTATGTTATGATTAGACAATTTGTATAAACAAGTGTGTGTGTATGTATTCACGTGAGTTTATGAAGGAAATATAAACAATGCATGATGTTTATTTACAGCAGTTTATGAAATATAAACAAGTGTCTGTGAAACGAACATTTGAAACGAGCGTAACTTGATTATCTACAAGTTTGAACTATGTACAAGGAAATGAATATGTACACGAACGAGTATTTATGTACAGAGAAGGGTGGATGTACATAGGAGGGTTGCGACTTACACCATAAGGGAGGCCTATTGATTTGAAAGCAGTTTCACAAGGAATAATGCTCCTTTCAAAATCAATGGTATTCAGTGTAAAATGTAAAGATGAAACGAAAATGATAGATTGAAGTTTATCTGTGAAAGGTATCTGTATTATGTACAGATAAAAAGTATTTGAAAAAGAAGTATCCGTGTTATGCATGTATAAAATTTGTATGTGTTTTGAAAAGAATTTGATATGTACAAAGAAATATTATGTACACAAAAGAATGTTATGGGACTTACACGTGAAGGAGGCCCATTGGTTTGAAAGCGCACGAGAATAATGCTCCTTTCAATACCAATGGTATCGTGTATAAACAAACGAATGAAAACAAACGAAGAAATTTGTTTATGTTTGTATATTGACAATGATAATTTGAGTATGTACAAGTAAAAACTAAGTATGTACATAAAGGATTGGGACTTACACCATAAGGGTGGCCCAAGATCGACTGAGAAATTCGAGAAAGAACGAATTTGATTTTATCGTTTAAATCGGATTGATCATGGTAAAAAGATGTAAGTTTTGATGAAAAAGTTTTGAAAAATGATTTGAAAATGTTTTGAAATGTGAGGTTCATGTATGAGAAGTTTTGAAAAAAATCGGAAGTCGAAAACTTGAAAAATTCACCTTAAAAGGAGGTTTGAAAAAGTGTTCAGAACGTCGTTTCGCTCGATTAAAATTTAATCAGATGAAAGTTTTTTCTGAAAATTTTTGCACTATCATAAAATAGATGTATTTATTGACAAGTGTTTAAAAAATCATCTCAAAATGAGAAGTTTTGATTGGTCAAAAAATTTGTGGAAGTTTTATAAAAAAACATGAAAAATTGGAAAGAGAAATGGTCTTGAGAGGGATTGAACCCATGACCAAAGGGTGGGACACGTGTCAGAGAAGACTAAGAGCAAAGAGATTACCACTGAGCCAAACGCGCCTTGGTGTTTAGTGGACTGGAACACGTGTAAATGAGAGATTGGAATATTTGAAAATTTAAATTTGAAAACAGATGAAGAACACGCGCGCATCATGTTCTTCGTGGTTTGATTTTCAGATTGCCAAATTCCATCTAAAATCTTCGTTTCTCAACGAAATTCAATGAAGTAAACATCAAAGTTGCTCGTTTTTTCATCACGAACACGAAGGTGGTTGTTAATTTCATTTATATTTAGCCTAACATGTTTTGATTTCTGGGAATCGTGATGAACCCTAATCTGAAAAACTCAAATTAAATGATGAAGGTTTGATGATTCTTTGATTTTTTTGAGGGTTAATGATCGTTAGATGCGTAAAGAGAACGCCATGAGCTTTTCGTTTTAGTTTAAAGAAAATGAATATCACAGTTCGTGTTCTAACCTGGAAAAGTGAGAATCGATTTCAATCTTAGAGCGTTTCCAGAGCTTGTTTCTCGATCATTTGAGCACCAGCGACATGTGTGGAAGCTAAATGGATGGTCTGCACTCCTTGAATCAAGCTGGATCGTGCTACACAAGTCAACCGACGACTAAAAATGGAACTTGATTTCTTGGTTAGAGTTGTTACAGATGGCTGTGATTGATCTGGATCATGTCCATGGAGTATGGTGATGATGTCAGGATCATTAGAACATAGTTTAATCCAGCCAAACTTCAAACTCGAATCATATGGCAGTTTTGGAAAGTTTGAGAATGTGAAGTTCAAATCTGGTTTCCACTTTTTCTTGGGTTGATTTTATGATTCAAACATGTTTCAAATTGATTTTAGAATGTGTTTGACACCAAAGTTTATCATGATTTTCAATGAATTTAAAAATTGCAAGTTTTTCAAAAGTGCATCATGTTTCTTGATTTGGATGAAAGAAATAAGAAAGCATGACTTTGCAATGATTTGGTGTAGATTGAGCTTGAATTTGATGTTCAATTTATAGGCAACAAGTTCTGAAAATGTTAGGCAAGGAAGGGCATTTGGAAAATCAAACTTACCTTAGAGGGCAAGAAAGTCTTTTGGCTTTAAAGGTAAAAGGAAGCTTCCTTTTTACCATGTGTGAAATATCAATTTGCTCTTATCTTATCTCAATCATCCCTCACTGATATTTATCAGTTCCATCCTCTCTTGGCAAGGTGGCAAAGGTTCTAGAAGAGGAAAATGCAAAATGACCTATAATTTTACAAGTTTGTACTTGAAAATTATGGATTTTGGAGCTTTAAATTTCAAATTCAAAAGTGTAGCTAGACTCCATGGATTTGAGAGTTCTTGGACATTTTGGAAATATTTTTCCACAAGCTACAACTTTCATGTTTTGAGTTTTTTCCAATTCAAATTGGAACTAGGTGAAAAAATGGCATGAAGTTTGGAAAAAGTAAGAAATTTCAACACTTAGAAAAATTTCTAAGTATAAAACTTTTGACTTTTGTTGACTTTTCAAATTCTTTGATTTTTATGATCATGATGGATCATTTGAAGTATTTTATGATGGAAAAAGTTTTGTTTTGAAAATTTGACCAAAAGTCAAAGTTTGACTTTTACGTCTGTGATGAATTTTCATCGACGTCGAAATTGATCGATGAAGTCTCGTGAACCTCTGTGATGTTCGAATCCGTAAATTAGGTCAACATGTTGTATCTAAGATATAATGACCAATCTCTATCCAAAAAAGTCATTCCTTGCTCAAAAAATCAGAGAATGCCTATGCTCGACCAAAACCCTAATTGGTCGATCCTCGATTGTTCTGTGAGAAAAATGGGTATCGATGATCGAGGTCGATGATTTGATCAAGATAGATCAAATGTGGTGAGAAAAACTCAAACCCTAATTTGATTGTCTCTTGATTCAGATGAAAATCTGATGAAACCCTAATTTTGACCTGTGACTGCTACACCCGATTAATGCTGTTTGAATTGTTAGTGATGCAATGATGCCAATGTAAGGTGGTATATTAGGTCAAAAATTGGGGTATGACAGGAAGGTAAAAGTACAGAAAAAGACCTTCATTAGATTCTGAGTTAGGGAGAAGGTTATGAAAAGGGAAGGTATTAGCACCTCTTTCCATCTCGTAGTTATCTACGGCTCTTAGTTGCTCTTAGATCACTTTAAAATTGTGCTTTCGTGTGTTTGACAAAATGTTTTGAAAAGGCATTTCGCTTTGACTTTGTAATGATTCATGTAGGAATGTATACAAAGTGTTCGAAATGTTTCGCTTTGAAAAGAGTTTGAACTTTGACAAAAGTGTGTTGGTGAAAGTATTTTGATAGAGCAAGCAACTAAAAGTCTTATTACCTACCGTAATTGGTCGTTTCGTATTGTTTTACTTTCCTTTAGAATAGCGCTATCCATACCATTAGTTGGTAGGTAACCTATTTGTTGGATGTAGAAGGACATTCGACATCGGATGGTCATAAGGCAACTTGTAGGAAGTATCCCAGCACATTCGGGGACTATCATCATTTTCGAGGCGACAATCGAGGGTCAAGATCATGTATTCGAGGCGACATCGTGGGTCTATGATCTTTGTATCAAGGGACTATGATGATTTGTTTTGAAGGCAACGGTGCTAGGATACCTCTACATTCGAGGGACATGACCATTTGAATTGTGAAGGCAACGAGAGAGAATTACCCTAAGGTGCATGTGAAAAGAGTGTGTCACATTCGGATATGTTTATCTTGAAAATTATTGAGCTATGTTGATTATTATCTTGCCATACACGCCTAGTTACTAGCAATTTATAGGGTGCGAAATTAAAATGCGGAATGTAAAGATGCGGAAGATAAATGTCCCACGCTATTACATGGCTTTGGGGCGTATACATAATTTAAACTTGCGGAAAATAAAAACCTAATTTAAACTATTACATCCCATGAACAGTTACATAATTGGAAAAAAGAAACGATAAAGAAACCGTCTGAAACGGAATAACCTGTGAAAAGATAAGAAAATCGGAAAATACGATGAAATTGAATAAGAAGAAAATATTAGTAAAAATGCAAATTTTTGAATGAGAAAAATATGACATGCTGGAAATAACATAAATATGCTAAAATAAATTTTTGGGATTTTTTGGATGCAATTTAATAATATAAAACTAATTAAAATTGATTTAAATGCTAAATTATGAATAAAAATAAACATGCATGCAAAATTGTATTTTTTAATTTTATAAATTAAATAAGTATTTTCAGAAGATAAATGCAAAAGGAAAAAATATTTTGATGATTTTTAATGCATGAAATAAAAATATGAAAAGAATTAAAATTGCATGAAAATATTAAATAAATAAGAAAATATGAAAATATGAAAATAGCTTGAGTTTGGAAAAAAGAAAACAAAACCAGGTCCTGATGAGGTTCGAACAGAGGACCTTTTGGAGCATCTTTCAATCCCAACGCCTTAACCACTGGGACAACGTGTCTTTGGTGTTTGAAAAGTCGGAAACATTTGAATATAAGCGCCACGTGTCATGGATTGGTTTGAAAACAAGTCAAGACGCTGGACTCCAACAAGATGGATGAACAAATCGAGAACCCAAACGCCATGCAACCCTTGCCGATCTTCGCTGAGTCACGAGCTAGGGCTCCATCTTCTCCTAGCTGAAATCGAAACAAGAAAAATACGAGGAATAAATGGGAAAGGGACCCTACCCCTAAATCGACCCTCCCGAATCCAATGGTGGCATCGGTTTTATTGAATCGGCTGTGTGCCGGTTCAAGAAGACAGCTCAAAACCCTAGCTATGGCAATTCCTTGTTTTCACGTAAGCTTCAAACGATGGCCCAGATCAATCACATGGAGTCTCATGAACACAATAAAAGCATTAGATTCAATGGAAACACGCAGAATAGTAAAATGCAAAAATCAAAAAGTTTGAGATAGGTATGATCATGTATGCATCGATTTAGGCTGTTTTGATCTATAACAATGATGTGTACTTACTCATACTTACCCTAGGAACACAAAGGAATGATTTTTGAGGGCTGAAAGTGGCTGGATTTTGAAACACGATTTTTCAAGTTTCTTGAAAATTTTTGCAAGAATAAGGGTTATGCTTTGAGCTAGGGTTTCGTCCTCAATCATGTGCTATGCATTATACATTTATACTGGATGGATTTGGAACTGATTTGAGGAAGAAATCATCATCAATCAATGCTAATCAATTTTGATTTTTGTACAAAATCAAATCTTCAAATTTTGATTAATTTTCAATCCAATCTTGCTATATCAATCCAATTTCGAAAATTGCGGCTTTAATGAGTTGATTGATCCCAAGGAAGAAATAAAATCAAGTTTGCAATTAATTTTGATTTTATACTTTATTTTTAAATTTAATTTGTATTTAAATGAATAAATTCCAAATTAAATAGAAAAATAAAATAAAAATTCGTGTCATTGGGCTTGGATATTCCTAATTGCATAAGGAACAAGTTTGGATGAAGAAAAAGTAAGCCCATTTGTAAAATTTTGATTTTTAGAAGCATCTCTCTTTGTGCACTCTATCAAAATTGCCCAACTTGTGAATGGTGTATCTTGCTCAATTTTCCACATTTTTGAGTGTTCTTGGACTTTTTCGAAATCTATAAGAGTCCTCTAACCAACCTTTTTGGTCTCATATCAATTGGAGTTTCCATGCTCAATATATCCTCAAAACAAAATGTTGACTTTTTGTTGACTTTGAAAATGACCTGTAATGTTTTGGGCCATACCTCTCAAATGAAGCATTTTTTGGACATTCTTGTGAGACATGAAGTTGTAGAGAATTGAATTTCCTTCAAAACAAGAGGTGGTGGAAAAATTTCTGATAAAGTATGAAGAAGTTATAATCACCAAAGTTCATTGACTTTTCACCTAAACCCTAATTTAGAAAGTTGGACTTTGAGCAAATCTTGAGTTTTCTTGATGAATCATGATCAACCCTTGATCAAATGATGAATGTAACTTCAAAATGAGGATGTTGACCAAAATTATGAAGTTTGACTGTATGTTGACCACTTGACTTTTGTCCAATACAATTGATTTTCAACCATCTAAGCAATCGTCTCGAGGAAACTTGACTTGGAGGCTTGAAACTTGACATGGAGAATCTTTGAAGCATATGAGGAGGCATGATGAACATTGGAGATGTTGAAGTCCATCCGAGTCGAATTACCAAACCCTAGTTTGGGTCGATTGTCTAGGAGGTTTGTTTGATCATCTCTTGAGGAATCATTGAGCATGGATGTATGAAATATCTTGAGAAGATGGAGGGCAAATTTTGGGGTATGACACACCACTGTTAACACAAGTCCAAACACATCCGCAATTCCAACAAACTCAACCTCGTCAACAAAGCTCGCAGCTTAACAATCAAAACCGTATGCCCGGTCTCGCACCGACCCGGCCCAATGACGCATACGTAACTATACCGCATTGATAGAAAGGAATCTTGTAGCACGAGGTCACCACCTCCAGCACCGTAAAAATTGCCGGTGGTACAAAGCAGACGATCTCGCCTGCTTCATCAAGGGCACCGCCATGATCTCGAGCATTGCATAGCGTTAAAAGTCAAGTATAGAGATTAGTAAGGTCAATCTTATTTCCTTTAGAAATACAAATCCAAACGCAAGCAAATCCACTTCCAACACAAGGACATACAAAGTGAATCGATACTAAGGAATACAGATCGGTATCTCGCACGTATGTGAATCGATCGAGGAAACTTGGTGCATCTCCATGATACGTACAGTACAATGGGCGCTTTCACTAAACACGACTACGCAGCTTGCAACATCTGCTTCAAGAATCTCCAAGGATGTCCCACCATAAGAGCAGACATTCAACGATTGCTAGACATTGGTGACATACAGATCTACAGAAACAGAGATGACTATGACGTAAATACAATAGGGCATTTTTCGCATGAGCTTTTAGTCTCAGATATCAACTCGGAAAATCCCGAAGTAAACGTTCTTATTACCTGTTTCAATGTGCCTAAGCTTGTGGAAATAGAATATAATGGTTCAAACGTTCCAGGGTCTCCTTTGGTGATTTGCCTCACCCGGTCCTGCTTTACAAGCAACAAAGCAATTCCCTACCAATACAATGCAACTGTAATAGAGGATGGGAAAGAGAAACCTATGCCAACTCTTCCAGCTAATGTCAACATAACTGAGATCGGACGAGTAACGCGAAGTGGACGAGTACATACTCCGTTGCCACCAAGACCGCCTGCTGTTCCTGTTGTTAGACAAAATCCGGCTAACATATCTCCCGAGAATCCCATAATGATTCCCGCTGTTAATCCAAGCACAAATGTTGGTCCGCCTGATAGAACCAACGTCAACGCAGATTTTGATGAGATATTGAAACTAATCAAGAAAAGCGAGTACAGAGTTGTGGACCAACTGATGCAGACTCCTTCCAAGATTTCTATACTATCTCTACTTCTGAATTCTGAAGCTCACTGAGAACCTTTAATGAAGGTGCTAGACCAAGCCTATGTAGATCACGATGTGACTACAGACTTTGAGGAATCAGGCAACATAACAGATTGCAATAATCTAAGTTTCAGTGATGAGGAACTTCCAGAGGAAGGGAAAGATCATAATTTGGCTCTGCATATCTCGATGATTTGTCAATCAGATTCCCTGTCCAATGTTTTAGTAGATACCGGTTCATCCTTAAACGTAATGCCAAAACGACTCGCCTTAGCTTACAAAGGAACACCGATGAAGTTTAATGACATAGTGGTAAGAGCCTTGACGGCTCAAGGAAGTCGCTTATTGGGGAAGTCGATCTCCGATGACAATTGGTCCGCGATACCTTCCAAATCACTTCTGTGTCATGGATGCCACCGCTACGCTTGTTTGCTAGGAAGACCATGGATCCACGAAGCAGGAGCTGTGACATCCACTCTCCATAAGAAACTGAAATTCACAGTAAATGAGAATCTAGTAACCATCATCGGTGAACAAGCGTTGCTAGTAAGCCATTTATCCAGCTTTTCTTTCATCACAGCCAACGACGTTGAAGGGACACATCTCCCAGGACATCCGTTAGAAGATGAATCTACTAGCAAAAGCAGATCATCTATCTCTTCTTATAAAGAAGCAGCGCAAATAGTGAAAGATGGCAATGCTGAAGGTTGGGGACAAGTAATCAAACCTGTGAACAACGAGACAAAAGCCGGACTCGAGGTTGCACCCGTATTCCCCAAAGACAAGACAAGGGATGAAGAACTTCGTCCGATCAAAGAAGTATTCCACAGTGGGGGTTTCTTAAACCCTGTTCTTCAAGATGTTAAAGTTATTACCATTGAAGGTGATGAAGATGATCTCTCGATCCAAGAGTGAGCACTTATCTTAATGTTCTCGAATATGTGTCTCGTGAAGAATCAGATGCATCGTACTCATCCTCCGATCGAGAACTACCGTCCCTTCCTCAAGTTTGGGATACCTTGGGAGAACCAAGTGGCAAGTTTGACTACATGGTGAGGTACACTGCGCCGGAAAGCTCAAAAATCAGAATTGAAGATATCCAGCCCACCGGATGGGGAGATTCTTTTGGATACCCTAGTCAAACAGAAGAGTTACATACGTCTTCTCGTTCTCAACAACCAATCGAGGTCCCCAACGAAGATCTCTGCTTTAACGCGCCTGTGGAGTTTGTTAAACCAGATCCTAACTATCAATACATTAACATGATCACTGAGGATCAAGGATACGATTCGGGATACGAATTGGAAAGTGTCGCCGACAATGAGTCTCTACAGTCGGAGGATTGAAGGGTACATCCCCAGAATTCAACGCAAATGCCAACCGAAAGTACATATGTTGTATCCCATGCTTCCCGATCTGCTCATTAAGCAGAAGAAGATCGTTTCAGTAGCACAAAAGGCAAGGTCAATCGTCCAGAATCTTCAAAGCCTGCTCGGCCAACGACCAAAGTCTACTCAAGGGTTAAACCAAATGGAAAACTACCAGAGTACCTCGACTTCCAAGGAGTTCGTCACTACTGGAAACCTGTTGAAGTTCGGACTAATGTTCATAGTTCTAAGTAGTTTATCTTTGCTTTTGTTTTGAACTCACTACCTGAGTGAAGAGATGTTTTATAGGGTTTAGCTTTTAAATAATTTCTCTTTCTCTTGCCCAAGACAAATGAGTTTGTATTTTAGGGCCCTGTTTAATATTGTGAATCATAAATAAAACGCGTTGTTTTGATTTCGCACTTTGTGTTTTTTTTTAATTTTTACCCTTTCTTGGAAATGATAATCCTAAAAAACACAATAAAAATAATAATCTACATACACTTTCACATTAACTTTAAAAAAAATGATGATGAAAAAAAAATTATTAATCAAACATAAATCAAATATGCAGATTAACAGATGGACAAATCCATTGAAAGCAATAACTCTATGCTCTCTCCCAACTTTGAAATCCCCGGTAAAGTCGCCAAAGAAGAAGTTGAAGAAGAGATCCCGGATGAGATTTCTCGACTACTTAAACACGAGGAAAGAATCATTCAGCCTCACAAAGAGCCTTTGGAAGCTGTTAACTTGGGTTCTGAGGAAGACAAAAAATAAGTAAATATCGGAGCTTCACTCGACAGCAACGTCAAGAGCAAACTGATAGATCTTCTCAAAGAATATGTTGATGTGTTCGCTTGGTCCTACCAAGACATGCCAGGTTTAGACACCAGCATCGTGGAGCATCACTTTCCATTAAAGCCGGAGTGTCCGCCAGTTAAATAAAGACTAAGGAGAGTTCACTCTGAAATGGCCGACAAAATCAAAAAGGAAGTTAAAAAACAGCTCGACGCAGGTTTCCTCGTCACTTCCGAATATCCTCAATGGCTAGCCAACATAGTGCCTGTCTCCAAGAAAGACGGTAAGGTCAGAATATGTGTTGACTACCGGGACTTGAACAAAGCAAGCCCAAAAGACGATTTCCCACTACCGCATATCGACATGCTAGTGGATAGTACTGCAAAATTCAACGCCTTTTCCTTCATGGACGGTTTCTCCGTTATAATCAAATCGTAATGGCTCCCAAGACATGGAGAAGACATCTTCATCATGCCACGGGCACATTTTGCTACAAAGTAATGTCGTTGATTAAAGAATGCAAAGAACTTACCAAAGGGCGATGACTACTCTCTTCATGACATGATGCACAAAGAGATCAAGTCTATGTGGACGATATGATAGCAAAGTCCTACAATCAAGAAGAGCATATAGAATATCTCTTAAAGTTGTTTCAACGACTAAGGAAATTTCAAATCATCAATCCTAATAAATGCACCTTTGGGGTAAGATCCGAAAACTCCTAGGTTTCATTGTCACCAAAGAGGTATCAAGTCGACCCGACAAAGTTAAGGCTATTCAAGAAATGCCTACGCCACATACAAAAAGCAAGTAAGAGGGTTTCTGGACTTAAATTACATCTCCAGATTTATCTCTCAAATGATCACACTGTGGGCCGATATTCAAGCTTCTCCGCAAAATCAAGAGGTTGTGTGGATGTAAGATTGCCAAAAAGCGCTTGACAAGATCAAGGAATACCGCCGAACCACTCAATACCGATCCCTCCAGAAGGAAGACTATTAATCATGTATCTTACCGTGCTAGAAGATTCCATGGGTCACAGGTTTGGACAACAAGATGAAACCGTAAGAAGGAGCATGCCATTTACTCCGAGTAAAAGTTCACAGATCGGAAACTCGTTACTCCATGCTCGAGAAAACATGTTGCGCTTTGTGTGGCTTCAAAACGCTCCGCCAAGACATGATCAATCACACAACCTCGTTAATCTCCAAATGGATCCAATCAAGTATGTCTTTAAAAGCCCGCTTAACGGAAGAATTGCTCGATGGCGTATGCTATTATCCGAGTATGACATCCAAGACCATGCTCAAAAGTGGTCAAGGAAGCATTCTCGCCGATCACTTGGCTTATCACCACCAACGAATATCAATCTCTCAAGTTCGATTTCACGAGGATGTTATGTACTTAAAGATGAAAGATTGTGACGAACCACATTCAAGAAGGTCCGATCCGTAATCTAGATGGGGCCTAATTTTTGATGGAGCAGCTTAATGTTTTTGGCAATGAAATTGGGGCCATCATCACCCCGAGGGTTCTTATATCCCATTTTCCGCCGATTGCTATTTGATTGCACCAACAACATCAGTATGAAGCCCAGATCATGGGTATCAAGAAGTCGACTTGAGGATCAAGATCCTTGACATATATGGAGATTCAAAGACTTGAGATCAATCAAATCAAAGACAAGTATGAAACTCATCATCTGGTCCGATTCCCTATGAGATTATGTAGACGTTTGTTGACTTTCTTCAACAAAGTTGAACCGATCATATCCTCGAGATCGAATCGAATGGCGTACGCCTTGGCTACTCTATCTTCCATGTTCAAAGTCAACGATTGAATGATGCCTAAGATCCGATCGACGCCTTGAAAGACCTGATATGTATTCGCAATCAAGCAGCTTCGATAAGCCGTGGTTCCACGACATCAAACGCTTCCTTCAAACACGAGAGTACCCACTGGGGCATCGACAAGGATAAGAAAACTCTAAGGAGGCTTTCTAGAATTTCTTCCTAAATGACGATGTCAGATAAAAGAAACTTCGACATGGTCCCGCCTGTGTCGATGCATGCAAGGCATACGATAATCCATGAAGTGCATGAAGGTCCTTTGAACCCATTCAAATGGACATGCAATGTCCGTAAAAATCTTGAGAGGATATTATTGATAACGATGGAATCCGATTACTGTAAACACGTTAAGAGATGTCACAAATGCCAGATCTACGCAGATAAGATCCATGTGCCACCGACTCTACTCAACGTTCTTTCCTCTGCGTGGCCTTTCTCCATGTGGGGCATTGACATGATTGGGATGATCGAACCAAAAGCGTCCAACGGACATCGCTTCATTCTAGTGGCTATTGATTACTTCACCAAATGGGTTGAAGCAGCATCCTACGCCAACGTCACAAGACAAGTGGTTGTGAGGTTCATCAAGAACAACCTCATTTGCCGATATGGAGTTCCAAGTAAGATCATCACAGACAATGGATCGAACTTGAACAACAAAATGATGAAAGAACTGTGTGAGGAATTCAAGATCGAGCATCATAACTCATCTCCTTACCGGCCAAAGAAGAACGGCGTCGTTGAAGCTGCCAACAAGAATATCAAGAAGATTGTCCAGAAGATGGTCATCACTTACAAAGACTGGCACGAAATGCTGCCATTTGCTCTTCACTGCATCGCATCAGACGCACTTCAACAGGGCAACTCCTTTTCTTTAGTATACGGCATGGAAGCGGTGCCCCCGTGAGAAATTGAGATTCCGCCAATGAGAGTTCTCATGGAAACTAAGTTATCTCGAGGCCTAATGGTGTCAAAGCAGATACGACCACCGAACTTAATCAAGAAAAGCTACCGATCGCTTCGTGTCATGCATAACTATATCAAAGAAGGATGAAGAAAGCTTTCACAAAAGGTTCGACCGTGAATTCCGAGAAGGCGACTGTGCTTAAAAAGATTCTCTTTTTCAACCGATTCTAGGGCAATGGACTCCTAATTACGAAGGCCCATACATCTTCAAAGAAGCTTTTCCGGGCAAGCATGACTCTCACAACCATGGACGGTGATGAACCCCGATCCCGTGAATGTCATGCACCAAGAAATACTTTGTCTAAAAAGAACAAAAGAACAAATTTAAGTCGAAAACCCGAAAAGGGCGGCTTAGGCAAAAGGAGCGTCCCTGGATTGAAAACTCAAAAGGCGGTCCGTGCAAAAATTAGAGACAATAAATGTAAATTATCCCGTAGATTGAAACCCGAAAGGCGATCTAGGAAAAATAAGGATACAAAATGACAAAGTAATCGCATCGCCCATACATTAATCAAGAATCTTCCATCAACGGATCTTCAATCAAATTCTAAAGCAACAAGCACATTGGAATTCAAAGTTGTTAGGATAATAGCGTTATTTGTTTTCAATGTAGCTTTTTCCCAATACATTATCATTTCCAACTCTTGTAATAGCTCATGGAATCACGCCTATCGATTACCATTTTATCAATAAAATTTGAGCCTCAGGCCCATTTGTTTGCAATTTTGCCTTATTCGCTTTTCCAAAATAACGCTTTTTATTGTGAAAATCACTTTTTGAAACTAAAAAAGGTTTTAAATGAATTTTTACTTCAAAATTTTGAAATAAAAGCGAAATGTTCCTTCGAACTGTGAATACAGAAAAGAATTTCAACAGTTTTCTCCATAAGTGTTTTGATCTCCGGAAAGATAGAACAACTACTTTACAGAAGTTTTCTTCTCTTCAGCAGAGATCATCAAAGGACGGTGTTCTTATCAAAAAAAGGAATTCCCAACAAAGTTTCCAATGAATGCCTTTCCAGAAAAGTTTAAAGCATGCAACTTATGTTCATCAACAGTAACATCTACGCCATTGTTGCAAATTTTGCTGAGTATTTGTTCGAACTGTGACGTAGTCCTTTTCCCAAATATCCCCTTTGTTGTCTTGTCAAGTATCGTCAGCATGCATATGGCATTCATAACATTCATCATTCATACATCATAACATCATTAATGCATTTCTGCATTCCTCAATGTTTGTTTCCATATCACTCGTTTAGATTGCATTTACTCAGGTGTGTGTCATCTCCAAATAGATTATCCTCGTGCGTAAGAATACATTTTTCTCCCCTGCCCCTCACCGAGAACATTCCTCATTGGAAACAATGTCTTGATTGACTGCTTCGCCAGGGCCATTCTTGATAGAACCTTGTCTCTAACCAACAAAACACAGCAATAGCCTCGCATCCGAGCCGCTTTGTTTCTTTTCATCTTAAAACTTGTCATGAGAAAGATTGTTCTTCTCAACAAATTCAAGTCATGACAGTTCAAAAATTTCCACAGTTGTCTTTCTGTCTAAAAGAAAACCTGTATCGTTCAATCAAAAATGCTCGCATCTCCTCAAGAGAGAGATCCTCGGCAAAATTGTATCTGTGAAAATAGAAACTCATTTGAGATCTGTTTCCATTATTAACTGTTATTCACAAGGCTGAATACTCAGTAAAAAAATTTTCAAATATTTACCTTGTTATAGTTATCACTTCGCTGATAATTGGTAATATCTTCAGAACTCGTTTGAGATCTGTTTCCATCATTTGTCTGTTATTCACAAGGCTGAATACTCAGTAAATTTTTTCAAAGATTTACCTTGTTATAGTTATCACTTCGCTGATAGTTGGTAATATCTTCAGAATTCATTACCATGAATTATCACAAGGCTGATAATTGGTAATATCATCTTCACTTACCTTAAACATTGTCACAAGGCTGACAGAAGGTAATCTCTTTGTTTCCCAAAGCGAAACAAATATTCACATGTTTTGTGAATCTTTTTTTTTCCCAGCGAGACATATTGCATGTTTTCCAACAACAAACAGGATCCTCTTTTCTTAGATAGATTGAGTCATCCTCACAAATTTTTCCCCATCGTGTCATTTCTTTGATATCATCTGGGTGAAACTTTTTATAATCATTTTGCATCATCCGCACTTTTGGTATCTTAGGTCCAAAATTTGCGAATTGTGATATTTAAGTCTCTTTACACCTATCAAAACGAAGATATTCATCTTCATATCTCGTAAAGAAACTTAAATAGAGTCTCATACCCCAATTTTGACCTAATATACCACCTTACATCTGCATCATTGCACCATTAACAATTCAGAACAAAATTAATCGGGTGTGGATTTCACAGGTCAAAATTAGGGTTTCAAGAATTTTCATCTGATTCAAGAGGCAATCAATTAGGGTTTGAGTCTTACTCACTTCATTTGATCTATCTTGATCAAATCATTAACCTCTGATCCTCAGATATCAAAATTTTCTCTGATCTATCAAGGATCGACCAATTGTGTTTTCATCGAGCATGAGTAATCTCTGATTTTCTGATCAATGAATGACTTTTTGAGTATATATTGATCTTCATATCTTAAATACAACATGTTAACCTAGTTTCTAGATTCAAAACATCACAGAAGTTCACAGGATTCATCACCAATTTCAAACATCCGATGAAATTTTCTGAAAAGTCAAACTTTGACTTTTGGTCAACTTTTTCAAGACAAAACTTTTTGAATCATCAAAATACTTCAAATGATCCATCATGATCATAAAAAATCAAGAAATTTTGAAAAGTCAACAAAAAGTCAAAATTTTCAACACTTAGAAAAATTTTCAAGTGTTAAAATTTCATACTTTTTCTAAACTTCATGGCATTTTTTCACATAGTTCCACTTTGAATTGGAAAAAACTCAAAACATGAAAGTTGTAGCCCTTGAAACAAGCTTTCCAAAATTTCCAAGAAATCTCAAATCCATGGAGTCTAGCTATACTTTTGATTTTGAAACATAGAGCTCCAAAATCCTTGAATTTCAAGTACAAACTTTCAAAATTATAGGTCATTTTGAGTTTTTCTTTCTTTCTAGAAGCATGCCACCTTGCCAAGTGAGATAGGACTGATAAATATCAGAGGGAGAGTAATTACATTGAGATAGGATCAAGGTAAGATTTAACCATGGTTAAAAGGAAGCTTCCTTTTGCATTTAATGCAAAAATGACTTCCTTGCCCTCTAAGGCAAGTTGTAAATACCAAAGCCAAACTTTCTCACTTATCTTTCAGAACTTGTGACCTATAAATAGAGGTCTTGTTTGCAATTTCAAACCACACCAAAGCCATGCAAAAACATGCTTTCTCTCTTCTTTCTTAAAAATCAAGAAACATAGTGTTATTTGAGAAAACTTGTGAAAAATCTTGAGTAATTTGGTGTCTAACATGTTTTAATATCAATATGGAACTTGTTTGAAACTTAAAATCAATACAAGCAAAGCTGAAAATCAGATTTTATACTCCATGTTCATAAACTTGTCAAAACTGCCATAACTATCGAATTTGGACATTGGCTCGAGCAACT
The DNA here is from genome assembly GCA_021764765.1 of Vicia sativa. Classification (NCBI taxonomy): domain Eukaryota; kingdom Viridiplantae; phylum Streptophyta; class Magnoliopsida; order Fabales; family Fabaceae; genus Vicia; species Vicia sativa. The sequence goes on along the minus strand of CM038796.1, from coordinate 26,464,688 downwards.
TGTGTTTTGATCATCCAAACATCATCAACACACTTCATATAGATGATGCAGATCATTAACTTCCATCTGTAACAGCTCTAACCATGATTTCCAGTTTCACTTTGAGCTATATGCAGGTCGACTTGGTCAGAACATTCCAAGCTATTTCAGAACAAGCAGACCCTTCATACATGATCCTTGAAGGCCGATGGTGCTCTAAGAATCATAAAAACTCAACTGGAAACACTCTAAAGCAGAATTCGATCTCAGCTTGAACAGGTAAGAACACGAACTTCAAACTTTGTGATTTCTTGATTCAAATCAAAAAAACTCTTGGCCATTTTGTTTCTGCACTATCAACGATCAATAACCTTTAATCAATTGATAAAATCATCCACCATACACGATTTCAATTAGATTTTTTAGTTTTAGGGTTCTTCGTGTTCTTGAGAAATTCAAACATGATAGGCTTAAAATAAATGAAATTAAAGAACACCATCATATTCCTGGGCTTGAAACGAGCAAGTTTCATGTTTACATCTTTTGATTTCATCAAGACACGATGATTTGAGGATTGATTGAAGGATTGGAGATGAAGAACAAGCTGCTCGCGTTTTTTTGAAAATTCAAATATCCGTTTATAATATTATAACATTGTTTGATCATAATACACGGATGTATTGCCGCCCCAGTGGTTGCCAGCTCACTCTTAAGACTCTCATGCCATGCCTTGCCTAACAGGTCCCGGGTTCGAGTAGCCTTGAGACCATATTGCCGAACTTTTTAATTTTTCACATCAATTTTTTTACAAATTTGACTTTTTCAAAACCCAATCAAAACTCCTCATTTTGAGGTGATTTTTTGTACACTTGTCAATTAATGTGCCTATTTTAAGATAGTGTCAAAAATTTTTAGAAAAACTTTCATCCGATTATATTTTGATCGAGCCGAAAATGATACTTTTGAGTACTTTTCAAAGCAGCCTTTAAAGGTGATTTTTTTCAAACTTTCGAAGCCCGATTCTTTTCAAAACTTCTTATAAGTATACTTCACATTTCAAAAACACTTTCAAAAACATTCTTCAAAACTTTTCATCAAACTTACATCTTTTTTTCCATGATCGATCCGATTAAACGATAAAACCAAATTCGTTTTCTCTCAAATTTCTTAACCGATAATGGGCCTCATTTACGGTGTAAGTCCCAACATTCTTTATGTACATACATATTTTTCTTGTACATATCAAATTCTTTTCATATACATACAAATTTTTACCTGTACATAATACAGATACTTTTGTAAATACTCAAGTACAGACAAACTTCGATCGTTTTTTTCACTTGCGGTATACATCGAATTCATTGGTATTGAAAGGAGCATTATTCCGGTGAAACTGCTTTTTAAACCAATGGGCGACCATCATGGTGTAAGTCCCAACCCTCCTATGTACATCCACATCTCCTCGTACATAAATACTGTCGGTACATATTTACTTCCTTGTACACAATTCCAACTTGTGAATAATCAAGTTACGCTCGTTTTAAACGTTCGTTTCACAAACACTAGTTTATATTTCTTTCATAAACTCTTGTAAATAAACATCATGCATCTGTTTATATTTCTTTCATAAACCTTTGAATACATATACAACACACACACTTGTTTATATAACGCCTAGTTATAACATAACAACTAGTCTAACCAATAGGTTCCCCACAGTTCAGCCTCCTCTTGGGCTTTGTACAAGATAACTCATTTCATCTGAGTTCAGCCTCCTCTTAGGCTTCATATAAGAAAACTCATTCATCTGAGTTTAGCCTCCGCTTAAGGCTTCATATAAGACAACACTGCTTGAGTCACCTCTGGGCTTCGCTCAAAAGAACTCCTCATTGAGTTTAGCCTTCGGCATCATACAATGAAAGAGACCAAAAATCTCTTAACACCTCCTATTGGGCTTCCAATAAAAAGAATCACCCGCTAGGATAGAACCCGAGTATAATTTCCTTGAAATTGCTCTTAATCCAAAAGGATGGTTTCCTGAAATCCCTTTAAAGCCAAAGCCACCGTACCCTATAGCTTCCTCTTGAGCTTCATACAAGGACCTCGATGACCTCGATGACCCTGATAGCCTCCTCTTGGGCTTACAATACAAGGACCCATGGGCTTCTTAAAAGCATCCCTTAATCCAATCAATTCTCCTCGAGATTTAGACGTTTATCATCTCTATGGAAGAAGTATCTCATCTATCACATCACATACAGTCGAAAACTTTTCAAACTCTTTTCAAACAAAAACAATCTCTTAATCGTAAGTGGTAACGCTTGTACACTCAAGCAAAACACCCAATGCTTTCAATTAAAAGATTCAATCATCTTTCAAACATCTTTCTTAAACATGTAAGTGGTAACGCTTGTACACTCAAGCAAAACACCTATAACTTACAATGAAAGATTCAATCAGTCAAACTTTTCAAAATATATGTGATGAAATAGATTAGATACATTTTTCATTAAGATGACATTTGTCTGTGTCTCCTTACTAACATCCCGTTGCTTCCACTAGCATAAGTGGGAACTACGATTGCTCTGACTTTCTCAACATCCCTTTGAGAATACGTAGGCACAAGGTCTCATCCTGGTGAGCAAATTTTTTCTCCCTCAAACCAAACAAACCATAGATCCCCAGATCCGAGCTACAAATGCTCCGATTCCCATTATGATATGTATGCGTAAGATCCAAAGATCTTTATGAGCACACAATAACAAACACTAGGATCCCATATAATCTATCCTTCTTAAAATCCCAAAGGAGAAACTTTCCCAATCATAGAAATAGCAATTTAAAACACATAAACATATCAAACATATTCATATATAAAGCTATAGAAAACTATATATATTTAGGGTGCTCCATCTATTCCCTTTATATAACAAACCCCCTTACCCGGAATCTCCCCAATGCGTTGCGTCTAGTTAGCGCTAGTTGTTACGCATATCAAAATCAATTGAGGGTATTAGTAGCTTTCCCCTTTTTCATAATCATAATTTCTTGTGTTGAAAATAATATAGCTTGATGCTCGCGGCATCTTTATAAACAAATCAAAAGAGTAAATCGTTTTGATATGCGTAACGACTAGCGCTAACTAGACGCAATTGACTGGAGTAATTCAAGGTGATTCAAAGCAAGCAGACCATTCCTACAGCTTCCACATAGGCCGATGATGCTATAGCAATCACAAAACAAGTTCTGGAAACACTCTAACACCTCCTTCGATCTCAGCTTGAACAGGTATGAACTCAAACTTGAATCCCATGATTCCTTGCATTTAAATGAAAAAGCTCATGGCCATTTGTTTTCTGCACTTAACACGATCATAAACCCTCAAACAAATTGAAAAATCATCAACCATACATCATTTAATTTAGAATTTTCAGTTCTAGGGTTCTTCACGATTTCTGTGGAAATCCAATCGTGTTAGACCAAAAATAAATGCAATTAACATCCACCGTCGTGTTCCTTGTGAAAAATCGAGCAACTTTCATGTTTACTTCATCTAATTTCATTGAGAAACGAAGATTATAGCATGGATGGAAGGATCTGAGAATCAAAGAGGAAGAACATGGCTTCGCGCGTGTTCTTGAGTTTTTAAATTCAAATTTTCCAATATGTTATCTACACGTGTTTTGATTCACAAACATAAAAACACGCTTGTCCCAGCGGTTTCCAGCTTGCTCGTAGTCCTTTGTGACACGTAGCCACCCCAATGGTCATGGGTTCAACTCTCTAAAGGACCATTTTTTTTAAAAGCTTTTCATATTTTTTTCATTTTTCTTACAAACTTCAACATTTTTTTAACCAATCAAAACTCCTCATTTTGAGGTGATTTTTTGTACACTTGTCAATAAATACATCTATTTTATGATAGTGCAAAATTTTAAAAAACTTTCATCTGATTATGTTTTAATCGAGCTGAAAACGACGCTTTTGACACTTTTCAAAACACCTCTAAAGGGTGAATTTTTCAAACTTTCGACTTCCGATTCTTTTCAAAACTTCTCATAAATGAACTTCATATTTCAAAACACTTTAAAAATCATTTCTTCAAAACTTTTTCATCAAGCTTACATCTTTTTACCATGATCGATCCGATTTAAACGATAAACCAATTCGCTTTCTCTCAAATTTCTCAATCGATCACGGGCCCCTCACGTGTAAGTCCCATAACATTCTTTTATGTACATAATATTTCTTTGTACATATCAAACTCTCTTCAGATATAATTTTTATCTGACATAATACAGATACTTTTATACTCAAGTACATGATAAACTTCGATCGCTTGTTTTCACTTCACTTGTATACACAAATCAAAACATTCTTTATGTACATACATATTTTCCTTGTACATATCAAATTCTTTTCATATACATACAAATCTTTGTCTCCATAATACAGATACTTTTCACGATAAACTTCGATCGCTTGTTTTCCGCTTCATCCAGATATATATCGAATACCATTGGTATTGAAAGGAGCATTATTCCTTGTGAAGTCTTTCAAACCAACGGCCACCCTTATGGTGTAAGTCCTAACCTCCTATGTACATCCATCTTTGTCTGTACATAAATACTGTCGGTACATATTTACTTCCTTGTACACATTCAAACTTGTAAATAATCAAGTTACTGCTTTAAACGTTCGTTTGCATAATTTGTTTATATTTCAAATCATAAACTCTTGTGAATAAACATCATGCATTGTTTATATTTCCTCATAAACCCTGTGAATACATATCACACACACACACTTATTTATACAACTGTCAAGTTATAACATAACAACTAGTCTAACCAATAGGTTCCCACAGCTTTAGCCTCCTCGGGCTTTATGCAAGATAACTCTCCACAGAGTTAGCCTCCTCGGCTTTATACAAAGAAACTCATTCATCCGACTTTAGCCTCCGCTAGGCTTCATATAAGACAACACTCCCCGCTGAGTTAGCCTCCTCTCGTGCTTGTCAAAAGAACTCCTCATCGAGTTTAGCCTTGGGCATCATACAATGAAAGAGACAGAAATCTCTTAACATTCTCCTATTGGGCTTCCAATACAAAGAATCACCCGCTAGATAGAACCCAGAGAGTATAATTTCTCGTGAAATTACTTATTTCCAAAAGGATGGTTTCCTGAAATCCCTTTAAAGCCAAAGCCAGCCATACCCTATAGCTTCTCTCGAGCTTCATACAAGGACCTCGATGACCTCGATGACCCTCGGAATGCCTCCTCTTGGGCTAACAATACAAGGACCCATGGGCTTCTTAAAAGCATCCCTTCTAATCCAATCAATTTCTCCTCGAGATTTAGACATTTATCATCTCTATGGAAGAAGTCTCTCATCTATCACATCACATACAGTCAAAAAACTGTTCAAACTCTTCTCAAACAAAAACATCTCTTAATTGTAAGTGGTAACACTTGTACACTCAAGCAAAACACCCAATGCTTACAGTTAAAAGATTCAATCTTTTTCAAACATCTTTCTTAAACATGTAAGTGGTAACGCTTGTACACTTAAGCAAAATAACTGTAACTTACGATGAAAGATTTTTATCAGACAAACTTTTCAAAAATGTATGTGATGAAATAGATTAGATACATTTTTCATTAAGATGACATTTGTCTGTGTCTCCTTACTAACATCCCGTTGCTTCCACTAGCATAAGTGGGAACTACGATTGCTCTGTCTTTCTCAACATCCCTTTGAGAATACGTAGGCACAAGGTCTCATCCTTGGCGAGCAAATTTTTTTCTCCCTCAAACCAAACAAACCATAGATCCCTGTAGATCCGAGCTACAAATGCTCTGATTCCCATTAAGGGATATGTATGCAGAAGATCCAAAGATCTTTGCGAGCACAATAATAATAAACACTAGGATCCCATATAATCTATCCTTCTTAAAATCCCAAAGGAGAAACTTTCCCAATCATAGAAATAGAAATTTAAAACACACAAACATATCAAACATATTCATATATAAAGCTATAGATAACTATATATATTTAGGGTGCTCCATCTATTCCCTTTATATAACAAACCCCCTTACCCGGAATCTCCCCAATGCGTTGCGTCTAGTTAGCGCTAGTCGTTACGCATATCAAAATCAATTGAGGGTATTAGCAGCTTTCCCCTTTTTCATAATCATAATTTCTTGTGTTGAAAATAATAAAGCTTGATGCTCGCGGCATCTTTATAAACAAATCAAAAGAGTAAATCGTTTCGAGCCAGAGAATCTGAATTCATATTCGAATCCTCTAGCGCGTCACCTTTTAACGCGAACACTGTCCTTTAGACGAAGCAGGATTGATTTCTCCTATTAAGTCTAATGCCCATCCTCTAAAGGGCTAGGGTTTAATGATCGAATGCAACTCACTTGCAGGAGCATGTTGAATTCCTGCATGTTTCTGGCATTCTTCACACCCTTTAGAAAAATCTATACAATCTTTGAGCATGCTAGGCCAATACATGCCATATCGAAATAACAACCATTTCATTTTATGGCCTGCTTGATGTGCCCCACATGTCCCATTGTGGACTTCTGACAATGCTAAATATGCCTCACTTTCTCCCAGGCATTTCAGTAATACGCCTTCTTGGGTCTTTTTGAACAATTCATTTCCCATAAGGACATATGATAATGCTCTATATTTTATTTTCCTATCAACATTAAATGTTGGATTTTTTAAATAACTCACTAGTGGACTTCGCCAATCTGCATCTGATAAGGTGTCTATGGCTAATACTTCGAATTTATCTTTATCACCACAACCTAATTTAATATTTTCTAAATCTGAAGGTGTGAGTCTAGTAGCCATGACCCTACCTCTTATTTCGACCAAATCCTCAAAGTTTTTGGCAGAAACTTTATACCCTGAAGCCAACTGTGCTAGGTCATTTGCTTGTTGATTTTCTATTCTTGGTATGTGTTGAATATCTATGTATTCGAATTTTTTGAGTAGCCTGTTAACTATGAAAAAGTATGTCATCAGATTCTCCTTTATGCATTTGTATTCCTTTGTTATTTGCTTGACCACTAACTCTGAGTCACCTTTAATTTTGACTCTAATTGCCCCCAATTCCAACAAAGCTTCAAGTCCAACAATCAGCGCTTCGTACTCAGCTTCGTTGTTCGAGCAACGAGGACCATCTAACTTATACTTGAATTTTGTTGGAATTCCTTCAGGGAGAAATTATGAGCACTCCAACACCACTACCCTCCTTATGGGTCGAACCATCAAAGTATAATTTCCAGGGTTGCGTTTCAACGTAACCTATGACAGGCTTTTCGACCAGTGAATGATCCACAATGAAATCAGAAATTACTTGACCTTTCACAGCTCTTAAAGGCCTGAAAGTCAAATATTCTGTTAAGGCCAGAGCCCATTTACCAACTCTGATATGCATTATTGGTTTTGAAAGCATGTGTTTGATAACATCGAAATGAGATGAAACATAAACATCAACAGGCTTTATATAATACTTAAGTTTCGTACAAGAAAAGTATAAACAAAGACATAGCTTTTCTATATTGCTATATCTAGTTTATGCATCATTCAATACCCTACTTAAATAGTATATGGCTCTTTCGATGCCATTGCTATCTTCTTGTGCTAACATACTACCTATACTAACTTCAGAGGCTGATATGTACAATCTCATGGGCTTTCCCCATGAAGGTAGAGACAAGATAGAAGCGAGAGAGATATCTTTTTATCTTGTCAAATGCCTCCTGGTGTGCTTCGTTCCACTCGAAGGCTTGGCCTTGCTTTAAATGAAGTAGGGGAGAGAAAGCCTGGGTTCTTCCACTTAGATTCGAAATGAATCTTCTTAGAAAGTTAATCTTCCCTAGCAAAGATTGTAGCTCCCTTTTTGATGTAGGTGCTTTTGTCTCCATAATGGCTTTGGTCTTATTCTGGTTGATTTCGATTCCCTTTTTATGAACCACAAAGCCAAGGAAATCTCCAGCTTGCACAAAAAATGCACATTTAAGGGGGTTCATTTTTAAGCCATGTTTTCTCATTCTTTCGAATGATTGGCTCAAATGATGCAAATGGGTTTCTGCAGATATAGATTTGATGACTATATCATCAATATAAACCTGCATAAATGTCTCAATAAAATCATGGAAAATTGAATTCATTGCTCTTGTAAGTTGCCCCAAGATTTTTAAACCAAAAGGCATCACTACCCATCTGTAGGTGCCTAAGGCTCAAGCAACGAAATGTCGTCTTAGCAACATCTTCTTCAGCAATAAAAATCTGGTTATACCCAGAGTATCCATCTAGCATACTTAGGTATTCGAATCCTGCAGCAGAGTCTATTCACATTTCTGCCACAAGCATGAAATATTCATCTTTAGGGGTTGCAGTATTTAAATCCCTAAAATCTATGCAAATTCTCAGAGATCCATTTTTCTTAATAACAGGTACTATATTTGCTAACCATTCGACATACCTTGTGGTTCTGATGAATTTGCAGCGCAGTAACCTTTCGACCTCAGCTTTGATCTTTGTGAGAACTGCTCGCACGAATCTTCTGGGAGTTTGTTTGATGGGCTTCTTGCCATCCTTAATTGAAGTCTGGCTCCACTAACTCTCTTTAAACCAGGCATTTCATAATCCCACGCGAAGCAATCTTTGTTTCTCTTGAGGACTTCGATCACTTCCTGCTTGAGACCTGGGTCGAGTTTTGCGCTTATGTAAGTTATTCTTTTTGTATTGTCATCCCCCAAATTTACCTCTTCGAGCGGATCCTGTGCTAACATTTTAGCACCTAAGTTTGTAGGGTCCTTCTCGAAGCCCAGGGGTTCCGTGTCATAGATGGCATCGAGCCTTTGATCTATTTCATGTTCTTCATAGGGTGAGTCTTTCGAACCATCCCCATCTATTTCGTTCACTTCAGCCTCTAAGGCCGCTTTCCATTTGTTCTCAGCCATATAGGCCGAAATCCTTTCGAAGAAGGAGGACTTAATCATGGGCCAAGTTGTTGAACTTCCATCCTATTGGCCGTCTTTGCGAAGTGCCTTCGACTTCCTCGTCTCCTTTAATTATCTTCCTATCCCAGTACATGCCATCATTTCGAAGGGTCATATAATAGTGTGCATTCCTCGGTTTCGCTTATTTCATCACTGGGGTACAAGGGCTATTCGCTAGATACTTATCATAATTCCTTTTATTGACTAAGTTAACTGCTGTCATAAAGTAACTCGTCCGCTTATTCTCCACAATACCATCTTCTCTCCATAGAACCAACCTCGATGCATTGATTGAAGGAACCGCCCCACACCATGGATCCACTCTCCCAAAAAGAAGTTATAGTTGGTTTTGGTTCATCACCATGAACATGGTGGGCTCCGCAATGATCCGACCTTAAATCCACTTGAACTACCCCAACGCTCCACCTACTTTCCCTTCATAGTTGATAGACCATGTTGTGTGGTTTGACATCACTTTCTTGTATTCCTAACTTTTAGCATGAAGTGAGGCATTAAATTAATCGCAGCACCTATCCACTAAGACCTTGTTCACGCACGGGCTCCACCTTTGCTCGAATGAACAATGGCTTCAAATGATTCTTCATGGCGGCTCGGTGTTCAAGAACGCATTCCCGCTTCTTCGCGTCTGTTATCCATTACGAGTAGCAAACTGTCTGCGTTCATCAAATCTATGGTATCATCCTCCTCATACTTTCGATTTCTTCTCGTCCAAACTCGAAGGTAGCACGTAAACCACATTGCAATTAATGTTGAGGAAGACTCCCTCCGATTCAAGTTGTCTGTCAAGATATCCGCCTTTCTTCCTCGACTTGGTGTGTACCCTTTGGTTCATTTTGTTGTGTTTCGTAGAAGAGTCTCCTACTAACCGGAGGTTTGTCTTCAGTTGATTATTTGGTTTTGTTTGTTGGTGCTTGATTCTCCTTTGTTTTAATCAAGTTGCTCCTTTATCTACCATGCCCTTTAGCCTTCAATTCTCGTTGCCTTCGCCATTGTTATCGGACATGGGGTTCTTGCCTTGTAGTTTTCCAGTCAATTCTTCTCTTGCGTTGAATTGTCTTCTATATATCATGGCGTGACGTGCATTTGCTCATTGCCTCCATTTGTCCTTCCGCTTATTAACTCTGACTTGCAGCCATTTGTCTGTTGGCACTTTAGCAGGGATTTTGAACGTCACCCTTCGAGCACCTTTAGGGTAGGGTCTGTCAGGCTTTCGTTGAGTATGGTTACCCTCGAAATGTTGACTCATCTGACCAACTTCCTTATGATTCCAGCATGGGGCGAAGGGAATAGTTTCGAACGCTCCAGCCATGTTCTGATCATACGTTGCAGAACACCTTGGGCATATTAGGCACTTGGTTGCCCCTTTGTGATAACGCACTAAAAATCCCAATAAACTCTCTCCCGCTCTAGGGTAGCACCTGAATAACTGGTTATCCTGGCGCTAATTGTTGCCGCCGAGCCTTTGTTTTCCTCAAGTCTCGCAGCAATTCTCCGTTGCGATGATGCGCATCTAGGCGAGTATCATTTCAAAGATTTCCTTGTGGCACAAGATGAGATAATCCTGAGGTCGTATCTGCAAAGATAGCCATCCTCCATTTTGTATTTTTCCTTTTCTAGGTATCTTTCCATCTCTTCCATCTCAGATCGAGGTCTCTCCATATCCACCATGTTGACATCAACGTCTTCCCCTTTTTCGTCATCATCTCCCCATCCTGATGGTTTGACATCTTCGATTCGGATCTTTGAACTTTCTGGGGCAGAGTATTTCACCAGGTAGTCGAATTTTCCACTGGGTTCCCCTAAAGTGTCCTGCATTTTTCGAGGAATGTTAACATCTCCATCCTTCCCTTTTATGTCATCATCTCCCCATTCTGTGGGTTTGACGTCTTCGATTCGGATTTTCGAACTCTCTGGGGCAGAATATTTCACCAGATAGTCGAACTTCCCACTGGGTTCTCCCAAGGTATCCCAAATTTCTTTCTGAGGGGAGGCTGGCTTTGTGATCTGGATTCTCTCAATTTTTAGCCTTAGGCCTTCAGTAGCCTGTGTCAACCCTTGCTTTTGGTTCTCCTGGCCTTCAGTAGCCTGGATCTCTTTCGAAACAGCCAAAGGTGCTGCTTCGATCGAAGCCTCTAGTTGTTTGTGGACGTCCTCAGTGACCCCGTTGTTGACTTCAACTCCCACACGCTTTGTTCTCGTGATTTTCTTCTAATGGAGTGGCCTCTTGATCTGCTTCCACCATATGTATTTCTCCAATGCACGAAGGCTCGGAGTAGTTGGTGTCTACCACATCCAGAGGGTCTTCATCTACTTTCATTTTTGGTTTGTCAGCAAATTTCAATATGCCATCCTTAATTGCATTTTGAATCAGATCCCTGAAAAGAAAACACTGTGAGGTTTTGTGGCCTAGGAAACTATGATACTTACAAAATCCTCTTTCTTTCTTTTGATCTAAAGGAGGTATTTTGACATTCATGGCATAATCTTGGCCATCTTTGACAAGTAAATCGAAGATCTCGACACATTTTGTTACATCGAAGGTATACACCTTCTTTGGGAATTTATCACTTTTCTCATTTTCCACAATTTCTTTCCCTTTTGTGGGAATTAATAGTTTACAAGAGTAAGGTGGAGCCTGTTTTAATTCAGCGAGATCAATTTCGACCTCTTCAATTCGTGATAGTCTTCTAATTTCCCGCCCGACATAGGAAATTCTTTCTTTCTTATTACTTTTAAAAGCCCTGGCCTTTTCGGCCTTTAGTATTTCGACTTGTCGAACCCTATCTACTAACTGAGCCATGTCCCTCAAGTATTGTGTATCTAATTTCTTTCGAATAGAATAGTCCAGGCCACCAGCGGCCATTTTGACTAACTCATGCTCAGGGACTACTGTGAAGCATCTAGATTTCAAGAGTCTGAACCTATTCAGGTAATCATCTATGGGTTCAGTAAACTTCCTCTTAACACTGGCTAGTTCCTTCAGGCTTATCTTGGATTGTCCCATATAGAATTGTTCATGGAACAATCTCTCCAAGAGGGTCCAAGTATCTATGGATCCAGGAGGCAAAGTGGTGAACCATGTGAAAGCATTTTTAGTGAGGGAACTTGGGAAATATTTAATCATAAGGTTCTCATTATTTGCTATGTCTCCCGCTTCAGTCAGATACCTGGCTATGTGTTCGACTGTTGATTTATTGGTATCTCCAACAAACTTTGTAAACTTAGGGATCTTATATCCCCTTGGTAAATCAGTATGCATTACATAATCTGCTATAGGAGAGGCATAATTTGGCCTTCTAATCCCTGTATTAAGACCGTTTTGGACCATAATCCTCTCTATCATGGTGGTTAAATTATTTTCTGCCAAGATATTGTCGTTTCGAATTCTATGAACAAATGCATCAGCATCTTGGTTTTGACCCACCATGACAACTCCTCTAGGTTGTTCTTCTCGAAACGCTGGGACCTCTAGCCTTCAACCTTGCCCTCGGTTCCATAACTCCCTTGTGGTTCTTCTCAAATCATCGGGCATCTAATCTTTCACCTAGCCACTAGTTCTATAAATCCCTCTCGTGGTTCTTTCTCGAATCACTGGGCGCCTAACCTTGTGCCCTTGCTCCCCAAATTAATCCCCTCTAATCGGGTCTATATGGTGGGTCATGCAATTTGCTCTATGATAGGTACGCTCGTCAACCAATGCTCGGTTCTCGCTCTACGCCTTTCGGCGGAGCGTAAGAAATCGCTATTCGACTCATATTATCTCACTTCTATTTGTCACAATCACATTCTGAACTATCAGCGAAGATTTCTTGCATAGTTTGCGCTAATACTCCTATCATATTATGGTTACTATCATCCATTAACTGCCTAAAAGCCATCTGGTTTTCTGTGGTTAGGATAGGCAATGCATTATAACCTACTGACCCTTGGTTATTTGCCATAAATTGGTTAGCCCGAGATCCAGACCCTAATTGTGGTGACGTATTCGATGTTGAAGTTTGCAAACCTGCCATAAAAGATGTTGGCATCCCATAAGGGGGATTCCTGGGTCTATTACCATCGAAACTGGGTGGTCTAATTGGTGGTGGGGTGGCAAAATGGGTTGGTGTCCCTGATGGTGGGACAAATCCCCCAGCGTAACCAGTGGTTCCTGTATTGCCTAGGATCGAATTGTTTGTTGACATGCCACTTGTTCCGTTCGTGGCCACATTACTAGTAGAAGATGCAACAAACTGTGCGTTCGAAGGGATCGCGCTAGACGTATCTGTCGAAACGGACGCGTTAGTGCCTGTTCCATGTGGGGCATTTTGTTCCCCTTGTTGATTATTTGGATTAGACATCCTATTATTACGTTTTCTTCTGGGTAAGGGTTGGTTGCTATTAGTTATTCTACCACTCCTAAGGTTCATATACCAACGAACTTTGACACTCAGAAAGAACTTTTATAATGATTATGTCTTAACAATCTTAAGTTGTTTTAATTTTAATTTTGTAACGACCAATGACGGTCCCACTGGGCGTGCCAATTTGTTTACAGTGATTTCTGGTAAAACAACCGCTAGTCCTCCAAACTATCGAATAAACTTAATGACTGTTATTCAATTTCTCTGGTAACTTGCAGGATCGACTAGATTGATCCTATGGGGTATTGGTCGTTTGGATAAATTTAATAACAAAACTAATATTCATTGTTAAGACTTGTATTTAGAGTGTTTTATATATGTCCAATGTATTCCGATTATAATATTAAAGAACTTAATGACATAATCAAGTAAAGAAATACAAAACTGACTTGAATGAGTAAAACTTCAATTTGCAAAGAAATGTGTAAATGCAGAAACACGTAAATGACTTTGAATGTAAAGACTTTAATGTAAAGGCATGAATATAAAAGCATGAAATGTAAAAGACATGAATGTAAAAGAGTTTCTTAAAACGTAAAGGATTCGAAATAGAAGAAAAGTGTTTAAATGCAGGAAATAGTTAAATGACTTTGAATGTAAAGATATTTAAAAGACATTGATGCGAAAATGAAGATAAACTGGAAAGATAAGATGTTTGACTGAATTATAAAGGTTTGGTGCTATCATACGTACATTGTTCGAGCATTCGTTTCCCTAGCCATATGGTATTTTGAATGTTTACTGAATTTTGTACAATAGATATGACACACGAAATCCTAACACTAAGACTTCTATTTATACTACTTCGACCATAACGGTCTGACTTATGAGACTGAACGTGAACATGCAGCATTGCTCTTGGCCTTCGCGCCTTCAAACAACAAGATATATATTGAATTCCAATCATCCCGCTCGCGTCTGAATTTCAAATGCTTTAACATTCTTCACTTCGAACTCATCACACAGACACAGTCTAGTTAGCACTTCGAGGCTTCCTTTAAATATATCTTTATAACTGCCATTCGAAGCTTCGAACTTTGACATGTCCATTCGAAGAGCCATTTCTCCCATTCCGAACTGTGACATTTGCTTTATTCTCACGAATATTAATCCTGTTTCATTTCGAGCTCAATGACTCCATTTCGAATCATATATATCAAAATCTTCAGCCAACAGGTTGTCACAGTACAATGTCATGACATCCTGTGTGACATTATACTCAACAAGATCCTTCATCCGCACTATTCGAGAACAATCGCATTAGTCGCTATGTATTCAAATTTCGAAGAGATAAAGACACACAGTTTTGCTTCTTGATGAACCAAGAAACAAGATTGTTTCCCAAAAAGAAGCATCCTCCAAAAGTGCTTTTTCTATCATCAGCACTACCAGCCCAATCAGCATCATAATAGCAAGACAGAATTGTTTCACATCCATGAGAATACAGCATACCATAATTGTAAGTTCCACTCACATACTTCAGAATTCTTCTCACCTGATTAATGTGACTTACTTTAGGTTCAACCTGATATCTTGCACATACTCCAACAGCAAAGGCAATGTCAGGTCTGCTGGCTGTTAAGTACAACAAACTTCCTACCATGCTTCTATACAAGCTTTGATCAACATTTGTCCCACTTGTGTCTTTCGACAACTTTAGATGTGTAGGAGCAGGAGTCCTTTTATGACTGGCATTTTCCATCCCAAATTTCTTGACAATATTCTTTGCATACTTGCTTTGAGAAAGGAAGGTTGAGTCTTCCATCTGTGTGACTTGTAATCCAAGAAAGTAAGTCAATTCTCCCATGAGGCTCATTTCAAACTCAGCTTGCATTTGGTTGGCAAAATGTCTCACCATTTTATCTGACATTCCTCCAAACACTATGTCATCTACATAAATTTGAGCTACCATTATCTTTCCTCCTTCATCCTTGACAAAGAGAGTTTTATCCAAACCTCCTTTCCTGTAACCTTTATCAGTAAGGAACTTTGTCAACTTTCATACCAAGCCCTAGAGCTTGTTTCACTATATAAAGCTTTCTCAATTTGTAAACATGATCGAAAGTTAGGATCCACAAACTTTAGGTTGTTCTACATATACCTCCTCATTTAAGTAGCCATTTAGGAAGGCACTTTTCACATCCATCCGATACAACTTGAATTTCAGAATGCAAGCAACTCCAAGTAGTAATCTGATTGATTCTAGCCTGGCCACAGGAGCAAAAGTCTCATTAAAATCAATCCCTTCAACTTGAGTGTATCCTTGAGCAATAAGTCTTGCCTTATTTCCGTGATAACCTTCCGCATCAGACTTGTTCTTGTAGATCCACTTTGTGCCAATGATGTTTGTTCCTTCTCGTCTAGGAACTAACTCCCACACTTCATGTTGTTTGAACTGGTTCAATTCATCTTGCATTGCTCCAATCCAAGATTCACCAGAGCCTCTTTAACATTCTTTGGCTCAATCTTAGACACAAAACAAGAGTTTGAGATGATTTCTAGATCTTGTAATGACTCCACAGCTTAGGATCTCCAATGATGAGTTCCTTTGGATGATCTTTCCAATTCCATGGAAGGATCTTTGTTAGCTTCCTCTGGTTCGACTTTGGTGAAGTAGGACAGGCACATCATCCTTATCAGACACTTGTGATGTCTCAAACAATGTCTCAACATCATACGGGACATTGTTTTCCTCATGGTGATCATCAACTATGACATTAATAGACTCCATCATAACTTTGGTCCCGGAGTTGAATACCCTATATGCTCATTGCTTGTAGAGTATCCTAGAAAATTCCTTCATCACTTTTAGAATCCATCTTTCTCCTTTGTTCACGGTCCGCCGAATATAGCATTTGCTACCAAATACATGGAAATACTTCAAGAGGTTTTCTTCCTTTCCATAGTTCATAAAGAGTGGAGGATGTTCCTTCTCAAGGTGACCTGCAGAACATAGCAGTGTCATTCATAACTTCAGCCCAAAATGAATAGAAAGTTTCTTAGCATGAATCATTGCTCCGCATTCCTGTATAGTCCTGCTCCTTTCCACAACCATTTTGTTAAGGAGTTATAGGTGAGGAGAACTCATGATTGATTCCTTCCGAGGAACAATTCATCAAACTTGCTATTCTCAAATTCTTTCCATGATCACTTCTAATTTTGACAATGCATCCTTCTTTTTCTTTGAAGTCTCTTGCATAATTCTTTAAAGACATCAAACACATCGATTTTTCCCCGATGAAGTTTATCCAGTGAATCGAAAGTCATCCACAACAACATAAGCATATCTTTTTCCACCAAGGCTTTAACCCGTGATATGGCCCATCGATCATGTGCAGCAGCCCAACAGCCCAAAGACCTTGAGGTGGTCAGATGTCTTGACATTGGATGTGACATTCGGTTTACTTTCCAACCGACATTCACCATGACTCTCCCTTCATCAATATGAAGTCTTGAATCCCTCCGACAGGCCATGGATATGATCTTTTCATCCCTCTAAGATGCAAATGACCAAGTTTTTGGTGCCACGTTTCACCTCCTTTTGATCTTTTCCCCAGTGCACACAGTAAGAATAGTTAGTGTCCTCAGCTCCCATAGATATTTGTCCTTTGATCCGACCTCCTCATAACCACTTCTTGTTTTTCATTGATTACAAGGCATTCAGACCGTGAAGTTGACCTTGAATCCTATATCACATAGTTGACTTATGCTTATGAGATTGGCAACAAACCTTTACCAAAGAACACTCCATTTAGGTTTGGATCTCCGTACACCCAAGTTTCCAACACCTTTGATTTCTCCTTTAGCTCCATCTCCAAAAGTAACAAAACTAGTTGTATGAGATTTGACATCATTCGGGTTCTGATTCCACCATATGCTTAGAGCATCCATCGTTAAAGTACCGCCTTCCTTGGTAAACCTAAGGGAGGTGTGAGCTATCAAGGTCATACTTCTTCTTCCACTGCTGAGTATATGGTACTGTTGGTCTTAGGTTTGACATAAGGGATCCGATTAGATATCCATACAGAGTAAAAATTGCTTTATGTGCCCAAACCTTCCACAATAATGACATCTCCATCTTTGAAACTTTTTCTTCATGTTTCTCCGATCTTGATGTTGAGCCATATGTTGTGACATCTTCTTTGACATAGGTTTATCAGGTCTGTTCTTCTTCTTGTTATCAGGAAATTTCTTTGCAGTCACGTATCCTGAACCATACACATTTCCTTCCCTATGTTGTGACATCTGATTTGACATTAGTTTGCCAGGCCTGTTCTTCTTCTTCACCGTGAGGTTTCTTTGCAACCACATCCTGCACCATGCATATTTCCGTGATCTTGTCCAATCAAGGATCTCTCCCAACTTATCGGGCCCAGTTGTCGCAAGATCTTGACTGACTTAGTCATCTGATCTAGTTTGGAATTCAACACTATAACTTCACTATTGAGATGACTTATAAAGCGTGGTTCGCATTCTTTAGCCCAACTTTACATTCTCGCCCAACTTCATAATTAGTTTTTCTCTTTCATTTTGTCGACATATTCAAAGACTTCCGACATGCTTCTTGTAAGTGTCAAAAGTTCTTCAAATGTCACTTCCTCATCAATCGAATCATTATCGAGTTACAAACCCGTGAGAGCAGAACTAGTTTGAAGCTTCCTCTTCGAGTCACTTCCGAGTCACCATCGCACCAAGTGACGCCCATTCTTTCTTCCTGCTTCTTTAGAAAGGTAGAACATTCACCGAATGTGCCCATATCCTTCACACCCATGGCACTAGATTCCTCTCGCTTTGACTTCCCTCTCTGACTTGATCTTCCGTTGGAGTCATAGGTTCGCTAATGTCGATGGGATTTTCTTGACATTGGACATTGACTTTGGGTCAATTCTCTTGATGAGTTTGTTGAACTGCCTTCCAAGCATAACTATTGCTTCTGAGATCTTCTCTTCATCATCTTCCTTGCTTTCATCTTCGTGATTGGATAAGGGGCTATGCTCTTGTTTCTCTTGTCAACATTGTCACTGATTCCCATGTCAAATGTCTGAAGTGATCCAATAAGTTCATCCACCTTCAAGTTGCAGATATCTTGAGCTTCCTCTATAGCAGTCACCTTCATTGCAAACCTCTTAGGCAAGGATCTGAGAATCTTCGTTACTAGCTTTTCTTCTGACATCTTCTCTCCCAATGCTCCTGAGGTGTTGGCAATCTCCAAGATGTTCATGTGAAACTCATGAATGGTCTCATCTTCAGATTCTCAAATTTGGTAGTGAGCATCTGATGTCTTGACATTTTCACCTTGGATGTACCCTCATGAGTAGTTTTGAGAGTGTCCCAAACATCCTTGGCCAGTTTACACTTATGTATTAGTCTGAAGATATTTCTGTCAATTCCATTGAATAAGGCATTCAATGTCTTAGAGTTGCCCAGTGCTAGCTCTTCTTCTTCTTTGCTCCATGTTGTAGGTTTTTTCCGTGAACAAAGTATTTTGATTATCGATTCTGTGGATTGGTGCATATATAGTCTTTCAATAGAAAAGTATGTTTTAAGATGATGTAACCAAAGGGTTTGTTATCTACTCTACTAGAACCATGAGTTTCCAAACAACAACTAAATTAATTTTTCAAAAGAGTTATGATTGGATTAGAGAGAGTTTGAGATTGTTTTCAAGTAAGAAGGCATGTCAAGATTAGTTTCATTGATCTAGTTTCATACATATTCATTTTAATCAAGTGATGAACATAATAGATGATTTCTACAAATACATATCCTCTCAATCTTGTAGATTTCCCACCAAGATTGTGAATGTTATCATGTTAATCCTTGCATGATTCCTCACTACAACTATTAGCATGATAATCATTAAGTTCAATATTTTGTAAACTCTAACACACAAATCTATTCCTAGCATTTGTTTGTGAGAGGATGAATATCCTAGGTCACTTTGAAATATTCTTTTCCAAGCAAAACTCGAAGCATAAGAATGAAGAACAAAGATATTCAACTATATTAATCATCAACCATGTTCATACACAAATGGATCAAAATAAATACATATTATATAGATCAACTACCTCTAATCTTGACACAAGAGGAGCTTAGCTACTCATTTCCATGGTTGCCTTGCTCTCAAGATTGTTGGTAGAGATGATGAACATGAGAAAAATCAAGAGAAAAGCTATGGTTTTTGTCCTAAACTTGCCCTAGATTTAAGATGAAAGATAATGATGGTCTATGTTCTTGCTTCCTTTACAAGCCAAAAAGGTCTGGTGATGGTTGGTGGCTCAAAGGTGAAAGCATGGGTGTCCTTTTTCCGACTCCGCGCAGCACTGCTACCGAGCGGTTAAACATGCCGGTCATGCCGGGCACAACAGCCGACTGCATGCTCTTCCAAAATTATCTTCAAAAGAATCATCCCTAAAGCTCTTCAAGTACCCTTGAATCCAAGCTTGGGAGAATTAGTTAATAAATTCCTACAATTAAGAGTAACTAAAGTCAAATAATATATATATTAAACAAAACTAGATAAAAACCTAATTAAAGCAAAATACTAGAATAAATATACAAATTAAATACAAAGACATTGTTAAGGACCACAAAATAATGTACAAAATAACTACAAATTGGTCCTTAACACCCATTCTTCCTCAAAGTTCTGCACTAGTAGTCCAATCTTCTCAAGCTCGTAGATGTTTCCATCCTGTTGCCAAAGAATGCTTTAATGTCCATGGACTTCAAAACAACCACGAGGCTCTAGTAATCATGAAGTTAGATCCATCCAGGATAAGTGGTCTACTCCAAATCCTCCTTCCTGTCCATAAACCATCCTAGATCTCACCTTAAATAACGGTGCGTGGTGCCCGCCCTGATGCCAATGAAATTCTCGGCAGTATACTTGATTTCATTAGAATGTTATGACATGAAGATTCACACTGCTAACAATTCACACAGCTTAATTTAAAATGTATGTAAAGAAACAATCAATTGTTTACCTACCAAGCAAAATCTAACTACATCTAGCTACCAAGCCGTGAGGAAATTCACTATTAGTGAATTAATTTAGGAATAAACCAACCATTATCTCCTTCACTTAAGACCTCACCTAATGCAACTTCAATCTAAGTCCTACTTAGACCTGAGTTCCTACTCACTCCTCAATCACAACAAAGGATATCAACCTATTGATTAATTGAATTGTGAAGACACTCTTCAATAAACATACTTGATTTTGCTTCAAAGCTTTAATCAAGAGATACAACACAGTGCTTCAAAGCTTTGAGTGATAAACAACCCTTACAATCAAATCCTAGTCTAAGGCACTTATCAAATGATAATTGCTTGGCTCACAAGAGTAACTAGAATACACAAATACACAACCTGTTAGATCTTCACATACCCAAGAAGGCCGCCACAGTAAGGGTTCTTTTCCTATTATAAGAAGCCCCGTATCTTCGCTTCCATAATTATAGCTAGGGTTCACTTAATTTAACCTAAAGACTTGGTCTTTTTAACAAACCAATTTAAGGTTAACTAAGATTAACCACAGAGCCACGTGAGCATGTGATCCAATTACATAAATCATATTAAAACAACAACAAAATCCCGAAAAGTCTCAGAAAAGTGAATCATATAAAGAATGTCACACAAAATTTCATAACATTGGTTATGACATCAGTCATTCTTCTGCAGAATTCCAACACTCAGTTAACTTCAAGTTTGAGTTGTACTTGAATCATTCTTCTCGTAATTTATCTTCAACTCTAAATGTCATGACATCAGCCAAGACATTGTCATATCCTAGTTTTACCAAAAATTAATGCCAACATAAAAACTATTACATGCCTCATCTTCTTCAACACTCTTAATGATTCCATTTTCACTCATTTTCTTACCAATGTTGCCCCGGCTTCTGTTGTTATTTACTTTTTTCATAAAAACGTTATTCTTTTGTTCTTGAGTAGTGTTAAGTTAGGATTTTTAAATGGAAGATTTTATGGTTTCTTTTGGATTTCAAATTTATTAGGTTGTATATCTTCCATTATGATGAATAAGAAATAACATTTTTGTTCAGACCTGAAGAGGAAGGTGTGGTTGGTTTGTTGTTGTTGTTATAAGTTCTGTAAATCATCTCTGTGAATATCTAATTGCCCCCCCTTTTTCAGAACAAAACCAAAGAATTTGAACCCTCATTTGATTACAATCACGCTCAAACCAATGTTATATGTCCCGATGATGTTTAGCTTTTCATATGTATCTCTATTCAATGAAATAAAATCTAATTATTCAAATTGAAACCCTAATTTTAGATTTTTTTACCCTAATATTGTTGATGAACCTACATGATGATGATGGTGTGATGTTGTTCATTAAAAGAGAAGAAAACAATTTTACGTAGTGAGAAAGCCAAAATAAATTGGTGATTTGTGTTTGTACGACGTGGTGTTGTAAGATAAATCCAAAGATAAACTCTCTGCTTGATATGTATTATCTTTTTCAAAACCCTCATATGTATATCGCTTTTTCTTCTAAATATGTTCTTCTATAACTTATCTTTCACCTTGTTCTTTGAGGACAATACAAACTATGTTGCAAATCTATGTTGCATATCAAGTGCCTAGCTTGAAAAAGTACCAGCCCAATGCCAAATGCAATTAGTAAAAGTAAATGCAATGTGAAGAATTTTCTCTTGAAGAAGACTTTGAAGAGCCTCCATACCGCCTCAGAACCCAATTTCTGCTCCACCTGCTATTGATAATTGATATTTCTTTATTCTATGAGTATGAGCATTACTCTAATAGTTCATTTGTTATTTTTCTTTTGAAAATATGTTAATAATTTTAGTCTATTTTGTTTGATCTATTTTATTTTTTTGATAAGTCGTCTTTTTCTTTTTTTCATCTGATTTCTGTTATAAATTCGTTGTTTAGTTCAAGTTTTGATTTTTATGGTTACTATGAGGTTCAATAATGATGATTTTGGTCAAAAGTCCTAAGAACTCAAGATACCAGTAATATCAAGGTTCAACACTTCTGATTTTGATTTCAATAATGATTCTGTTTTCTATTTTATTGTTTTGAGAAAGTGTAATTATGAACTTATTCGTGACATTCGAGTCGATTCTAATGTTTTCAATTTTGAGTTTTTATGGTATTGTTATTGGTAATGATTGGATTATGACCATGTATTGAGAATCATTTTCATGAGAGGTAAATCAGTTTATAAGATTAAAGCCATGGAAGAGAGGTGGCTTTTGAAGAAATATTGAAAGGTTGTGTTTTGTGGCTCTAAACTTGTGTAGTTATTGAATTTCTCTTAAATAATTAGTGTTACAAAATATTTCACATGCTTATTGATGGTAAGGTTCTACTACTTCCAAGAAGTCAGGGTTTAACTAGAGAGACAAACTTAAAACAAATAAGAATTAAGAGGACATAATTTTCAATTCATCCTGCCAGCAGACATTTGGAGTGTGGGGAAAGAAGTAGAAGACATTTGGAGCGGTGCATGGGGAGAAGGAACAAGTGCCCGCTGTGAGGATCTTAGGCATGTGGACGAGTGAGATTGTGTTGATCCTGATAGTGGGGTTTTTGAGGTATCACGTGAAGATATTAAGTCTTCAGTACCTGTTTCCAAGTCAAGTGCGAGTGAAGGTACCACTTCTACATCTAAAGTCTTCTACTTTTCCATTTTGTTCAAATTAACAAAACTAGAAACTTCCTTTCTCCCTCTCCGTGGGTCTAAGTGAAATCGTCTGCTTTGGTTTGCATGTCCGCCTCCTAGTCAAGAATCACTATTTATTGTTCATCATCACTTAGTGCACCATCTCCACCCCGAGGGACTTGGCCATGGTAAGCTCAGCCGAGATATGAAAATCGGATGTATTTCTCGCAAGCAGTGAGTGAAGTTGAAGTCTAGAAATAGACCCTACAAGACGGAATGACGAATAACGAACCAAAGAACCATTTCAAGAGTTTATGAGATGATTTCCGTTAGGAGCTCCGGCGACATGAGTCGAGTTTGAGCAAACAAGATCGCTTTCCTCAAAGGTACGCCTTTACATTTCGCTTGCTTTGATCAATATTGTTATTCGAGTTAGATTTATTTTAAGCTGATGCATGACTTCTTATCTTCTTTGTAGTGTAAAATCCAGGGAGGGATGGTAGTGAGGTTGTAACACCCCAATTCTACCCGACGTTTATTATTGAAAATCGTGAAAAGGAAATTACAACAAATGAGGCATTACATTCATCATTCAAAACCGTCATCATAAAAGCATGTCATAATGGATACATAGCACATTTTAATCCAAAGAAATTATAACAATTAATTAGTCTTCAAAATTACTTCATATTTATTCAAAAACCACGCAATGGATTTATAATATTTCAAAACCCAAACTTAATATAGCATCTTCATAATAAATTAATTCAAGGAACAATTCTCAAGTATTAACATGCAACAATTGTAATCGAAAGTAATATAAAATCAAATATGCTTATTCCCGAAAATACGTAGACGAGCGACGGCGCCATAACCTACTAAATGCTTTACTCCTCGTTACCTGCACGTTACCAATATAAAAGTAATGGCCACCAAAATAGAAAGGGTGAGATATCTACCAATATAAACAAGTGTATGATAAATAATATATTAAGATTGAATCATATAAAATTATTGCAACACAACTAACACGTCATAAATAATTCCCAAATCAACAACAACACAACACACTTCATTCGTTAGAAACAACATATAATTACACGCAATTAACAACTATTCGTGTTAAAAAGGATTTACTTTAGGAATCGAATCGAATTGGATTCTCCGGTTCAAACGATTTACTCTTTGATTTGTTTATAAAGATGTCATGAGCATCAAGCTTTATTATTTCCAACACAAGAAAAATGATTATGAAAAAGGGGAAAGTCGCAATACCTCAATTGATTTGATATGCATTACGACTAGCAACGAACTAGACGTAACGCATCGGGGAGATTCTCGGCGTGGGGTTTGTTATATAAAGGGAATAGATGGAGCACCCTAAATATATAGTTATCATAGATTTATATATGAATATGTTTGATATGTTTGTGTGTTTTTAATTGCTATTTCTATGATTGCTCCTTTGGATTTTAAGAAGGGTAGATTATGTGATCCTAGGTTTTGTTATTATTGTGCTCTCAAAGATCATTGAGATCTTTCCGCATACATATCCCTTAATGGGAATCCAGAGCATTTTGTAGCTCGGATCTAAAGGGAGCTATGGTTTGTTTGGTTCGAGGGAGAAGTTTTGCTCGCCAAGGATGAGACCTGTGCCTCACGTATTCTCAAGAGGATGTTGAGAAAGTCGAGTAATCGTAGTCCTACTCTATGCTAGGTGGAAGCAACGGGATGTTATTAAGAGACAAAGACAAATGTCATCTTAATGAAAATATATCTAATCTATTTCATCACATATATTTTTGAAAGGTTGATTGATTAAATCTTCATCGTAGTTATAGGTGTTTTGCTCTGAGTGTACAAGCCGCTACCACTCACGCAGTTAAGAAAGATGTTTGAAAAATGATTGAATCTTTAATTGTAAGTATTGGGTGTTTTGCTTGAGTGTCCGCCGCTACTACTTACGATTAAGAGATGTTTTTGTTTGAAAAGAGTTTGAAAAAAGATTTGATTGTATGATGTGATAGATGAGATGATTCTTCCATAGAGATGATAGATGTCTAAATCTCGAGGAGAAATTGATTGGATTAGGGGGATGCTTTTAAGAAGCCCATGGTTCCTTGTATTGTAAGCCCAAGAGGAGGCATTCTGAGGGTCATTGAGGGTCCTTGTATGAAGCTCAAGAGGAAGCTATGGGGTATGGCTGGGTTTTGCTTTAAGAGTGGTTTCACCGGAAACCATCATCTTAGGATTTCAAGAGTGATTTCACCGAAATCATACTCTCGTGGTTCTAACTTAGCTGGTGATTCTTTGTATTGGAAGCCCAATAGAGGCTGTTAAGAGATTTCCTGTCTCTTTTCTTGTTTGATGCCTAGAGAAGGCTAAACTCAACGAGGAGTTCTTTTGAACCGGCCCAAAAGGAGGCTAATTTCGTGAGGGAGTGTTGTCTATACGAAGCCTAAGCGGAGGGGCTAAACTCGATGAATGAGTTTTCTTATATAGCCTAAGAGGAGGCTGAACTCAGATGAATGAGTTATCTTGCACAAAGCCCAAGAGGAGGTTAGATTTGTGTGGGACCTAGTTGTTAGACTGGGCTTGTTATGTTATAACCAACAAATATATAAACAAGTGTAGGAAGTTTATTCACAAGTGTTTATGAAGGAAATATAAACAAGTGTAATGTTTATTCACGTGAGTTTATGAAGGAAATATAAACAAGGTTCAAAACGTAGCGTTTAAAACGAGCGTAACTTGATTATTTACAAGTTCGAATGTGTACAAGGGAATGAATATGTACACGAATGGGTATTTATGTACAAGGAAATGTGTATGTACATAGGAGGGTTGACGCTTACACAGAATGGAGGCCCATTGATTTTAAGAGAAGTTTCACCTGGAATAATCTTCTTGATACATAATGGAATTGGCGTGAGCAAACGAACGTAAAGTTTGCTATACTTGAATATTTACAAA